>OX419592.1:13015716-13404372 GCA_948473455.1 Teleiodes luculella | reverse complement strand
TGGAACTATTTGCTCAATCGAGAGCACTGCACTGGTCTAGGGTCGGCCTAAGATAACTACTTCTATCAGCGGTAAGCTATGCTTACTACTGCTACAATATCCAGGCCTCTCCCCTTATACAACTAAAAAGCTATCAGGTGTCTGTGGAAGTTGGCCGAGCTAGGCTTAGGGGCAAAACAAACGAGCAAATTAGCCGGCCCACTGCCGAGCCTGATTGATGGATGAGGACGGTCTTACGCAATTAGCTTCCGACAAAATCCGTGTCGTGTCAACTCGGTGGATTAAAGCGATCTTAGCTTAGTAAATTGTGAATGTATAATTTCTGGGACAGTTGAGTGACAGGATCTGTTGCTACCCTTACAAATCGGTTCTTAAGTTGTAACTTAGTTTACAAATAGGATTGATAAACATCCATTCAATATTTTCTAATTGAATGGATAGACATTCCAAAATAACATGTTAGTTGATGTTACTTTCAGAAGTAGATTATTCTGACTTTGAAAAGTTCAACAGGCTAAATTTCGTGTTATGAATGACTGAAATTTATCATGACGAGCGTAGTATGTTTTGGGCTTGTTTTTAATTGAAGTAGGACTACTATTTGGTATTCTGTGGTAGAAGCAACTATTCGTGTTTACTGTTTTAAACGCTTCTTTTCTTTCATTTGAGACTTGAAACTGCATCCTAAAGAGATTTTATCTCGTCTTACCTTCACTGCGCTATAAATTTAAGCTGTGGATTCCGAGGATATAAGTAAAATTCTATTCCGTTAACAATTTCCTCTACATTTGGCATTTTCCTGGTTTCCCCGCGTTCTGGGCATACAATAGGGCCGACCATTTCCAGCGATTTTATTCAATTGCACTAACTGAACGCTCTTGAAAGTGGCCATTATTCAAATACCACGAATACCCGGTGCGGGAGCGGCATAATCTGAACTCACCAAAGATTGCTTCCCTTGATATCCCTCCAATAATAGAACAAAGGGATTTCCGACTTAGGTGTGTTACATTACGAGTTCCTTTTGTTGCAAACAAAAGGGGGGTTAGTGACCCTGATAGTATGGCTCAATAGCACTGACTGGGCTAAAAATACACAATGTATTGGGTTAATGACTCCTTTTCTATTGCTATTACCCTCATTCAGTAGAAAGATTTTCTTCAGGTTTATACAAGACACGTTTTCTTCGCAAAAATCTCTTAAAACCATCTGTTTCTTAAGACGTTCCACCTGGAGTTTTCTTATGTTGATTGTTTTAAAAACGCCCATTCCAGAAGCTATTTCCTTTTATTACTCTCTAGCAACGTTACCTTCGGAGCTAACAAAATAGCTTTCCAAACTCGAAGGAAACTCTTTTGAATTCACCTTTACAGTATCGCGATGTTCTTGCAAATATTTTTCGGTTCAGAAAATTGACCAATGTGCGATTGTATGCTTTAAGTCTTGAATCGTAAGGGTAAAGGAGTAGAAAGGAGATTGTTTGTAAATGTATTAAAGTGTTAAGAGTATTATTGGAAATTCCTAAACGTTTGAAGCTTGACTATCGTAGAAAATGGTTGCGCAGCGATTGGAGGTCCGCACGTGGAAGATTTTCTGATACGTGACGTCACTCAGTTTTTCTTTTAAGAACGGAATGTCATTGTTCTTTAACTCATTGACTATTCGTTATTAGCATTATAACAAATAGGATTCGCTGTAGGCTGTAGGTTAATTTAATATTTCAATGATAACGTTGAAAAATGATCAAAAGTAGAAACAATACACAAACAAAATAAACTACTACTACTTACTTACTTTACTTCCACCTTACTCGATTTTGATAGAAAATTTTACGTTAAATCTCAAAATCATAGATTTTTATGAGATCTAGAAAAATCTATTCGATGCTCATAAATGTAAAATTTGTATGCGCAATAAAGTAAAATCTCAGTCTAAGTAAATTACAAGTTAATTTAAAATTCATAGGATAAGAGCCTTTATAAGTACGGTTATCATTACCCGTCAGAACTAGCGGAGTAGAGTAAAGTAGAATAAGTAGGAACTCCCATAAAACAAAGTGTTGGTTATTACATTAATAACGAAGGGTGGTTTTGGCTAACCCTACCCTTTTGTTTATCCCCCGGGCTCGCTGCAACTTCCGTTAGAAACAAAAATATAAACATAAATACCTACACAGGCATAATATTCATAAAGAGCCTGGAAGATTTTTTTGATGTTAATTTCGCATAGATGTTATATTTAACATGCTTTTTCAAAATATTCAGAACAGTACTGTTATTATTATGATCAAATGCAGACAGTCTTAAAATTTTTCCATGGGAATGAATGAGGCATTTTCCCGCAGTAAAAAACACGTTAGACATCAAAGAACATAACTTTTACTTGCGTAATATAACAAAACAGACAAACGATTTTTTTGCCATTACTGTCCCTTTGCTATGACACTGTTTGGGCAAATTTGATTTTATCGGCCAATAAATTTGGTATTTCTAAGGTTGGTATAAAGCTGGTATATATGTATGTATATCAGCTGTCTGAGTCTGACACCCATAGTGCAGGCCCTGCCTAGTTTGGGCTCAGATGGCCGTGTATGAGATGTCCCCACATATTTATTATTATTACCTAACTTTATTTTTGGGGAAAATCGTATGTCCTTCTAGTATTTGTTAGGCCGTCACTTAATTTTCATCAACCTCATCGACTTTATCTTGGGTGTATATAAAGCCATATCCAGGTATATCCAGAACAGTTATACTAATCCCGTTGGTGTGACCACTAGCGGTCGCTGATTTATTGAGGCCTACCCGCAAAAACCTCTTCGTAAGCATCCTCTCCACATCCGAACCGTCCTGAAACCTCTGTCTTACTGGACTTTTTGTTCCGCTGATTTATGAGGACACACGCTTTTCTAACTAGTACAAATCTTCCTTGTGAGGTTGTGCTGTTTTTTTGGGTAGGAATTTTTAGATTGTGTTTATTGGAGATATCATATCGTGATGGTTACCTGTAATAAATGTAGCGTAGGATGATATTATTGTATTAGCTTGATTTATTGTTGTTAAAATTTGAAACTAGTCATCGATACGAGAGGAAAAATTGTCTTACAAGACTTTCTTCTTGTCTTAAGTGTGTTTTGTTGCGCTAAAAAGTAACTTATTTCTTTTGACTTGGTTTGCCAATTTGTTTTACAACCCTATGTTCCTATACAATTCGATGATAAAGAGGTAGAAGTTTATCAAATTCATCTTGTTTTTATTTTTACCAGATTTCCGCCCAGCGGCTCCGCCCGCGTTAACAGTGTTTCCCGTGGGAATGAGGTATTTTACCGTTGTAAAAAGTAGCCTATGTGTTAATCCAGGGTGTCAGCTAACTCCATACCAAATTTTATTAAAATCTCTCCAGCCTTTTAGACGTGAAGAAGTAACAAACATACACACTCACAATCTTTTGCCTTTGTAAAATTAATGTGATGTGATGTGATGTAGGTATATCCAGCCACCATCAACACACCATGTTCGTTTCTAGCTCGTCAGCGCTCGTCTCATGTTGCTTGACTGACAGCCGTGAAATTAACCCGCAATGGAAATCTGCGGAAATGTCGCCGGAAAATCTGTGATATATTGTACGGTCAGCGCAAACGTAACGGCCTAAAACGTAACGGCCTAAAGAATAGAATAGAATAGAATATACTTTATTGCACACTAGAAACACAATAGAAACAGTTAACATCACAAAATAAAGATCGAAAGTGTACATGTAGGCGGCCTTATAGCTGAGTAGCAATTTCTACCAGGCAACTTTAAATACTTAAAGCACTGAGTCTAATATTAATGTATATTATGTGGTAGTAGATAAGCAGATGAATAGTTTCTTGTGGAATACCTCCTTATATTACTATGAGGTCTGTATATAATTGAACTTTCAAAAAAAAAAAAACTAAATGCGCACCAAAATAACTGGTATGCAAACTAAACATTGGTTTGGTTAAGTTCAGTGTGCAAACCAGTTTTGTGGGAATTTGGTTTTTTATTTTAAATACAAGCCATTTAATGAGATACTATTTATTTTTTCCTAAAATCATGATAATATTATTATTTTTTGTGATAAGAATGCGGTATTCATAAAATAATACGCAGTGTACGGACGGACGGACTTAGTAGGAAGGAGTTAAATGCAACTTTAAAGTAGCTACTTATAACTGCACCTAATAGGTATGTTCATAAGTACTGACTTATGAACATGACCTAAAGTAAAACATATTGCTGCTGTATACTAAGCACATTAGAACTTAGATCTTTAGAGAAAAACGAAAAATTTGATAAGCACGAAAATGGCGAAAAAAGCTAAGTCATTTTCTTATTTCATATATTGAGTTAGCTAGGTAGTTATTATTGTATTAATAATAAAAATCCCTAACCAAATAACACGCCTCCACATTTGTTACATTCCTATGATTTAGCATTCGTTGCTAACGCTTCATGGTTATAAATGGTTATGGCTGGTTCTTTGTTCCTGTGTGATTAAATCATGGTGTAATAAATAACAGAGATATGGAAACGTGTGCGAATGGGCAGTGTTCTCATTTTTCGTTATTTGGAGCAAAAAGTGACAAAAGAATATTTTCTTTATTTATTTTTTGCAAAACAAAGGTATTTTTGCCGCGTCGATTGTCTAATTTGCTTTCGCACTGTTTGGGATGGGTGTGCTCTTGGCTGCAAATAAACTTGGTAATCGTGCGATAAATTAAAAACTTGGTAACTAGCACCTACGCGTTTGCATTTTTACACATTTGATAAATAAAATTAAAACAACATCATTACTATATATTAATCTTGATAATTTAATTTAACTCTTAACTTAGACGATATAAATTTATTTCAGCTTATTTTAAGTACAGTCTATTACACATAAAATCTCAATCAGTTTTCATTATAATTCTATAACAGTCCATTCATTCATAAACATGCATTTTTCTATAAGCTATTGTCTGAGAGCTGGTAAAACAAATTTTCTTATCTACAGCACATTTAAATTTCAGATTAGGTTCTAGGAAAGAACCTATTCTAATTTCAAAATAGGTGGATTCAAACAATAGGTTTCTAAAGCGGATTTGAACTCGATGTTGAGGAAGTGATTTCAAACCTTGATTTAATTTCAAAAACATGCCAGTACTTGTTTTCGAACATAGATTCAAATACAAATTTTGAATAAAGTGAATAGTTTCAAACATAGATTTCGACTTCAAAGTTGAGTGGATGGTGTCTTTGGCTTTTCATTCTTACTGTGACATGGTTGTACCCCACTCCCCCTTCCGTAATGTTAGCACTAGCCAGTGAGAAGTCGTTGTCTACTGCTGCTACACCCTGCAAAGAAATAACATCGTTATAGATTAAAATAATAATTATAATAATCAAGTATTAATTATCATTTAAATGGTTTTAATTAATCATACTCGTATGTTCCTTCTGCAAACAAAAGCTGAAACTACAGTAAATGGGGGTTGCAGGAAGCAACTGGAACAACACAGCAAGTAATCTATTTCGTACATGACATATTTGTCACCTTGATGACAAATTCAAAAATAAGACATTTACTGCAGTTTATCAAATATATTTGCTAGATTCCTTTTTCATAGTTAATTACGAAATAAAAGTTACAAAAACGAACCAAAGGCTATTAAATATATCATCAACCTTGTGTGAAGGCTACACCACCATAATATTATAATAGTCAATCGATCTAACCTTACATAAGGATAATTTGAACAGACGGTAATTCCTTCATTGTACACTGGCAAATAGCAATAGGTATATAAATATTGTAAAACTATATTAGAGTTTCCTTACTGGTATGGTGGTAACATGTTACTATCTAGATTTAAAAAAAAATATTATATTTTCGAAGATTTTTAAACGTGTACCTATCAAAAAAAAACTTGTTAAAAATGATCTGAACATAAATTTGCTTCGATCTTATCGAATACTTTTAAAGGAGATATGAGGGTAAATAATAACGTTTTTAAAAATCAACAGTAACTAGAAAACGTTATAAACAAAGTAACTGATGATTTTGTTTAAACGCAACGAGATTAAAAATGATGCAATGTTTACTAACGTAGTAATACAGGTCAAAGTACAAAATTTTATGATGACAAAATTTTAAAATATGAATATTTAGCATATGTAATTTGACGAAAAAAATTTGACCAATACAATTCTTCTTGTGTTATAAATAGTCATTTCTATGAGCAATCTAGAGAAGATTCAGCAGCGTTCAACTGTGTAACCAACCAACAAAAACTGAGATCCCTAAATTACCTGCCAAGCGTGGGGATTATGGTAATATCTTACAGACGATACTTACTTACTTTTATGTAATCTGTGCATTTAAGTGTTAGTCTAGTTGGACTAAAAAAAATACTTGAAAGATAGGGAAGATTTATACATAGTCAAACTGGTTTACAATGTGTGAATGATTAACAAACAAAAACTTACCATTATAATCCTCTTTTCCGGGTCTTTGTACGTCAACATTTTTATCCTCTTCTTGAACGGTATAGCGAAATCCTTCACCCTCTCGTGGAAAACCATCTTTCTGTGCACAGTATCGCCGATAATCATATCGTAGGAGCAGACAATCACGAAAAACAAAGGCAAAATTAGTACTGGCCGCATCGCGTGCGCTTCTCGTATTGATCCAACATCGTAGTGTCAATGAGTCAGCGACATCTGGTGACAGCGACGGATGTTCCGTCGATACTGAACCGATAACCTCCACTCCTGATAGCAGACTAACAGTAATGAACCATTTACTGAACAATAAACAATTCGCCAAACGATTCTTTCAATGACGCTTCATTACCATTAGAGGAATGTTGTTTTGAACTCGATTAGGAAAAATATTGTTTACTATTTTGATCGCCGATTTGCCTTTTGTTATTTATCTGTTTACGGATTTTATGATTTCCTAAACATTAGAAACAATGGATTGTTGATACGATTGTCTTGTAGTCGTATTTTCATTAGCTTCAAACAATATTTTGGTCTGTAAATATTAACGCGACTGAATAAAATATATAATTCTAAATTTTTACGTATTGAGTACAAATATTTTTTATTTGTGAATTTAAGAAGGGAATTTGGGGTAGGTAGGTACTTATATTACGATAGATAGGTACATTATACGACGAGATAAAGTGTATTCTGTTCGAGGAAAAGCCCGACCATAATAATAAAAAACCTCGTTATTGCGAAATTTCAATGGAACTAATTTTATAGTGAAAATTGTTGGCATTGACATGAAAACATACACGTGGAGCCCCCAGAGTTTTTTATTACAAGGTCAGGCTTTACAACTTTACAAGGTAAGTTGAAGCATGATTAAAAAAGTTACATGTTCAACTTAATCTTTTCTATAATTTATTTAAGTTACTTTGATAAATAAAAATAAGTTCGAAATCAGCGAAGTTCTAACAAGCGCGTTTCATTTCGTATCACCAGATTAATCAAGTAATCCTCAACGTTTTTTTATCTTTTCTTCCATTTTTCGGTCGTGTCGTCACAATCATTAATCTTCCCGTCACTCAGAACTTCCGACAGGGAATTTTCGGAAAGTTCGCGAAATTTTTAAAATGTTGCAATTTTTTAATAAGCCCTCAGAACTTGTCTGGAAAGTTTAATTATCGGGTATTAACAGCACGTCATCTGAAATAAGGTCTTTTCTGCACAGCTACTGTTTTAAATTGATGGTTGTCATTGCCTTTAGATGTTTTACTGACTATGTTAAGTAAGAGAAGGGTGCTTTGATCTCTAATCTGTGCAGAAAAATACCAAATAAACGTTTTCCATTTATCTATGGCACTGATTTCAAATAAATGTATAGGTACGTCTTTACCATAGCGGAAGTCTTTAAAACTTTCAGTTTATATTTTTGCTCGTATTTTTTTTTTAAAGCTACAAAATTCTCCCCTTTTCGAAAACATCATTACACATCTACACCAAATTTTCATCTGTAATTTAGTCGATTCACTGGTCTGTCTAAAATGCTAGGGGTTTATTTTTAATTAATTTTTCCGTTTAAGTGGCATAAAAAATATAAAAGTTAATGATAGTTCTGTAAAGACTGTGACATTCCGTTTCTCTTTGTTAAGACTACTGGTTTCGTATTCAGTATAATTAAGTTCCTGTTAATAATACCCCTTTCAGTTAAATTACAAAATGAAGTTGGATTAAAGATAAAAAATATATAAATATTCGTTATGTCCATTGCTGGACTTAGGCCTTTCCCTTGGAAGAGAGGTGCTGTTCCAATCCCTAAGATTGAGAGACCGGTTGGGGATCGCAGTTGTTCTAGATCAGTGTTTTTCAACCTTTTTCGTGATGCGACCCCCCTGGTATGAAAAAATATTTCGCGACCCCCCGACCCTTCGCTTTTTTATCATGTATGTATGTATATTGTGTATGATGTATGTTACGATATGATAAATATTCATTACATACGACGTTTTTATGCGTCTCCTCTCGCATATTTAGGAGAATATAGTACGTAAAACACTTTATTTTACAATTACATACATCTAATACGTCGCCGGTTGATAACTAAGTAACGCAATTTAGGCTCATAGGTATACGAACGTACGACCAAAGCCTATATGCCGGCCGGTCGGCAAGTGTCGTGTGTTGAAAGTGAACGAAGCGATACTCAGTTCACGTCGCCAGTTCATATTTGTTAGCCGTAAGACAGTTTTTAGTAATAATTACGTATTAGAAGTAATATGTAATAATTTAAATGGATAAATTCTTGAAAAGATTAACAGAACCACTAACTTCTGGTGAGAGTAATAGAAGTAAAGCAAAGAAAAAACGTCAATATGACGACAATTATTTGAAATTCGGGTTTATTAATAAATAATAACTGTGATTAATAATAAGCCACAGTGCGTTTGTATTAATATACAAATGTTTACAAGTATATCCTTTAGTTATTATTATCCTACTTAATAAATCAATCTTTTTAATCCTTATTTGCTTTTTACTGAAGTAGTTCTCTCGACCTCTGGCGACCCCCCTACAGAAGCTTGAAAAACACTGTTCTAGATGAACGCTGCTAACCACTCCTTGGATATTCTTTTAATCGCCCCTTACGGTAAAAATAGTTTTAGTCCAATTCTAAACGAGAATCAGAAAAGATACTTCGTCTACAACCACAAAATAAAACCTCAAAACAGTTAGTTAATCAAAACTTTGTAAACAGAAATATTTATTCGGGTCGGAAGTAAAGATTTACGAACCTTAATAACTAGAAGGGTTTGGGTTCAATTAATTTTGGGTTTGGTTTAATATTCGGTTAATTTAGATTGATAGTCGAGTCTGTGGGTGCGTGGGTGAAACATTTTGTACAGCTAGAAGCAGATTAAGCAAAATAAAAATCAGTAAGATTTACCAAATCATTTTCGACATCAAAGCTAATAAATGCCTCAGATCGGCCATGGTTGGACGTTCAAAAGGAGTGTTCGTCTGTGGAGCAGAACGGCCAGAAGAAACTCCAATTGTGTCGCTTCTGATTAGCACGAATATTGTCCCTTATTCAACGGATATAAAAGAAAGTTGCAATTGCAAAAGTGTTTAGCTTGATGTGCTCTCGACTGTACGATATAAAGTGTGATAGAGTGGAATGTTTCACTACACGTTGTATATTTTCTTTCTGTCTTTGAAGCGTTTTAAAGGTTTTGTTATTTTGGTGCAACTGACCTAAATAATATTTATGTATGTAGATTTAGACAATTTCGTTGTAATTTTCCTTTGTTTCTTATTACTCAGGCAAATGTTTATAGTTCCATTTTATTTCTATATTAATAATTTAGTTTACCTACGATGTTTGTCCCAGGTTTGTAAAATATAATTTATTATACTTTGTTTGTAAGTGTAGGTAAAGCTAAAGAAAGGTTATTAAAAGTGAGTTACAAGAATACACATTTTATATTAAAATACACATATATTTATATATGTAGCCGCCATTGCACATGCTGAGTTGGTGCCTAGTTAGGGGGCGGTACACATACTATTTAAATGTATAAATGTTTTTAAGCCGTGCTTTTTGTGTTTTATTTTTTGTTATTCTCTTGTTTTGTATTTATATTGTATGTGTACCTTCTTTCTAATTAAACGATTTTCTATCTATCTACATGTATTTTTTCAAAATTACCAGGAGACCAGGACAGTGAGAGAGCTCTACCAAGCAATACCTCCAAAGCCATTTCTCTCCATTTCCTCTAAGAAGTCGTACGGCGTCCGACTGCAGCGGGATTTAGTCGGATTCGATCCGGCTCCCGCTGATTCAATCTTTATTGGACGAGACACTTTCTACTATCTATTCCTTGTTTATTTTCTATTTGCTATGATCTCTCGTTTGAGTGACAGAATGATTTTAGTATCGCGATAAAAGTAAAAAAAAGTACGTAGAAGAAAGTTCCAGAAAATTTTCTATTTATACTCTAAGGAAAGTTCATATGAACGCATGACATTCTCCTATGGTCTATAAATACTATTTGTCAATCAAAAATGTTTATAAATGCTAGGTTAGGATATCCTCTTTAACGAGCCTTGTAAAGCCTGGTATTACTAAGTATTACTTTAAAAAATTATATTCTTATTTGTATTATGTAAATCCGGAAAGAAAATAGAGACAAAATAAGGACATACTTTATTGCACAATAGAAAAAAAAGTACACATCTAGGCGGCCTTATTTCTGAGTAGCAATTTCTACCAGGCAAACTTACTAATAACACCCCAGCACCCCACACAACCTTACACAGAAGAACAACTAATGACAAGAACAAATAATGAGAGATCCCATCGAAAACCAAATTCAGAACCTCCGCTCCGTGACGAAAGGATACAAACAAAAATTAACGAAAATACAATATAAGTACGATATAATAAGTACTACGACGAGATAATATAAGTACTACTACTAGAACTTTATTCATAAGCAAACAGTCCTACAACGCACCGGAGCAACGGAAACTTATGTTAACTAATACTTTTAGCAGCGACAAAGATAGTCCGTGAAAGTAGCCCCGGAAATCCAAATGGAATCAGAAAATCCCGTTGTATATAAACATAAGTATACAAGGGAAAAACGAGGGTGAATAAACGCGACGGCCGCCGCCTACGGATTCTTTTTTCATAGCCTCGGTGATATATTCCGGCTGTACGGAAGAATATCGAGCGCCTTTTTTCTTTTTTAAAATATTCGCGATTCCGTTTTGTCGTGCGCTCTGCTGATAAACGTTCGAATGGGTTTTTGGGATGATCCTGTTTTAATGTCTGGATGTTTGCCCGTTTGGGTGTTTTCTGTAATTACTATCCTGTGAACATAGTTAATTATTTTTGCTGGTATTCTTATCATATTTAAGTAACTGTAGTTCATTGTTGTATTACTGTAGAAGTACCTAATTTGAAAAACACTTTCTTTCAGCAACGGACTAATTTGATTGTGGTAGTGACTCTGCCAATGGTAAGCATTTCCAACGAAGTCATAGTTTTAATATAAGGTGGTATAAAACCAAGCAAAAGTCAAAACACACTCAGTGGCAACCGAACTTTCCAGTTTTGCATAGTGCGGCACTCAAACTTCGTCTTGTTCCAGCATTATGGTATAACGTAGTTTCCTTACTGCTTAGTATAATAGCTGTTCCTCAAGTTAATTTGGAAACACGAGCTTGTGTACTATGATTATTCGACTCTGCCTATATTTCTGAAGGAATTCGTTGACGTTATGCAATACTTAATTAAGTTATGTGAAGAAGCTTAAGACCCCTTGGTGCTTCAAAACTCTATACTCATACAAAAATTACTAATAAGCTAAATATATAATTTAATTTACAACAAACAACGTCTGGATCGTACCAAGTGGAAGGAAGTGGTCTCTGGCCACCCCTCCGGGAAAGAAGCGTGACTTTATGTATGTATGTATTTACAACAAATATTTGAAAGCAATGCTAAAATTCATTAATTTAAAACTATTTATTTTGATTACAGCCTTAAATAGATTGATTAGAGCCTCCAGAAAATCCATCATTACCCTTCTAATGCCAAATCTACAACAGGTTGTTATTAACATAGAAACGGCTGTAATATGGTGGTCTTTCTACTGACGGCCACCCGTTTGACCCTACACAGTCCGAAGCCTGTTTGACACTTTGATACATCGTAAATATTAGTGAGTTACACTCTAACTGTGCCACTGCCACTAGTTCCAGTGATTTACATGCACATAAAACATACTATGAAGTTGCAAGTGGTATGCGTCTTCTATACAATGGACTGTTGAAGACTGGGCCTTTTAGTTGAATAGTGCAAATTGCTGTTGATAATTTGCTTGACGTGTCGTGAGGTTCTGGGTGCAGATTTGGAGACACAACTGTTCTGTGGGTATCGTCAGAGGTGACTAAGGAACGTTCGGGGAATAGAAAGTAGCGTTTAAAAGAAAGAAAAAGAAACATTTATTATTGATAACGCCACAACAATTAATAGAATACAAAAAATAGGCATCACAAAAGAAAAAACAAATTAACAACAACAAAGAAAAGCAAAGAAAGTGCTGAACGATGCGTAATGACGTCACAATAAATAAAAGGACCACAATATTCAGCTTATGCCGCGGCCGCGGACGCTGGTATTCTACCCGTGAAATAATCAAGAACAACTGCGATCCTCAACCTTTGTCAAGCGAAGGGATTGTAGCAATAGCTCCCTTCCAAGAGATTAAACCTATCCCTAGGAACAGGTCTAACCTCTTCTCGATGTCCAGCAGTGGACTGTTATAGGCTGAAGTCGTCATTGAAATGAGAAACGCAGGGAAAAATTGAAATCAAAGGTCGAAACCATTATTCTATGTCGTCACAATAGAAAACCATAAACGTGGGTCTAACCAGAAGAAAGGTTAAAATCTCATAAGTTTATGTTTAATTTGTTAAGGTTTTTTATTTAATTTTAATTTTTTATTAAGTTTTTCATTGAGTTTCTTACAAAAGACCTATGTGTAAGTCTTCAGGTAACTAGTTAAGATGTCTTCCTACAAAACGAGCCGATAAAAGTCCGACCATGGTTTAAACCTAATGATTTCCATTGGCACTTTATACAAGTAGCCATTTATATTAAAATTTACGATTATCTTGATAATGTTATAGCTTTAGTGTTTTAATTTAATACACCTGCTATCGTAAAATGAAAGTGGGATAGCCTGATGTTTAAGATATCTGGCTAGATTGTAAGGCCACCCAGAGTATTGAAACACTATGTTTGAAGTGACAAACTATGGATAAAATATAATAAGTTTAAGTATCACGCCTAGGTTTAATCTTACGCGTACTGGGACTCTGGGACTGGGAGTTTAAATTAATAAATAATAGATCTAGAAAAGCTCTAAGGTACGGGCGCCAAAGATGGCCCACTTAAATTTTTAGATATTTTGTTTCCCAAATAAATATATTATAATTTCCATTATGTTTTTTCTTTACTTTACTTAACTGCAAGATTTTACAAGGATTTGTCCTTGTATATTTATTTGGGAAACAAAATAATATCTAAAAATTTAAGTGGGCCATCTTTGGCGCCCGTACCTTATTATTAATTTAAACTCAAAAGTCGGTCCTCCAAAGTCGATGGATGGATGTATGTTTGTTTAATCTTTAATCAAAACATCGTTTGACAGATTTTGGTGAAAAGTGTTCTAGCACACCAAAAATCCGCAAAGGCCATATTTTACCGATTTTTAAACCCCGAAGAATTATTAAAGTCTAGATTTTCTGAGGGGTGTTATAAGTTTGACGTGTGTGTCTGTCTGTTTGTCTGTGACTTGGTAGCTCCTAAACGGATGCGCCGACTTTGATCTAGTTTTCTTTTGTTTGCAATGCAAGTTGTTACAATCAAGAGTGTTCTTAGCTATTATCCAAGAAAATATTTTCAGTGATTTGAATATTATCAACTCTTTTCTAGATCTAAATAACGTTTTTAATTTAACGTTATTAAAATAAGAAGCTTCTCAATTTGTCCTTACGTCTTTGCATACAATTTTCTTTTAGATGCACTAATTTCACCTTGTCTATTATAGGTTTGACAGGCGTTTTTAGTACCCAGAGTTTGAGTACACAGAGTTTGTTAGAAATCCATTATACTGATACGGAGTTCGTCAAACGCCTAAATCCCATTTTACATATTTATCGCGTTTCATCCTTCAGGCGGTTGTTCCATAATGGGATGGGTAGAGGCGATCAACGGATCAGCTACTTAATGATATTCACTTTCTACTTGGAAAGGAGTTTTTTTTTTATTGACCTATGCTTGTGTCGAAAAGGTACGACCAATCAAACTTCACCGGACTTGGGAAAGGAGATCATTCAAGCGCCATACATTTTTAGGCCATTTCGTTAGAAACAGCTATTTGAAGCATAATATTGGTCGACAAAACATCTAGTTGCATGACTGCTTTAAGCCAAGTACCTACAGGCCACTTTAGATTGGGCCCAAAAGTTATAATCTTCTTTCGGTGACTTTTTCCTGAAGGTATCATCGTTCCTTTATGTCGATATATTATAAAGTTCAGATTAACTCAATATCAAGACGAAATTTGACTCTCCCATGTGACAGTGTTCACTAACTCCAATGGATGGCCGCAGAGTTACATAGACTATTTTTTACCGCGAGAAAATATCTCACTACTGTATTTACATTTTAAAGCAATGTTGTCATTATCAACATGCCTGGTAAGAAGGTTGGGAATCGTTGCTTTATTTGGTTACACAGGTGAATAATGCCGTCTTATCTCTGGTTTAAGAACAATGAGTCGTAGTTACAGTACTATAATTATAAAAAGTATCTTTATTATATACTGCCCTAACCCTTTGCTTAAGTCAGTCTGTAATATGTAAAGAAGCCAGCACATTCGGTTGGAAATGTTGACCTTGAGAGCGCCTGTATTCCGTAGCGGTAGGGGTGAATTTCATAGTGCGAATGTCCAACCGCACGTACTGACTTCTGTACTTGCGTCACAAAATCTGTCATTTCCACATTCTCTCGAGGCATTAAGTTTAATTGCATTTGGAAATAAATAATCGAGATATTGTTTAGAGACTTTTCTAGTTCTTGACTAAACCGTACTTTATCCGTAAATAATAACTGTTACTCGTATAATAATTTGTCAAAAATGTTGTTTAAGCCCAATTACATTATCGATAAGAGTACAAGGTACATCTCATTTTACAAAGCGCATTTCCCGAGAAGCTTGGAGGGCGTTACCATGGCAACCAGACAGAGCCTCATATGGGGCCCAAACCCAGAACTTTAAATTGTATTACCAAAGTGGAACGCAAATACATGGGACCCCTGGACCAATCATTTATAGAAGAATCTGTTGTAAAATGAAGTTTATTGGCTAAAGTGAGAAGTTAGGAGGCTTTTGATAAAATTATTTAGGAATACCTAATGAAAACTTTCATCAGCCTTTATTCAAAATTTGAAAAAGCAGCTTCTCTGCAGAAATAAATAGAAAATTATTATTATTAAAAGCAACCGATTTCTTTTTTTAAATGACTTAAGTATATAAATAAATCTTTATCTCTTTAATGTTAAATATCTTATTAATGTTAAGCGTAGCGCTAGTGAACTATTTAGCACTAGTACTATTATATGTATATTCTGTGTTATTAGTTGTTTACATCTTTTTTTTTAATTCACTAATGTATGACTAATATAAAAGTAAACGCAGTGCACTTGTCAATAGACTTAACGCTACGATATTTTCCGCATAAAGCAAAGGAATTCCCAACAAAACATGAAAATCGTGCCTCCCGTATCTCTATCAAATCAAAATGCGTTTGTTTTTCGTCAGCTAGCTGGAGCTAGAGATGTTACCAATCTTATTTACAACATCTTTTTAGGGTTCCGTAGTCAATGGCAAAAAACGAACCCTTATGGATTCGTCATGTCTGTCTATGTGTCCGTCCGTATGTCACAGCCACTTTTTTTCGAAAATGGGTCCCTCCTCAGTAACTTCCTTAATAAGAGATTGACAAAACAAAAAAAATTACAATGCAAAATTCCACCGAAAATTGGTTTGAATAAGATCTAGGTAGTAAGTAGTTTTTTTTAATACGTCATAAATCGTAAACCTTAAAAGTTACAACGAACTACAAGAGTTTTTATTTATATTATGTTACTAGGTGCTACAGAACCCTTCATGGGCGAGGCCGACTCGCACTTGACCGCTTTTTGTCTACGAGTGAAGAGGCGCTTGGTTCCCAAATAAAGTCGGTATAAACAAGGCCATTACTATCAGAACTATCGCTCGTAGATTGTGTTAATGTGGCTCATGTAACAACTACGGGAATCATAAGGAAGGAAACTGTGACAGTGAGATGGGAAGTAATCAGATTTGAGTGATTTTATGTCACAGTTGCAATTGGTTTGGGTTGGATTTGGTCATAATTTATTTCACAGATTTATTTCAGTTTTGCAGTGGATGTCTTTCGGCTAAAATAAAGACGATGAATGCAATCTATGTTTGTAAAAATAATTAAGTTCTCTTCATCTATTAAAAAAGTTATTCTATTACGGCGAGCCATATTACAAGCTATTTTCTAATATAATAATTTCCTGCTGTAGCTTCTTACCCAATCATTTACATGTCACTGGCACCTAAGAGAAGGGACTCACTGGATTTGATTGAATATTGCCAGATTGGTCAAAATACGAGTTATAAAACAACCGGGTCGTTGGGTTCCCTCTAATATGGTTGAGCCCGGCGATGGCTGACCCATACGTCAAACCCGTGGTGCTGCTTGGGGGGACTGGTCTGCTCTAGTCGATTGCCGGTTGTTTTAATGGTTATATAGTTTAGTTTTTTTTTCTTTGACTGGTTGCTTTCCTCTAATTGCATATTTTCGTTGGCACTCTTTGTTATATATTAATCAAATTGTATAAAATAATAATTTTGTAAAATACCTATTTTGAAAAGATGCAACGCCTGTGGAGTTTCTTCCGGCGAGTTCTTCTCCACCAGCCAAATTGTGAACTCGCCTCGACGTCGAAAAGTGATTTGTAAAATCTTACTTCGAATAAAAACATAATTTCATTTCATTTCATTTCATAACATAACATTAACCAATGCTACGTCTCCTAACTGCAGGTAGGTGGTACATATTGTATTCATTTAATTTTGTTTTGTATAGTTGATAGATTATCGTAAATAAAATAACGTGACCAAACTATACCGTAATTCGAGAACACTACAGAAGTCATTCGTCTTTAGTATGTGCGAGATAACGACAAATAAAAATCCGTGCCAAATGTTTCGTTGGTATTGTGGGGCTACATATCAAAGTTAGTTAATTATTGTTATATTTCCTATTTATATTGATATAAATTGACACAAATGTATTTTATTTTTCGAGGATGAGCAGTCTTGTAGTTTTCAATCAATCAATTTATAGGAGAGTTATCCACAGAGGGTATTTTAGTTTGGCACAAGTTGTCCAGTTTCAGGAGTAAAAGCACTTTTACTGTATTTTAAGAACAAAATTATTATAAAACATTGTGTATTAGTTTCATGGATTTTATAAGTACCTAACCGAATTCCTAATTTGAAAGCAAATCTCTTAAACCTAAATCGTTAGCGTTGGATTAGTGTGGATAAGCCTTTCTCCTATAAATCGAACCGGTCGACCGGACAGGATAATCCGGGTATATTTTGGTTATCGTGAGGTTAAATTAGGTACCTGCGTTAATCAGTGGGTTCGTAATCCAAATGTGATTTGGTTTAATTGGATTCTAGAAACAGGAAAATTTTGTGTAGTGTGGTTGGAATAGGAGAGGTATTGTCTTACATGTTTCGTACCTATTTTAGAATTAATATTTTATCCAGCTGTCCGGTTTCTATCTTAAATTCTAACTTCTTCTATGGATATCGTATGAGGTAAAGTTGAATGGGTAATAGCGTCCATCCGTAAGGTCCATTCATTTAACGGAGGTCCTACATGCAAACAAAAAACAAACAAACGATCATTAACATTAACAAACAAATCGAACGAGTATGTAAATTATTGCAAATAGTCACGTCAAAAATCTTTTAAACGGGTAAAAATTAGCTATTATGTTAGCAAAATCAAACTTGCTCAAGTCACTACTAAAATACATTTTCCAATCTATTTAGTGATAAAAATATATTCAAATCCTTTTAACGAACTCAGCGTGAAAGAAAAATCGATACCTACCTATATTTAAAAAATCTAAAAATTTTACCCACTAAAATAAACTACTGGAAAAGACGTTAGGAAACATAAATTAGCAGCGTATGGCTTTTCGTCGCCTTTGATTGGTCTTTATACCCTCTCCATTAAACAGTGATCCGGTCATTCGTCATCGCCGGTCGGAGCCGACACCCGGGCAATTAGAGCTGGTCACACGGATATCCGGCTGTCGATTCGCACTAGCTTATAGAACTAGGTATATATTGGGTTAGGTTCCATATTCGTATGTTTTGAGTTTTTTTTAATTTTCAAGCATCGACCAGAAGTAGAAGGATAAATTACTAGGTGTTTTTGAGTCGTATTGTCCTCGGCTTTGGATTTTAAGTATAACTAATAATGGAAAACATTAATTGAACGTTACACCACGTGATACTAAAATGACGTAAAACAATGAGCTATTAAAACACACATCGATCTTAATAAATTTTAAACAACACAACAATGGATTCTTTGTGTTACTTACATACAAGTTCGCTAAAGCTAGATTTGTCCACTTTGCGAGGTCAATAAAAAAATCTATGCTGTAGGTCTAGTCGGCAATAGATCGATTGTGTGTCACGCCGCTAGTCGCTACAGAGCCGTACTAATTGCTGCTTCGTGACGGATGACAAATGACTGCCGTCTGGCGATGACGCGGCCGTGACGTCACGTGGCTTAGATCGAACGGCAAGGCATACTATTCTATCTATAGCTATAGCATCGGATTCCGCGAAGTACTTACCAAAGTTTTTTTTATTTAGAATTTTCATCTACACAAAATAAAACTACAATATTTATCGTATTTTTGCAACCTGAAGAAGTTTATCTGGGTGGATACTACAAAATAAATACTTAAGTAAACACAGACAGAACAGATGGTTTTCTCGGAAACTTTTCCGTAGATAGTAAAACTGCATATTGACTAGTGGAATCTCAATTCGTTTTCAAACTTAGTAAACTAAAAGCAAACATTGTTGTAAGTAAAAATGTTTGACTTCAAAGCGAATGCGCAATGACAATTCTTCGCAAGACAAGGAGAAAGTGTCAAAAGGACGAGATGCTTCTTTGTTAGAACTTAGAATATCTTTAACTTTGTAGGGTTGCCTTACTAATATTTGTGAGAAAATATGGCATTTTTGGATAAGGTCTTCGAACTGTTCAAAAAGTACGATCATCATCAACATCATCATTTCAGCCAAATAATCTATTTGTGATTATGAACTCGCATCAAAACATGTCCGTCCAGTAGTAGCTTTTGGTTTTTTCGTTTAGTCTATACAATACTTTCGGCCCTCATCGATTTGACATGTTCTATTTTAGTATTTTTTAAACTAAACAATGAAAAAAAAACTAATCTGCACATGTGCAAAAGACATGGTGTATGGTTGTAAAACAAGGAATGTGGAATTCAATCATAGGAGAGTATGAGAAAGTGACAAATATAACACAGAACACTACCCGGTTCATTATTACTTTATCTTGTGCCTTCGCATCTTAAATGTGATGAAAACCTTTATAGTGATAATAATAGCTCTTTTTTCAGACCACGGAGCCTATATTTACAAAATGTCTTCACAGGTATAAAACCTTTAGCATCAAATTCAATTCAATTTCTTGCACACGATGATGATAAAGAAATTGACTAAAAATCTGAAAACTGAAAAACTTCCTTTATTTATTTACAGTTTATTGTGGCAGCGAACAATTACATTAGAGAGACGACACAACAGGTCTGCTTATTTAGAAATATACAGCGGACTCAACTTTTGAAAATTTATAAAATAATGATAGCAGCCCTACCCTAAGAGGTAGCTTCTTGTCCCAGGCACTCCTGCACAAGTTGACATAACGCTTTTGTGTCGACACGAGATTCCTACGCTCTTGTCTTGTAAAACATAAGACATAAGGGACGAACAACTTTGCCTTGAGAACAAGCGAGAACTTATGCTGTATATCACGGAAATGGCAGAGATATTCTTGAAGGATTTATGTTATATTATAACACTTCTGAAATAAGTCTCTCTAACTCTAAGTTATTCATGTTTAGTAAAATGGCATCGTTTAATAAAGTAAATGAACTACATAAAAGTGTACCTATTGTATATTATTGTAATGAAATAACACTATATTAAAAAAATTATAACCCCCGACACAAAACCGTTACTTGATCCTTTCAACAACTAGAAAAGAGCTGATAATCTTCAATGATTGAAGATATTTTCTTGGATCATAGATAAGAACACTCTCGATTGTGAAACCTTGCAAAAAAGAAAAACAAGATCAAAATCGGCCCATCCGTTTAGACTAGACAGACAGACAGACACACGTCAAACTTATAACACCCCTCTTTTTCGTCGGGGGTTAAAAATATTGAAATAATTAAAAACAGATTTCTTATGGCATTAGCCAGTAGTAAGGAAGTGGTCTCTCTGCCTTCCCCTCTGGGAAAGAGGCATAATTTTGGGTATATATGTCTAGTAAATAATCTTTATCGCTAAATAGATGAAATGTATCTATCTATGTTCATCGACACGCGAGGCCTTACTTAGTTTGGCGTAGTAAAATTCCTTGAATATTCCAAAGCATTTTTTTTTTATATTTTACACACTAACCAACTATGCAATGCTTGAACTATTTAAATGGACAAGACAGGTGTTAAACTTAACTATTTTAATATTCACGACGGTTTGCTTAACAGCAAGTTAAGAACAAACTTCGGACTTAAGTATCTACACCTAACACTATTTGTAGAGTTAGGAGCGGTCTTCAAACAACCTTTTAGAATAGTTTGCTGGCGAAAATATGTTCTTGGTATAAGTGTAAAAAAACTAATATTTTTAAGGTTTTTTAGAAGTTTCTAACGCCAAAGAGAACTATGGTCTACAGAAGGTATTATTATAGCTCACTATATATATTGATATCATGTTTAGATGAATCATCATGTAAATAATTTATTCTGTGGTGGTACTGCTGCCGTCTTAATAAAAAAGGGTGCAACTGAGAGATTGTTTTAAAAATTTGCTGAAACCACCGTTACTTTATATTGAGAAAACGATTCTGAGTAAAATAATCAAAAAAATATCTGTTGCACTATTTTGCGTTTGGGCGGCAGTATATTATCTCCAAAATTTGCATGACTGATATTGCTTAACAAATTAATTGGGAACTTAGAAATTATACACTACGTTTTTTTGCTAGGGGGGATATGTTTTACTATTAGATTTTTTAAATTAATTACAATTTGTATTTAATTACTTAATTTTTAGCAAAGAAAGTTTCATTTATGGGTCGCTTTTGGTATTTGTAGCTTTCTTTCTAACTTTCGATGACTTCCGAATCGACATATACAAGTTTTCAACTTTTAATTTTTTTATTTAGTTAGTGAATAATTAAGTAAATTAAAATTAGTTCTATGCAAAAATCTTGATGGCGTAGTCGAGTCCCCTAGACCTCTCGCTCCTCAGTTTCATGGTGACGAAGGGATATCCTACTCCGCCTGCGAGGATGTTGGCTGTGGCTTCAGACTCCAAGTTGTCACGAGCGTCGATTCCCTGGAAAAAATATGCGTAAATAAAATTACAGTAGCATTGTGGAAACTGTTTTTTAAAATTGTGGAATATACAATTTTCTTACCAATTATTTTGGCTTAAAAATATGGGTTTACCTTCCGAAAGCAAGTTTTGACCTTTCTTTGAATTTGTGTAGGTTTATTAAACGTTGTTGCAGGTATTTGAATTTTTAAGGCTATCTTTTAAAACATTTCAAATCTTTTAAAATACATATACAAATCCCATAATCGTAATAAGGTATTATTATAATTGACCAATAAAACTCACAAATTAAATATTTTTCGGTAGTTTCAAGACTAATATTTTATACTTCGATGTAAGAATTAAAGTTGTGATTTTTACGATTATGCATGAAGGAAGAAAAAATTTTACGCGCCCAAATGGAGTAGTAATCAAAACATACTATGGGTGCCGGCTCAGACATATATTTTGGACTCACACACACATTCACACTTTTCTTTCAAATAGTCGTTCACGACATGTCGTGATGTTCTGTCATAAAATATAAAAAATTAAATAAATAACACAAAAAGGTTAATAGTGCAGTGAAATTGTGCCAAAACCATGTCGCAAGCAAAACTACAAAGCTTGCTGGTATCACATTTTTCTGGTGAGTAGTAAAACCGCTTGGTTTTTACAATTTTCGTGGTCAATTTTGTAGCAGAAAATTGTGTTGTTGATTTTTAGTGATGTGAAGTAGTCGATAAAAAATAATATAGAATCGAGTCGTCAGCTTATTATTTTTTTATTTCATTCATTTATCACAGTTTTCCAAAAGAACTTTTACTTTCCATATTATTGTTTTACCGAAATCATTTTTACCAGATTTTCATTTTCCAGAGATTCATTTCTCTTTTTAATTTATTTACAAAACAAAATTATAAATTATGGGAAAAGTAAATTCTGTTTAATAAACCTTCAGGATAATTAATATATATGAAGTAAAACAGTTGGTAAAACCAAAAATAACATTTCGATAATATGGTTGAAGTTTTTCTGGAAAATTATACTCCTGTTTAACATATTTATGGTATAATGAAGTTATGTCAAATGAAACATATTGGAACTAAATATATTCTATAAACCGTTTTCGGTCAATTAAGTTTCGGTTAAGAAGTATTCGGAAGTACGAAATGTTACCAATATTATTGCAAGTTGCAAGTTGATTGTTTATGAGAGGCTCGATAAATAAGTCCAGTAGCCATGTGATAAAATGTACGAAAATAATCGATAAATATACGTTACGCTTCTTACCACATTACATCACTATTTTCAAATTCAGCAACCATTAAAGTTTCATGTTTTTTACATGCCAAATAAAGACAAATAAATGTCATACTTTATTGATATTTTGTTTTTCATTGGGCATGTCATAACATGAATGTCTCTATCTTTTTCTAACGTACCGTATTCAAAGATGTGTGATAGAGACTGATAGAGTTAAAACACTAACCCCGTCTCCCACTTCCACCTACCCTTCCACCCCTCTGAGCGGCCGCATTGCTTTCGATACAAAATAGGCATGATTACTACTCCATATGGGCGTGGATTTTTTTTTCCTTCATGCGATTATGGCTTTAGTCATTCAATAATTTTCTATCATATTTTTTTTACAAAGGACTAGCTAGTATTTTTCATGCCAAATTAATATGAAAAATATATTATTGCATTGACTCACCCGAATCATCCTCAGCTCCAGATCAGTGTAAACTACATACTTCAGCCTCCTTCTGTTGGCCACCCCAGGATATTGTGCCACCGTCTCATGCATCAGCGTCCTTCCTTCAGTTTCCCCTACCTTCATATGCCCACAATTGGCCAGGACACAGGCCAGTAACAAAATCAAAACTTCTATCTTCATTTCGTTTTTTAAAAAGCAAAATTAGAAACAAATGTCTATTGTTGAAGTTTGTTCGAATCTTGTTCGAATCTTGAATCGTTTTTAATTTTAATTTGTATTTCTTCTTTTTTCTTATTCGAAATTTGTCATTTGAATTGCGATCGCCTTCGTCGTATGCTCGAACGATTTGAACTGTTCGCAAATCGTATGCTGTTTTAACTTTCTTCGTTTTCTGTGCGGTGTGGGAAGGAAACCGCTAGAAGATCGCGTGTCCACTTATTCAAATTTAAATCAAATCATTTATTGTTCATTGAACTTTTTACTGTATTTAACAAGTCTATTAACACTGCAAAAAGTCCTTGTTATGATTGTAAATTGATTAATCTACAAGTGATTAGTAGCAAGTGAATTTGTGTTTTTGACAACGATTCAAACTAGACTATATAATATCAATTAAATGTTTTGTCAGTTGTCCGAGATTGAAATTAACTTTCAGTGTTCTTTTCAAAATAATATTGCATCGCCTCTTTAAATTATTAATTTGATACATGTTCATTAGTGTGAGACGAGAGCTAGCCTTGGTTTGAGCGAACTTCTGACGTGATTAAATGTTTTTTTAAACCTATATTATGATGATTAAATATTTTGACAATTGACTTTTTTTAAAACTTTTACAATAAATAAAGACAACTAATTGAGCGTTTGTTATAAGTTATAAATGAATTGTAATGGTATAAACAGTGAGTGAAAACTATCTCTAGACTATTTTGGCACACCACCATAATCTCTTTTAGCTTGCACCGAACTACTAAACTTAACCACTGATCTCGCTGTCGTAGAAGAGTGCTGCTAAAAGCAAATGTCCGCTCCAATTTGGCTCAACTGTCACTCCGGAGCCTAACTCTTCACTCCAAAGGCGCCAAGTCTTTGATGCAATATACTAAGGCTTCAAACTTTTCGAACAGCCAGTAGCTGGCTGGTGATAAAGGGTTAAAGATAAAAGTTTATTTACTGAAAGTAATGTCGCTACTGAAGGTTTAGCTCAAGGAACAATATTTGGTTTAGCTAGAACTAGAGATTATTCTGAAAGTTTAAGTAACTAGGTAAATCATGCTGGCTCATTGTGGGTAAGGTGATTTCATCTATAAACCTTCTCAGGTATATTTAAGTCAGTTTCAATGTCTTTGCAACAATATTTTTTTCAACATAATTTGCCTACCTTCCACATTCTTAAAGTAATATGATTTTTAAACTTAGATATAACATGTGGCCAAGATAGTCATCGAAAAATCTTATATTATTAGAAAACGTAGATTCCGAAACGATATATAATAACAAAAAAGTAGAATTACGTAAGTATATTTTTATTAGTTATTTTATTACATTATTCATTATTTGCATTTCAGTGGAGTTAAAAAAATATTTTGTGTAAAAATTGCGCTACACAGAGTATTCAAAACAAACAATTACTCTAAGTTTAGTATTTTAGCCAAAGGACAAGAACAGTCATCGTTGCTGGAAGCAATTGTAATTTGTTGACGAGGTATAGAAGAAGATAGAAGAAAAGAAGAAAATATTCGTAATACATATAAAACTGATGATACTATTACTCGTTTTCATAGTTCCAGCTCGAAACGTCTAATCCTCGCAAAGGCCTCAACCTATGCACTCCACAACGACCAGTCCTGAGCTTTCCACATATTACGGCTTCCCAAAAGACTCGGTGTGATTTTTGTGGTAACTTATTCACGCTGCGTTTTCTGGAGCATGATCACTACCAGAAAACCTTTCTTACTCATGATATAAGTAGGTAATCATGCAAGGAAACCTCAAGCCAAGAATTCTCCAACCCCTGTCGCCGTTTGGGTGACACGCTATTATTTTGATCTTGGGACACGATTGTTTCTCTTCTTATTTAAGTTTCAACCATGAGACAGTAGTGCCAATAAGGATACAAATATTGTTTGTTATAACAGTACCATTAGTCATTACATTGGTGGGTAAATTAAATACTGTTCTGTCAATGACCTCTTATCCTTTGCTTCCTATTTAAATTTTGCCTGAAGCGCTTGCAGTGGTGACATTGATAGGATCCTTAGTGGTAGGTTCAGTGGTAGTCGGTTCAACGGAAGAGAAGATGTTTATGTCATAATAGAGGCCTGAACCCCTTTCGCTGGTTAACCGTATGTTGACGTAACTCTGACCGATGCCACCGGCAGTAACTGTAGCTCTTGCCTTGGAATTTGGAAGGAAGTCTATGATGACAATTTTCTATAAAGAAGGAGGAATGATTTGGTTAGAGATTTTTATTGTACAAATATAATGTGTAATACATAGTTTAACTGGTGGATTAGCAAATACTGAGAGGATATGCTTAATCAATGCTTTTGAGCTTCTAAACAAAGTTTTATCGGAGAAAAATGAATAAGACTAAAAAATAATAATTTAATAACCCCCGACACCAAAACTGTTACTTGATCCTTTCAACAACTAGAAAAGAGCTGATAATCTATAAATGGCTGAAGATATTTTCTTGGATCTTAGCTAAGAACACTCTCGATTATGACACCTTGCAAACAAATAAAAACTAGATCAAAATCGGCGCATCCGTTTAGGAGCTACGATGCCACAGACAGACAGACACGTCAAACTTATAACACCCCTCTTTTTCGTCGGGGGTTAAAAAAAGAAAGAATTAGGTAACGCAAAGGGTGTATTCTTATTGCTATAAAGTGAGTTTGAAGATATATAAAGCCCAGCAGTAGACAAACAGTCCACTCACAGTACTAATTGTAAACAGAAACTGGAAATACCATACAAACTATTATCTATTTATCTAACAAAACACAACAAAGCAAAGTCCGCATTGGGGTGAATCACATCCTAGATTATTCAGAACAAATCGATCTGGTAGCTAGTATGAAACTACTACTTATTGGTATAGTACTTACTTACTTCCACCCATTGCTTTATGACGTAAATGATAGATTAGGGGTTGAAATCGACTACCAACTTGACGCGGCAAGTTTACCAACCGTAAATTAAATTGAACAGTAAGTAACTGCCCATCAAAATGTACCAACTGCGTTTAACTTAATTAATTTACAGTTAGGAACGTGTCGCTGAATAGTTTTGAGTTGAAGCTCAATATAAATAATTCGATAAATGTCGTGTCGTGTATGTTCTATGGATATCTCACACAAGGCCATCTTACCCAAATCTAGGCAGAGCCCGTTCTAATGGGTGCCAGACAGTATCTTAAATTATACTTTTAAACATAAAAAAAGTTATATTACCTGGAGAATTCACGAGTAATGATCGTGAGCTTGGTTTCGATATATTCTTGCGTCTTACCGATCATCAAACCATTATTAACCGTAAATCATTGGTAACCTAACCTTACCTAATAATAGGTATTATATGACAGTCAGTTCGCTGATTGATAAAATGTATCACAGAATTGATAGTATCCATTATTTACAACGATAAATATATTTTTCTTTTTAATAAAAGAAGAGAAAATACACAGGGTTAAAGGTTGCTAAAAAATTAAATGCATTAAATTACTTACCTCAATGATTCTATGCCTTGGATTATTGTAAAATACATCTTTCTCCCTTCTTATGAACGGAATCCCTCGGTACTTCGCTTGAGTACGAAATACCAAAATTAAGTTATCAAGCGATTGGTTGCCCAAGAACAGATCTGAAGAATGCACCACAGTGCAGGCTAGTAGCAGAGAAAATACCAACACTGTTTTCATGATGGCAGTATGAACGTAACTGATGAAGATACTTCAAACCCGCTTAATGTTGGGAAGTGTTTGAAAACATTGAACTTAATGTGTGGATTGTATGAAGAGTCGTGTTTGGATGAGTCGTGTATGTTGGTTGTTATAAAAACTTGACCCCTGTTTGAACCGTACGAAAATGTGAGTTTGATAATGAAAGTAAACATCTCTTTGATAACCAAAACAAAATTTGTAATGCGATTGATTACCTATTCATTGTAATTGAATTTACATAATGTGGTGACTCGGTCTGGCGTCGCACGGTGCATATTTCTCCTGTTAATATTCCGTGTTTTTTTTCTTTTGACGAGGTAGGTAATTTTCTTACATCATAGTTTTTGTTCTAATTTATTACAAACGCAGCAACAGGAATACAAATAAGTAATACTGGTCGGACCATTCTCAAGTTATATACTTAATATAACAATTATTACTATGATTTTTGCAGATAAATAACGAGTATTATGTAATATCATATTCATAAAATTTAAAATTTCCAGCTTGATTCTTGACTCTAGTTATTTATTCAGTTAAATTATGTTTTCAATTTCCTAATAATTAAATCAGTTGCTTAAAAATAAAAAAGAACAAAACAGAATCACCAAAGCACATCGTCAAAACAGAAGCCATGATACTATTTTCCACTAAAATCAAAGTGGGAACAGGAAGGAAACTCCATCTAAAAAGCAAATTGGAAAATTTAATCATATAAATCACACCTTTGCCGAAGGAAAGTTTAGCTATTTAATACAAGGAAGGGTTGCTGGTACCGAAGCAGACAATAGCCGTCGGAAATCGTGGGTCGAAGGTATTTCCATTTCGTGCAAGGGTCGGAAACTTCCCTTCTTGTTAGATAACTTCGGTTTGCCTACATCTAGTGTAACTAGTATTACATTATCTGTGCCTACATTATTTCATTTTTTACGAGCTTGTATTAAGAAGTGGAAGTGTTAATTTTTAGTTAGCGACGCTTTAGAGAAAACTTAAGGACAGGAGCAACACATGAAAGGTACTTTTTTTGGAAGCGAAGATAAAATCGGCACTTCCATACAAAATAGTAATTTTAATTTGGAGAGATTGTTCACAGTAGTTTGTTTTTGCTAAACTATCACAATAAGTAGTAACAATTAATAATATTAGTTGATAAAGTTCAAACAAAAAAAAACAGAATAAAGAAAAAAATTAAGAGATGGTAATCTATTTTTTACGATCTTTTCTTGAAAAAAAAAAGATATCTTAAAAACAAATGCTTGATTAAATCCAGTGTATGATCAATGTGATAGTAAATAGCATTATAAAAAATTTATCCAACTTCGAGTACAGTGGTTAATTCCTCATGAAAGTGAATAAAACAAATTTGACTAAATTTTGACATATACCTAAGTTTTTTATTCTTTTATTTAAAGTTGCTAGAAAGGTAAAATCTTTCTGGTCTTGCTGACGCCATGCAGTAGTGTGTTAGTCCAAAACTCCAATTTTTCGTTCCCAATCTTCTTATTTTACTGGCGTCATGTCTGGGGTAGGACAGAGGGACATTTTTTTTCAAATTAGTTTCAGATATGGCTGCTTTGCCATACCTATTTATATAAAAAAACTGTTTTTGGCAATTATAGGAATGAACGTGATTAACAAGAGCTATATCTAGTTACAAATGTTAAAATACGGTATATACAACAGAGAAATATTTTTTCTCACTCTTAATTCAGCTAAAAACATTTGCTGCTAGCCAAAGATCCTCTTTGATTTCCCAATTGACTTATATTTATTTATACTACGAGGTATAATAATATGTTCAAGTACTTAAAACCTGAACAGAAAAATATAAACCTCTGACTATATTTTTTTGTTTATGTTAATGTAGTTATTTTTATATATTATACAGTTATTATTTCTATATAGTTCCATTAAAATTCCGCAATATGGCGAGGTTTGTCGAGCTTTAATAAGTAATTAATCTAGAAGCTATTTGTAACTTTTGCCATTAAAAAAAAAAAAAATTCAAACTTAGAACAACACTCGTTCTCTTTTTAAATTGTAAAGCACACACCTCGCACCTAATATAGGCGAGTGGTTGGGTATGATAAACAACCCTCTTCCTGATAATAGCCCTCTTAGAACGCGGGGACATATTCCTCAACTCTCCCGTCTAATGTGCTCATTTATTTGACAAAATCTCTCACGGGTTGTGAGGGTCTGCGAGGTTGGTCGCTAGTGTACGAGGTTAGCTTTGTTTCTATGAAAAATAATTGGTGCTTGTGAATTTTATGTCTTCAATACCGCTAGTAATTTTTTATCATCATCACAGTCATCATCTCCATAAACAACTTGTATCTATAACTCTAGACTAAGTTGTACACGATACTTCCTGACGGTTTTTTTCCTGTTCAGTGTAAGTAAAATAATAAAAAGTCTTATGCCATTTTTACAAATATTAAAGAAATAAGAAGCGCTGTTTAAGATACTTGTATAGGTATTTTAAATTGTAAATGTAGACTGTCACGGTTTACATGGATTTTTTAAAACTTTCAAATAAAACATCCGGATTAATGAATACAATTAATATGAAAGTTTCTTTATTTTGTTTCTGCTATAAAGTTTATTTACTTCTTTCTTTATCTTTACCAAACAAATAAGTAATTGTATTAATTTTGCTTGGCTTCCCCATAAAACCAGTTTCATGCTAACAGGTATTAGCAGCAAAATCTTCCTTTATTATAACAGAACCATTTTCTCTACGATATACTCCCAACGATATTTCTTCTTGAACGCCAGTCTCTCTTATCGAACGTGGTGGTAATTTTTTCTACGCTCGCGACAGTGGCGTTTGCTAAAAAACTGTTTGTCCAAGATAACACCGGGACAAATGCCTCGGGAGCGTGTCGCTAGGGGACTTATCGCTAGAGGATCGATGTGGATAGTATTACTCGAACTGAATCTTACTGCTGCTATTTTTACGGTGTCACACCCACCGGTGTGCTATCCAAGTGTCTGTGAAAGGGATGAATCGAAATGAAACATTTTGATTTTAGGAAGGAGATGAGAAGGATCAAGTTTGTTTTGATGTTCCGTTGCTAAACTTATTCAGGAAGTATGCCACTATCCTTAAGCTTTATAGGTAGAAAGTTTAGGCATATCAGTTGATATTGTTTCTTTTTGACAAGGCACACAGTTTAGTTAGTCGAACCAATTATGATAAAGATGATGAAGATATTGAAGATAAATGATGATAGCAATAAAATTCCGATCTAAATAAAACTTTCATCGCATCAAATAAAAGCCGCACTTGAAATTCTTCCCATTTAGAATAATTTGTATCAATATGCGTATTGGTGTCAATATGGTCAATCACCGAGCGATCGATCAAGATGCAATTGAATATAGCGTGATGTTCTTTACTGTCACAGAATTAATTGAAATTGATAATTTAGAGTGAATTCTCGTACCAAGATATTTTTATAGTGTACCAAGAATAAAGATTCCCGGCTCAGGGGGTCCTTATGAGGTGACTAAATATATATAAACTAAGTATACATAATAAATATAAATAAAAAATCAACAAAAAGTGAGCAGCAACAGTAGTTTACGCCACAGGATAAATCATGAAGAAATTGGTAACAATTTTAACACCTGTTTTTCGAAGAAGAGCCTCGTATCTCAGTCCTGCAATGGACTGTTCTTCGTGTGGTTTAAAGTAAGTGCTAAATAGTAGTATAGTACTTAAGTAAAATAATACATAAATAGTTGTTACATAATGATTGTGAAGCTATTTCATATGAAATAGCAAGTGATAAAAGAGTCACAGAGCATCGCCGGTCCCGTACAAAAGGAGAGGCGATGCGTCTTCGCGATAACAGCCCCCCGCGGTATTATCTGTGTCGTAATTTGTTGCTCATTGTATCCGCCTCCTTACTGCTTACTGCTGGGATAAATGTCTCGCAATATTAAATTCTTTAAAAAAATTGCAGAATTGCTTTACGTGTAATTTTGACGTATTTGCTGACGTCGCGACATCTGTTTGTGCTCCGGATGTGAAGAGCGAAGCCGAAATCCCTAGAAATAATTATTATTTGTATTTTTTGAGAAAAAAATGGTCGTTCTCTATGAATGATGGAAAAAATAAGAGTCGCTGGCCCTTCTTTGAATTTTGCAAACAAAAAAGAAAATAAGTATATAACGCACTCCATAGCCTAAATTAATGGAATAAGTCCGTGAGTCTACCACTTTAACGATTTTCCCCAAAGGAAAGGAAATGGAGTTGGGAAGTATCAGCAAATTAACCACCGTTACAAATTTGACAGTAATGTAACACATACTCGTATCACTGATGCTAGTCTGGTGAAGATGGATACGTTAATTTTGCTAAATAATAATAGATTAATAAAACATTGAAACGTATTTTGATAGAGCTGCCTTTTGTTCAATTTTTCTAGCCCTTTGAGATAGGTACATCCCAATAGAGCAATAGAAATCGCGCTTTAATATCGTTTTTTTGAGGTACACACAAAAATGCACTATTTACGTGTCTAAGAGCTACAAATACATCGCATTAAATAAAATCTTCTTCTTAATTTTTCACGTGTTGGCCAAAAATCCGAACCTTTCAACGAATTCCATTTTTAAATTTAAAATACGTACAATGAAGACACTCAGACTCCCACTCAGATAGCCGCCGGCGCAGGGAGCTCCAAAGAGACGCATCACTTGCGATAAGCGCAACCCGATGTAGCCCTCCAGTAATTTGTTACTCATCGTATAGCCTGATAACTGAGAGTAACAGAGAAGAGAGATAATGACAGGAGACATTACAATCTGGTGAATAATATTATTAAGACCGGATTTTTTTGGTTCTCTACATGCCTCACACAATCACGTCTCTAGTTATTCTCAAAGGTTTCTGGCGCGAAATCTATCTCAATGCAATCCAAAAAATAATACATCGGTATTATGCAGTCTTAAAATAACAATTTTTCAAAGGCATTATTTAAAATTTATTTAGACTAGATACATTTTTTGTAAAATATTTTTTATTCATGTTAAACATCCTATGTGCGTTTAAAATAACATCGTTCCAATAAAATTAAATGAAGGTAAGCATTTATAACAAAAACCAGGACTATAGTCTGCAGACACAGACAAAACAAACCACTAGCAATAAACTGACCGTCCAGCTTCCTAGTTGCACCCTCAAGGCTTTCTGCTGCATGCTGGTCACGTGTCAGACGTTCGGACTGTAGTGTCAGGTGGGTGAGGGCGATACAGATCATCGGCACGTGCTGGCTGCGAGCTTGGGAAGAACTGATAAAGAGTACGTCTGCGTGCTTTTCCACCTAGGAAGCTGAGCGGTGTGTGAAAAAATCCACCAATAGTATCACTTCATTTTTTAGCCTCGCTGACGTGACGTGATGTTATATGACAGTGATTGGTGTATTTTTCCTCGTGTACCGCTCATCTTTCTAACACATCTTTGGTGGAAAAACAGCTGAAGAAGAGAGGAATTTAGTCAACTAAAGTTGTTTTCAGTAGAGTAACACTTTAAAAAGTATAAATTAGGTACTTGTTAATAAAAATTATGCACTCTTTAATTTAAATTATCATTGTCCTGACAGCTTTTGAAAGTCGATAGATTTTTTTATTTTGATAACACACAATCTAATCAATGTTTTTAATAATAGATGCACTTTTATTGAAAGTTAAACGTCTACTTACGTACTTTCTACAACGAATGCTGTTTTTACTACTTGAATTGCTTCAGAAATTCTGAAACTATGCTGCAAAAGACGTATCCATCTTATGAAATCGTAATTTGTAAGGCAAGTACTAAAAATTCGAAACACTTTTTCCGATCTCTGCCTTTAATGCTGAAGAAATTGATATTAGGCACGTGCCAAAATAAACTGCAACCGATTGATAAACAAAGGGAAACGATGAAAAAAGGGTAAGTAAGTATAAATAAATATCTATAGAAGAAGGGTAAGAATTATTTACTTACTTATAAACGTGTCGATGTTCAATTGCATTCAACTGACGCTAAGGCAAGAAATGTTGAAGGTATTCTCGCAGATATTCCCTTTCTCACACTCGCAAATTGATAGACGAGCACCTCAAAGGAGAATTTAAACCATCATAAAAAGCCGACAAAATAAACGAGCGGGGCGCTAGCGAAATAAATTCTCATTCTGAAGGCTGTATCGGGCAAGCGCCTTGAGGCACACTAATTCAATCAATTGGCCGACCATAAATAAACCTTGGACAGTTCGCGATACGACACGGGTCCACACGTAATTGAGAAGTCCGAGTGGAGCGGAGGCGTAAGCGACAAATCAATTAAGCGCGAAAGAGATAAAAAGGACGCATTCATAATGAAAAGGTATTCGATATAAATAAGCTTCTTAGCGATATGCTTGTCCAAGGAATGGAAGGTAATGCAAATTTTAAGATAAAAATTAACTCTGTAATCCTCCTTTTACACTTCGAGTGCAATCGAAGCCAACTTGGTTAAAAGAAAAAAAATACGAGGGGGGAACTTAAAAGGAAAATAAAGTAATAGGAACCAGCAACGAGAAACAAACTGAAGAAGAAAAACAAAAACAAACGCCGTTAATAAACAAGCAGGAAATTGGACACCAATACCTAAAGGGGGATTAAGCTCTAATTCCTGTTTTCGTTGAGGGTGTTCCAACAAATGGTACTGACAGGCTAGACGAAATTAATCGTGAAAAATCTGGGGTTAAGAGGAGCTGCGCTAAATCGTGGCACGTGCGCTGTCTATTAACAGTTGACACAACGTTGGCTGAAGCTAGGGAAGATAAACACGGCTTCTGATATGAATTGCCCAATAGGTTATTTAAGTTTAGTAATTTTAAGAAATATATCACGTCTCCCACGAAGCTTTTAAGTCCAGCGATTAATAAATTGAAGTTTAAAATTCAAATTATGCGCTCGTGTTGATTAATGATCTACATAACTGAATTTATATCAGATGGATTGTGATTAATAAGGAGTTTTGTACTAAATAATGTTTTTATATTTCATATAACTTTGAATTAATTTCTCTACACCAAGAGCCTACTCTAAATTAACTTTCATTGTGCGAGTGTGTACTGGATTAGTGACTGATTACTATTGCAAGTTTTCTCGCAATTAAAATTCAAACAGAAATGTAACTATGTAAATAAATTTTAAAATATATTGTTACTTACTTACTAAGGTGTCTTACTTAAACGCGAGCATCGAATGTTTGCCTCCTGTATAAAAAACAGCAGCCTTAGCCACTACGCCATTGACAAATATAAATCCTAAAAAAATCTTTGCAGTTCCCGAAAGATATCAACAAAATTAATTAGTCACAGTACATTAGCCAAGATTTCTGATTAGCTTTGCGAACCTCCCAAAACGCTATAGCAAACAGATAGTACAGGCTATGAATATTTCAACAGAGTGGAGTTAATGAAGGAGACCTGCTTTGTCCCGACTGATAGGTTGATTACTCGCAGCTTGATGAGGGGTCGCTGATGTAGCTAGCTGGATGTTGCTATTCAATATTATTCGAGCGCAACGTTAATATTAACGAACTGTTGATATCGATATGGCGTATCAGAAATTTGAAAATACGCGTTGCACGTACATTTATTTCTTTTGATTGATATATTTTTAATGGTATATTTGAAGTCGAAACGAAAGTCAACCATTTTAGACGATACAATGATGATCCACCAAATTTTAATTTCTAAGGAAATGGTGAAAACGGTCGCAACATCTGTTGAAGATATAATATTTAATACGTTCTTCGACTGTAAATTACGCGACTCTTCTCTATTTCGATATAAGCAAAAAAAAGTTTAAATAAGTCTTAGAATACTGACTAAGTGATACAATCTATTGGTATCTGCTGTATTTTTAATCCTATCGACCAAAATAGCATACCTGATATTTATACGATAAGAAGGCATGCAAAATTTTGACTGACATGATTCTAGGGGCTCAACTGATTTAAATATTTGACACCGATTTGTTGTTATGCAAGAAGTGTATGACTATTGCTATAAAATTGTATCATCTAGGACTATATTCTTTGATACAATGATTCTTCGCATAAGCAGAGATTACTTCCTTCCAATTTCTACGATCCAGACACAATTTGTTCGCTTTATTCACACTTAATTTCAATTTTATTTATTAATGAAAAAACATATACAAAAAATAGAGGCAGAAAATGCTAATGATCATTCATGAAGCTTGTATAAGTGTGTGTAAGTCCAATCTAGGTATGTCTGCATTGTCACCTCACCACAGAACAGTTAGGTAACTAGGAACGTGATGGGCATGCCCACTGAACCCCAATTGACGCGAACCACACGTGTGCAGAATGGTTAATAAGAGATAGAGCAAAGCAAAGCCGAAACTGATGAATATAGTGACTACGAAATGTCTGCTGGATTCGTTAATGTTGATGGCGGTATTAATTAATTACATTTAATTGGAGAAAAAATATCAATGCTGATAGAAAAATGAATACATTTTCTGTGGCAATTTACTATAGGGCCTTAGAGAGTGTGGGTAGTTTTCTTTAATAAAATTCCGTGAATTAAGCCACATAAGTGAGTAGATAAGTAAGTATATTAACATAATGATATGCATAAAGTACAGAAAAAATTACAACGATAAAGTAAGTAATTCACTTACTTACTATTACGTTGAATTAATAAATTATAATCACTTATAACATCACATTATTTCCACTGTCAAAAAAATTCAGACGAACATTTCATTCGAATATCTCCATCGAAATACAACGAATCCTTTCTATCGCTTAATAATACAAACGGATTAAGGCATGGAAAAGCCTTCAGCCGAATTCATCAAAAAGGACTCGTGAAAATGGACACGGATTCATTAAAGAACTTTTCGCAACTCGATGCGAATGAAAAGCTACGGGAAGCCCTCACTTACGGAGCTTGCGCAGTGACAACAAAGTGGGGGCAGTAACCCTCCGACCGCCGCTAGAGGAGGCCGTGTCGCTCCGCCCTCCAAACACATCGCGATGTCTCGAAAAAACTATTGGATTTGCATTCATTGATGACAATAATTTCTACTAGAGATACTACGAGTATGACTTCTAAAAGTGACAAATGCTAGTCATATTATGTTAAAATTAATGGTGTTGTGAGTGTTTTTAGTGTCAATAGTAATGGTTTGGTATTTATTGTTCAAGTTGGTGAATGTAGTGCTAAGTGTGATTATCTGAGTGTCAAGCATGGTCGCGGGACCAATTAAAACAAAGCGTGCATGGAACCAGTTTAGAAGTGTTGTGTTTTTGCATCTTTTGTGCTCTCTTCCTTTTGCTACCGACGGTAAGTGGAAAAGATAAGACGGGCTCGTTACGTTGATAAATATCATTAAAACTTAATTCTGTACTTTATTTTGCTTTACTTCGTTTTTACTTACTTATATTTAGTTATCTAGTCTAATTGAATGAGATACTATAGTTAAACTAATTGGTACACGGTCATTACTAGTTATTGTTATATAATGAGCTTTATTAAACAAGTTTTCAATTTTATGTTCGCATACTGCTGTTTTTTCTTTACGCTCTGCTATAAGCGTTTTATGAAGCCGGTTTCGAGATATTTCGTTTAGATAGCAATTTATTAGCAAACATGCTAATTATAGATTGAAAATATTATGTTTGTTTTGCAAAGCTCAAAGCCGAGCGCCGAGAATAAAGGAACATCCGGCCGATACTATCGTCGGGAGAAGCGAACCCGCAACCCTGCGGTGCGTTGCTGAAGGAAAACCCAAACCAACCATCCAGTGGTACAAGGATGGCTCTCCGCTCGCCCCAACTGATCACCCTCACAGGGTATTGCTCGAAGATGGACTCCTATTCCTTAGGTAAAGCAAACTTCGCTCGTCAAATTTTGTTGCTAATAAAATTTGATAGCCACTTAGAGCAGAAAAGTTTTTTATGAACTTTTACTCTGTTTTCGACAGCCGAAAATACACTCTCTCGCTGAAAGGAGGCACTTTTAATTCCGGAAGGTCTTGTTTTATGACTTTCATAAATTCTTGAAAAATAAATCACCTGCCGCCCTCCGCATCGGAATGGGTGACTTGCGAACTTCGGTGATATTAAAATGTAAGGAGAGTTTACTAGCATCTGACTCAGTTAACTTTTTAGGGTCATGCGAGGCAAGAAGGAAAGCGACGAGGGTGTATATTGGTGCGTCGCGAAGAATTCTGTCGGTGAAGCATTTAGCAAGAACGCGACGCTTACGATTGCTGGTAAGTTTTATAACTTGAAATGGAAAATACATCTTGTAATGTTGGTAGGATTGACTGTCTGGTTTAATTTCAGTCCTTCGCGACGAATTTAGAACTGAACCCCGAGACATTAAAGTAGCAGGTGGTGAATCGGCATTATTAGAATGCTCTGGACCTAGGGGTGTGCCTGAACCTTCTATCCATTGGATTAAAGATGGACACACTTTAGACGTTGAAGAAGTGAATGGGAGGTAAATATATCAAATTATATTTCAAAATTGTTCTAAGTACCTAATATAAAATTGATTACATTTTCATTTTATTTTAGGATGTCAGTAACAGATGGTGGTAACCTTAAAATCCTAGAAAGTCTTCCGTCAGATAGTGGTGTTTACCGATGTGTGGCATCAAACGCGGCAGGCGAGAGACAATCTCGTCCTGCCACTCTACTCGTGTTACGTAGACCACATTTTCTAGTGAAACCTAATAACATCACTGCATTGCTCGGTCAAAACATCGAGTTTCATTGCCAAGTAAGTTGATCATATCAACATTGTTTGTATTGGTAATGCTCGATAGGTACCTACTCGTTTTTATGTTCTATCTTTGCCGTAGGCATCACCAGAATCGGATGTGTCAGTCACTTGGTCACGTGACAACGGATCTTTGTCACACTACGCTATAGTTCGTCGAGGCTCATTAAGAATAGACAGAGTCTCGGAAAGTGATGCAGGGATGTACACGTGTCGAGCGGAGAGCCAAGCTGGTTCTAGCGTTGCTAGTGCTATTCTTACCATACATTGTAAGTATTTCACCTACTTGAACTATTAAAATTACTATGATTAAAATTAAACTTTGGCTGTTATCACTGTCTTACTCTAAAGCACGTTTTATTTTTAGCTCTACCTCATTTCACAAGAGTGCCTTCAGACCAGACAGCTTGGGAAGGGGAAGCTGTCTCATTTCCTTGTGAAGCAGATGGGTCACCAAAACCTCTCATATTTTGGACTATGGAAGGATCCCAGGTATGATTCGAATTTTTATGTTGATTATTTGTTGAATTTATTTAAATACTTGTAATAGACATCTAACGCTGCGTACCTGTGAAATGATCATTTAAGAACGGCTTAACCGATTTGTAAATATTGTTAATGTTATTGTAGGTAAGTATATAACATTTGAAAACAGCTAAGGCCCCCCGGCCCGCACTGAAAGAAAACTTCTATTTTATTTACAGGAATTAGTATTTCCCAAGCCAAGCCACCATGGATCGTTATATTTGGATAGAGTTACAGCTCAATACGCTGGTAGATTAACTTGTGTAGCAGTTAGTGCCGCGGGGAGCGCTTTACACACAGTCACATTACAGGTAACTGCTGCTATAATTCAAAAGCTACGTATATCTTAATCAAAAATATCTATATCGACACCTACACTCCCTTTGCAGGTATTGAAACGAGAAGCAAATTCATTCAAAGACAACCCAGACTCGTCATCTCCTTACCCCGATATAGGAAAGCCACAGAATCACCCACCAATGACGCAATATGAATTAGTGCAAGCTCGTCGATATTTACAGCAAGATGTTCTAGCCTTGAGAAGGGTAGAAGGAATATCAGCTACTACGCTAAAAATAGTTTGGGACGTAAGTGATAAAAAAATTATTAGATGCGAGGAAATTACCAATAAGAAATATAAATTCACTATTGAAATTCATTTCAGGTCATGACGGATTATAACGAATATTTAGAAGGAGTAAAAATATGGTTCAATGGGACATCAGTAAACAAACCGTATGCATTAGACACACAGAACGCACCGTACTCAAATGGATCGATAGACAGCTTAGCTGAATTAGTTAAACATGAAAACTACACAATGACTACTGTACATAACAGTGGATCTTCCAGTCACGTATTGACCGGATTGATGCCATATGCTCAATATGATGTGTTCTTAATGCCTTTTTACAAATTACTACTAGGCAAACCTTCGAATATGAAGTCTGGATTAACTGAAGAAGATGGTACGTTTAAATGCTCAAATTGAACAAGCTACTACTAATATTATTATTCACGAACTTTCTTAATTTTGTGCTCGGCGAGATAAAGTCTACTTTTATTTAAATCGACCTCTATAATTCAAGCGCCCGTATGTTTTAGTTCCATCAGCGCCGCCACAGAGTGTTTCAGCCGGCGTGATAAATGCGACGTCGGCTTGGATTCGTTGGGACCCGCCTCCCGTGCATACTTGGAACGGCGAACTGTCTGGCTACTTGGTTAGTCTTTTTAGCGCTCACGAAGTTCATTTATCTTGTGGATTTGATCTGACGGTTTCTATTTGGCGTTGTAGATCGAGGTTCGCGTAGGGAGTGGCAATGGGGGTCGGGTGGTTGGTCAAATGTCACTAGGCCCGAGGACTAGAGCTGCTGCGGCGAGTTCTCTACGTATAGGTGGAAGATATAGCGCTCGGGCAGCGGCTGTAACTCGTCGTGGTCACGGGCCATTTAGTTTACCTGCCCATGTTCATATGTTACCTATACATACGCAACGGCATTATGTTCAGTAAGTTACTTTACTTACTACACTAGAAAATAAATGTAATGATTCTTCTTTATAAGGCTAATGTCCGTGAGTAACTTTTTTGGCAATGGTATCATTTGGTATATTATAACATACCATATATTTCAGAACGGAACCAGCAACCGACAAGGCAATCTTGTCAATGTTCCAAGAAACTTGGCTCGTAGCTCTCTGTGCAACTTTACTAGTCCTAGTACTGGCAGGAGCCGGTGTTATTGTTTACATCAGACGGCGACAAGCGAAGAAAAGAAAAACTCAGATGAATGCAACCGGTAAATAATATGATTTCTTAAATATTATTAAAACTACATATGTTCTACCCCGGTTGGGAAAAGTGCGATTTGACGGTTTCTATGTATTGGAATTTTAATTATTTATTGAAGTGTATATAATTAAAGGAATATTTTTCTTCTAGCTATTGCTAATGCTCAACAATGTTTGTTAGGAAAGGAAGCTGTATGGCTTCGAGAACGGCCAATCTTTGAAGGCTCAAATGAACCAAGAATAGAAATTCTAAATTGCCATCAAACTCTCATACACGGTGAGTTACAACAAAGACATTCCTGTAGTACTATTTTGCGCCAAGTTTACAATACATTAATGGAGTACCTTTTGCAGGTGGCCATTCCGTAGGTACGATGGCTATGGAGGCCGAATATAGTCTTCCACAACATCCAAGTACAATGGCAGCTATGCCTCAAGAGGAACAACGGAGAATAGCTCCGGAACCTTATGCTTCTAGCGCTATTTATACTGAGCTCACTTATAAGGTATGAAAAAATTATAGTAATAGTCAAAACAAAAAACAAAAACAAAATCACATCATTTCATTTCAAATATACTTGCAGGATCATACTGATGCCGAAGACTCCTGTATGAAGTGTGCAGTAAGCCCAGGTTCTTACGATGATAGCATGATCCGATCTTATAACGATAGTAACCAATTTTCAAATGAAGACTGTTCTACATGTTGTCGAAGCAGTAGTTCTACTTTAACGAAAGACTACAGTGAAATGACCAAATGCGGAAATGAAGTGGATGAAGTACAAGAAATGTCTTTAGAGGAATGTCCGTCTTGTAAAACAAATGCATCCAGATCTTCTAGTCATCACGACGGTAATAAAGAATGGGCGGTTACGGAAGTAGAATATGATTATCCTCAGTGGCATTGGCTGGGAAGGCAAAATAGTTTTAGGCAAGCAACACATGATACGAGATACTCAAATGGAGATAGAAATGATCAAAACTGCAGAATGAACTTATGTGACATTCTGCCGCCTCCACCGTATGAAAGGTAAGAGATAAAAAACAATTGTATCATTAGGTAGGTAACAAAGATATATACTCAGAAGAATAAACTTTGTTTTTTTTTTTTTTAATTTTGAAGAGGCTATGAAAGTAGGGGCAGAATTTGAATGAGAACGAATCAATTTTCGACGTGGAAATGCCAAATAACAAAGTCGAGGAATAAATAAAATACGTTTTTCAGAATATTTGTTTTGTTTACAGAGATCGAGATTCACCGTATCGAGAAATGCGTGCATTTACAAACCACTCGGGAACTTCTGGATGTTCGGGACATTCGTATCGAAGTTAACTTTTTTGTCATATTGACATTTTTATATCACTAGGTCGTCGTAATAACAAAAAGCAATACTAATATTAGTATCTTGTAAATATGTAAAATATAGCTAAACGCTAAGTAATATTATGCGTAATTATACCAAGCGGTGACCACCACTAATATTATGATCTCAATCAATATTAATTTCCTATTGCTTTGGTGGTGGTAGATAGATATAAATCATTGTATGATGATGAGATATCTACGAGTAGTTTTGTGAACGTGTTTATTGAATACATAACGTAGGTTTTATCTCTATAGTGACTGTGATATAGTATAATTTGGTATTCGTTTTGAGTTTTGTATATATTTTGTGAATTTTGTATCCTTATACAATTTTAACTTAACTTATTTATTGCATGAAGCCATTAAAATTATAACGAATTTTAACTTATCCAACAAGATTGAATACCGTTGTGAAAGTCATTTTTGTACTGCTGATTTTTAAATCCTATATCCTACTAAATAAGTATTACATGATAAATAATAATGATTTTATGTACATGTACCTACATTAATTACCAAGCCATAACTCACGATTAAAATATTATAAAAAAATTTCAAAATATTAGTTTCATTTACATTACTTACTTACTACGCTGGCTCAGCGACCCGAAGTGGATCTTGGCCTCCATCATTTACATTACCACGGTCAAATTCATCATAGTTTATTTGCTGTATGTATTTTACTGTTTTATATTGCAATATTTCTGTCTGGAAATATAAAATATATTTCTCGTGGTTTTACGACAGGTTATATTGCTGTCGAATAGCACTGTACAAAGAAGTTAATTGCCCAATACGTAGCACCGTTTCCGACCAATTAAAAATTTTTACTCAGTACTAAAAGTGCAGTGCAGATTGCTTATAAATTGTAGGTAACAAAATTAACGCCTTTTATAGGTGTAGACTCAAATATGTTACTTGATTTGCTCTTGATTACAGGTACCTATGTTATTTCTGAAATTCGTAATTGCACACCTTTCTTCGCTTATTTGGAAACAAGGCTGAAGTTTTAGATATCATATTTACGATATTCGTTTTTGTTTTATTATTAACTAGCGACCCGCCCCGGCTCCGCACGGGAAAATGGTTATTGTGGGTTATCCTTAGGTATATTATGCATGTATTATACATACAAACCTTCCTCTTGAATCACTCTATCTATTAAAAAAAACCGCATCAAAATCCGTTGCGTAGTTTTAAAGATTTAAGCATACATAGGGACATAGGGACATAGGGACAGAGAAAGCGACTTTGTTTTATACTATGTAGTTATGTACCAAACTTCTCGTATATGTGGAGAACAAAAGTTTATTCTTATTTTTATAATTAATATAAATTTAATACCAACACAAAACAGACTGCATTTTCATAGCATATTGGAGAGCAGTGCTTTTATATGTAGGTGCCACAATTTAGAGACAAAGCAGATAATTTCATACCGTCTGCACCACACGCATGAGCCTCATTACTGCTTGCTAACTTCCATAACAATTTAAGCCTTAATCAGTTTTGCTCGTAAATAACTAAATACGTATTTTCCTGCCTTCTCGCAAGCACAGGCTTCCCGCAGGTCGCAGGCTACATCAGAACGTAGGGTGTTGTCATGGCAACCGTTTCACCCTGAGTGCACCCTTGTTATTAATACCCGTAATTATTAAACTTGATTGCATTTCACACCAGGTGTTGGATGACGCCTCTTGTCAAGAAATAACAACTGTTGAGCGCTTATTAAGTGTTTAGTTCGTTGAAATTGAGACCCATTTCAGAGATGATTGCACGCTATTATTGTAGAATTACTGGAAGTACGTCAATTTCTTTCAAGTGATTATATTTTTTGGTCCAATCAGGATTTAGCTACCTTTTCCTTATATGTATGATTTTCGTTTTCAACAACAGCAAAATTTGATTTACAAAATAAAATGTCATGTTCTATTCATAACAAACGTCTTCGTTTCGAGTCAATCTAATCAATTATGCTCTAAACGAAAATCTGAATGTTCCCCCTTCGCGAAAAGAAAAACCTGACTTGAATCATATCTCCCAGAGCTCACGATTTTTTATTTTCTTTATTAATCAACGCTCCCCACCGGTACAATTTTCAAACGTGAAGAGCCCTCAGTCGCATCCCAAAGTCAAGAGGCTCTCACAGGCGACAGAGAAAAATTGTTAAAGGCATAGGACGCTGTAAATGTGTGCAGTCCCAACGTTCATAGTGACAAGGGAAAACAAATGAACGCTGCATTGTTGGAGGATAATGAATACTTTGAGGAAGCCGTCGGGTGATTACGATAGTCGTAGGATCAATATCAGTTTCCTCAGACATTTGTTAGGAGTATCTTAGGGTTGTATTTTAGGCCTATTTCTTTTTATATTATATACTCTTTACTGAAGGATTATAATTTTAAAGCACATGATAACAGTGGAATTTATTGCCTACAAATTTGAAACATTAGATGGATGTTCACAACAAATGGCGTATTATCATTATCACTGTGGCGTTTGATGCTCGTGTAAGGAGGTAATAATCTGCGTCACAGCTGGATCGCGAATTATGGTTAACGATCATTATCGCTGAGGCCTTGGTAAAATTACAACTTTGACACAAAGTGTCATTTGTAATAATTGTAATGTTTGCTTTGTAACAGATGGTTTCAAGACCTAATGAAATAGAAGCCTTGTTTTGAACTAAGGTTAATAAAATGTTTCCTTTATTCGAAATGTAGTATTTAAATTGACGACATAATTTATGATGTGACGTATGTTGATAATACTTATAGTGAATATTTTAATTACTACCTCCTCACCTAAACCTATATACCTGTTATGTATGCAAATTTTGATTTACCCGTGTTATTACGGTCACCGTTAGTTGTGAATAAAATTCAAGAATATCATAGGATATAATTACAAAAAAGTCGGTAAAATTTTGAAACAGCGAACTGGAGGGTGCATGAATTATCCATTACATAGCGAGGACTGAAGGTACCTTTGGAGCCATAATTCGTACTCCTTCGTACTGGGGCTATGGTGGATATTTATAGCCATAGATAAGGCCTACAGATGGCGCGACCGGAGTTTTCCTTCCCCTAATACTTGTTGAGTTACGGTTTCCAATTTCCAGCTCTGCACTTCAGGTGGGGCGTCTCGGTCCCGGTTGAATTGTTGGAACTTATCGACACAATTCACTTCCTTTTCTAGATAGCTTCTATTTTATTCTATTCCACCTCACTATCAGACATCTTGAAAATGCTTGTTTAGATTTCAGTATTATTTTCTTAGAAACAAAGTTTCAGGCACTAAAGTTCATTAAGTTGGTTAATGGTGTTAAACAAGCTTAAATAAAACTCCTTGAAAATGAAGACAGTAATTATAATGAAGTTTAATTCAAAAGCGATTACGAGCCGGCATTAGTCACGGAGGGAGATCGGGGAGAATAATAGATCATTTAATTTTTGGACTGCGCTTACTTTTAACATTAATTTTGGTGCTGAACATAAATACTGAATGGAAAGTTCACGAAATAAAAATACTTATTACAAATCTGAATAGACTTTTTAAAATTAAATAAAAGCAATTCACATCATCGTTTCGAGCTAAGAATAAATCAGACGAGTGTTTATTGTGATAGGTATTTAATTTCAGACTCATTCTCAGTAAATATCTTAAAAATCTGTCGTACCTATAACTACAAAATTACAAATTTAAGTAAAACGACACAACAAAACATCGTACTTGGAAATTGTATAACCTAAATATTTTTTAATTAAAAATGATTTAATTATCTGTTTCTGTGAGAGCCTGGTGTCTGTAGGAATATTCCTGTGTTACAAAATGTCCAGTAGGCTTACTACGTAAGAAGCGAGAGGCTCGAGAAGCTTTCAAACGCGACATATTGACAGAACTGCTATGGCTCTAATGTCACTATGTCGCGTTTGACAGCTTCTCGAGCTAGTCGCTTTTTACATAGTAAGCCTACAGCCTCTACTTTAGGAAGTAGGCAATGTACTCGAAGATTTATTTCACGATCAGTTTTTACCACTACCAGTTTTTTAAACAGAAGCAGTATCAAGTGTGCATTGTTCTATGATTTTTTGGGGAGACTCAACACGGAATTATGATATCGGTGTACGTAACGCGACGGCTGGTCACGCGAGGTGGAGGTGCCTATTTTTGGTGATTTATAGCCCCGAATCACCCTGTGTATACCATGACTAATACCTTTGTCTATGGAAATTTGTGGCACGACTGTTTTCAGCGTTATGAATGGCAATGGTAGGTTTAGAATTACTTTGTGAGCACGCAAGTTTTCCCTGTAGATAGTAGGTAGATTTTTATTATTGTATAGTTAGTTAAAAATGTGTTGTCTGTAAAATATAAAATAAAGTATCATAAACAGAGAATTACACAGAAAGTACTTATAAGACATTTTCTTTATAAACGTCCTCATTTTAATTATTTTACATCGTTTTAATAAATATAACTATACAAAACCTTATGCAAGGAACTGATGACCCTATAAGACAAATCTGGGTATGGTACCTTGTTTTATTGATGTATCTATTTAGCTGCACCGTTGCAATGTACATTCACTGCAATCTAAACCTAACTTGATAATTAATTTCACAGCATGCTATATAACCGCAGTAACTGCAACTATTTAGAGTAATGTGGATGCGTCAAAGTTATTGGTTACTAAATTATTGATATGATTGGGTGAATGTAGGTAATAGACTTTGACTATAGCAGTATTTAGCATGTAGCTGATAAAGATGAAAAATGTAAGTTTGATGAAGCTTAATACGACGATTTTGCGATAACAAACAAACAATCAAACAAAAAACAATCAATCAACAAATAATCAAGAGAGTCAATCAATAAATGATTTTCAATTTGCAAAATCAGGAAATCTGCACAAACATGAAACTTAAATTTTCTCTATACGATAATACCACACGAACAAACGTTTATAAAGAATGCAGGTATTAAATTAACAAATTACTCACATCACAAGATATCATATCAATCTTTGACATGCCCGAGTATAAGGAATTCTTTAGCTCAATATCTCAAGAATTTAATAATGAAACCTAAGATATCACTTAAACAACATGCGGTACTATCTGCAAGGAATTTTTCACTAGCGTGTTTCGTAGCTGCAAGAATTTATCTCGCGTGCTGTTGTGATAAGATTTAAAGAATTTTCTACATCTCAGTAATTTATGGTGGATGATTATTCAAATCTTATATGCAATGCTTTTGCGAATGAAGTCGCAATTTCATAGAGCCACTTTTTAATTTTAGATTCATGAATGTGTTCCAGACGATGACTTTTTTACATATTAACTAAATATACAATTTTTGAAAAAACTTACATTTTATGAAAAAATGTATAAGTATTTTATTTACTTACCTTACAATGACTTGTTCTGCTAGTTACTTTGTATTCATATTGATGATCCTAAAAAAATATATCAATTTGAAGACATATATTCAACTAAATTGTAGTTAGTTGGTATAAAAAGGAGATGTAAAATTTTGTATGGGAGGTGGTTTTTTATTATTTCAAAAATTGAACGGGTATTCTACGCATATAGGGTAAAAGGGTATATTATTACGATAATCAGGATCACTTGAAAAAAAATAAAGAAAGCTCCGTTTTTTTTATAAATTGATTCGAATATTGGTTGGTAGAAAAATAAACCTAAGATCTGGCAATACAATTATACCTCTGGCAATCCTTTAAAACCGATTTTTTGTTGCGTAGTTGCTGTAAATGCTTTTTAAGAAAGAGATAGTGCATAGTATAAAAGTGATCTATTGTCTCTTTCTTAATTTTTATTAAGATTTAATCGATATTTTTACTTTTTTTCTGATTTTGGCGCTAGTGTTACTTTGCGCCAGTGTCAACTGTCAAGTTTATTTTCAAGGTAGGGAAACTAAACGCTAATTTCGGTTAAAAAAAACGGTTATTTTTCTGACTGTCAGTTGAATACCTGTCAATCCTGTCATCTATCACGTTGACATTCCATTTTTTTTTTCTAGTTTACTTTCTCTAAAAATGAAACGAAAAGGCCTCAAGTTCTTCAATAATTATTTTCATTAATTACTGCAAAAAAAAAGACTACAAATAAAAATAACGTTATACTTGGCTGTAAGATTTTAATACAAAAAGATAATATTAGAATAATAGCTCTTGGAAATTCATTGATCGTTCGTTTCATTATAACTTTTTAGCTTGAATAAGTTTGCAATTTTTACGAAAACGGAGCATCGATAAAATAATTTGATTAGTTATCCTGAAACCCACTTACATAAGCTTTCTAAGTAGGTATACTACTTATCCGTTCAATTTTTCGCCGAATAAAAAACCACTTTTTACGTCTCCTTTCATCATTATTTTTATGCTATACGCGCATGAGCAATTGAGCAGCTTTTGTAAACTCCTATTCTAATAATGAAAAGGTATAGTAATATGCAATTTGCAAATATAACACGTATAATAATGTAATCAAAATAACGTGAGTCATTAAAATTAATCCCTCACATAACGCGAGACCCAAAAGTTCAGCACATTTCGAAAACTCATTCAAAGTTTTGGGCCCTAAGGGACCCACTTAGGGTTCGATAAAGGATATCTTGTTTTTGACAAATTATATTACGCACTTTGTTTGAAAATAAGCGGAGTTTTGATGGATCTGGTGGCAAAGTTAGATTTAGTTTTATCATTTGGGATCATCAATCAAATACATGAAAATGTTTTATCTTAAATTTGAAAAGATAGGCCAGCTGGAAGACATTTCGTGAGAGATAAGCTGTGCCTAATGTGTCCACTTTTTTAAATACCTGTAATTGTAAAATATTCTGTGTGCAATAAATAATAAAATAATAAATAAAATAAATAAAAGAAAAGAAAATAATTGAGGAGATAAAAGAGGACTAACCCAGCTCAGAATGTCAGTAGGTTATTTAACTGTCCTATCAATAAAGAATAGAGACTGACTAAAAGTAAAAATGAATGTGTTTCTACATTGACGTAAACGTAAATTTCTTTTGGTAAAATAGACCTAGGCCAGGGATTCCTTACAAAAAATTTTTTAACATCAGAATAATTTTGAAGTGACGCCAAAACTAAGCAGGTTATCTTGATTCACAAAACGTCCGTCTTATCTCTACAACGCTAATTCGCTACAACATCAACCACCCAATTCTAAAACAAAAAGCGGCCAAAGTTTTCTCAGCACATAAACCGCCGCTCTTATCGTATCGACCAACAAATTCTCGGCACTTTACAGAGACATGTTACAAAGCGGTGGAATTAGCTGAGGACCCCGCTATCTGACGCCATATTTTTGAGTAAATTACAAATGGTTTGTACCATCAGTTGTGCCGTGCGTGTTATCGGGCAAGGGGGATCGCGCGACTCCTGCTACGTTTACATACTATGACTACTGAAAGAAACCCACACAATATAGAGGGTCAGGTTTGCTATTAACTTTGGATGCTCAGTCTGTGGTTTGAAAACTTCTGTCGGAAAAGAAATTTATTTCACACTCCCATCCTTCCTTCCTTATCGTTTGTGTTTAGAGGTTAGCCTACCTCTCAAACCCCTGTGTCGGAATTGTTGAGCTGCTTAACGGCTTCCGACATGGCTCCTATAACGACTTCATCCGTAGATATAATAGCCGGGACCAACGGCTTTACGTGCCTTCCGAAACACGGAATCATCTTTCTTTTCGGACAATCAGGTGATTCAGCCTGCAATGTCCTAACCAAACTGGGTAAAGTCTCACAAGGCGATATTTGTTCGACTAGTGCCCCACCGGGATTCGAACCCGGAACCTCCGTAATATCAAGCGAGCTCTTGACCACTCGACCACGGAGGCTGTTCACACTCCCATACAAAAAAGCTATTTAAATCGGACAGTCTGTATGGAGAAGTCAAATTTTTTTATTCCCGGAGAAAGTGTCATTGACAAAGTTGATTAGATCCATTGAACATGACAATGTGCTTTCAGGTTGCGCTAAGCGGTCAGTACTGTGGTGTGCATGCATTCTACATGCTCACCGCGTTCGTGCTGGCAGCCTCTTTCCGCGTTTGAGCCATTTAATTATGAAAAGCGATAATGAATTTGAATTTAGTGGCTGCCAACGCAGACGGCCGTAGCTCCAGCTACGAGCTGGTCTTTATGTCATGTCCTGAAGAAATAAATAATCTCCTTATCAAATTCCATCTTTAATTGTTGAGGAGTAGGATAGCGCTCTCCGAGCGCAACGACGTGATCCAGCCGACGTGATGGAGAGACGACGGAAGAGTCGCCGTTTTTGCCTACCTAGTTTGCAGGATTAGAGTAGATAGTGTATTGTTGTGTATATATTTTACCAAATTTTTCCATAGGTATTAATTCAATTTAATTTAATTTCTTATTATTTTCGTAATTTGATGTAGTCATGGTGATAAGTCCGTTGTTTGGCATATAATGTCTTTTTGTTTGTGTCATGTCATGAACAAAATGACTCATGACAGTTTTGACGCAATTCCGTCAAAGAAATTGTAAATATCTGAAAATTTAATTTTTGAAATAATTTCATAATATTATCGATAGAAAATAACTAAGATGTAGTAAATATAGGTTAGTTTCTAATATTGGGGTTTCTATAGTAGACTGCCGTACGAATTTGTTGGAAAGAAATATATTGGTAGTTAGCTGGGGGCTGTAAGATTATAATTCTAAAATATTATCGTGCGGAAACTTGTAGTTTTTTAGGGGCCCCACCATACTACTCCCACCCTGAGATCTTTCTGGGTGGCAAAAAAAAAAAAGAACGAACACCCCGAAGGCTATAAGGCGGGCTCTACGCTCGCTGCGCTCGCTTCGTTCCCGCCTTAGCCTTCGGAACCTATTTTTGGGGCTTAAATACCGTCGAAAAAACTACAAGTTTCCGCACGATAATATTTTAGAATTATAATCTTACATCCCCCAGCTAACTACCAATATATTTCTTTCCAACAAATTCGTACGGCAGTCTACTATAGTCAACCCCTAATATTTCTTATTGTCTTGTAGGATTGGTTAGGATGTACAAGTGATTTCCTGTGTTAATGCTTTAAAATGTTTCAGATTAACCAAAAAATAAAATCAAAAAACTGATGACGAATTTATTATGATGATCATTTCTGATGACCCTTCGAGAAAGCTGGACGACTTAAATCTAGATGACCATACGGTATGAAGAAAGAAAAACGTGTGCGTTTAACTAGAATTTGGGTAGTTTTTTTTTGGGGTTAATTGGGTTGATGCTTAGTTAGGTGTGTTCCGTGACGGAATATTTACTGTCACTCCACATCAAGCACATAGTGCTGTGGAGGAACTTTGGTTGGGTTCATGACTTTGAGTACTCTCGTTACCGGTACCGCAGCTAGGTGAATTCCCACTAATCTTTTCAGAGGATAGGTTGGAGCTGAAGAAAGAAAATAGCTCCCATTCCCATGTCTTGCCCAAAGCTAGGTTTTGTTATTGGTGATAGCCGTGCGCGTTTACTATAAATTTATTTTATTATTTTCTGGTAATTTTGTAGTTCATTGGTCGTCCAACCTTTTCAAATTTATTTCTTTAACCTTTCTTAATTGATTATTTGGTGACTATTGAATTATTAATAACTAGTTAATATTATTTTATTCATAGTATCCGACACAGATAGGTTTAGTAAACTTTTTCGAAATTTTATTGAATGTCTATTTGGATTAACTGTAGACAGACATGCTTGGCTGTGTTGATTCTTTTTTCTGGATGGTTTTTGATCAACTTAGTTGGATAAAAATACAACACCAACTAGCTGGTAGCAGCAGTCAGCTTTTGACATGTCTGTGACTTTGTAATGTTTTTATCCGTCCTTAGGCAGGTAGCTTAGCTTAGGACAAAACTTTGTAACAAAGTATTGTTAAAAAATATTGCAATGGTATTGCAAATTTTTTTTAAACTGTACCGGGCGGGATGTGGTGTGCATGCATCCTACATGCTCACCGCGTTCGTGCTGGCAGCCTCTTTCCGCGTTTGAGCCATTTAATTATGAAAAGCGATAATGAATTTGAATTTAGTGGCTGCCAACGCAGACGGCCGTAGCTCCAGCTACAAGCTGGTCTTTATGTCATGTTCTTCATCAATAAATAATTTGGAAGTCCAGATCCTCGTTTTATGTGGCGAGGGAAATCTACGACAGGATAGTGCTGCTGACGGCGCTACGTCGTGATAGTACCTATACCCTGTCTGACAACATCAAGGATTCAACTTCTTTTTCCAAATTCTTCATCTAGCTGTCTATTTATCAGAAGTATTCAGAAGTTGGTTTAATTATGGTCGTAACTATTTAGAAACATAACTTTGTATGTTGTTGAGCAACTACTAGCAAACATGCTAAAGCGATGGTAACTTTAGAAGCTAGATTAGTTGGAATGAAATATTCCTTAGTTTAGTACGATTGATTTTAACTCGGATAAGGTGTAGTGTATTTTAAGCGAAAATAAATACTACAAGTGGAGGCAGAGTGGCTATGAAATTAATACTGATATTTTATATTACATGTTTAAATTAATTATATCTTGTATAAAGCGTAATATAGGTACCTACACTTATATATAAAGCTTTACTTCAATGTCTCAAAATAAATTTTATTACTATAAAATATGAAATACAATAATATACTTTATTGACACCAAATACAGAAATACAACGCATAAAAACAGAAAAATACAGAAGAGTTAAAGCCCGCCTAGTTGCTAAAGTAGAAATAAAAAAAAATCATTATTCATTGTTTGGGTGAAAAAAGAAACACTATTATGCTATATATAACATAGTTCCTCAACTAGACGTACACATACAAGATTTAACACGAATATTTAAGGTTCCAAACAATCTTAAACAGTTACTTCAACTGTGAACAAGCACACTCAAAGTAGAAATGGACATATTTTCTAGCCCCGCGCGCCTCGCAGACTTTCCGACGGGTTTCCTGACAGGCTGATATCATTAGCACGCGAGGGTTGAGGATAGCGCGGATGGTGGCGGATATTCTGATGATGCTAATGAGGACGATGAAGAAGGGGAAAAGGAAATACGAAAAGATAGTAGCTACCGTTGCGTCTGAACTCACTTTGATAATTTAAGGAGTATATTTGAAGCGTATCAAATTAAATTCAGGATATATTACGAGTATCTTCTATAAATGGTCATATTGTAGGCTGGGGTGGGCTTTGTTCAGCTGTTTAGATATTTTGGTTGAAATTAAAGATAATAGAAATATGTTATAACAAATATACATAAATTCATTAATTGGCTCGTTTTGTTGTAGCTCATAGCCATAGATATCAGAATAGGAATGTGCTCATAGCTAAACGTCTCTTTAATATTAAACTCAGAACATCTTCACAAACCCTTTATTCGCATAGTTACAATAACTTTGCTAGCTTGCTCATAATTTCAATTTTCATTAAAAAAAAACTTGATTTGAAGTCTCCGCATGACAAGAAAAATCAACAATGCTGTCCACGTTCAATCAGAAATAAGAAATAAAAACTCGAATGCCGTTTGTTTCCTCACAGCAAAACGAGTAGCGCAAAACACAAAGACTACCAATCGTCGCTCAGTGCTAAGTCGTTAACTGTTTTTCCCCCATCGAAAGCAACAAATAAAAATCAAATGCCGCCGCTTTCCTCTACTCACAGATTCTCAAACTTATTTTTCTACATTTTAAATTGAGAAGAAATTTACTCAGCGTCATCAACATAATAATATTTCTCTCATCTTAAAAATAACTTCAATCGATCACATCTTAAAATTGACTAAGGTATTCATTCCTTTGAATTGCATTGAGTAAGTAAGAACAGTACCTATATTCCTCAGTTAGATACAAGATGGTACAAATCGCTTTGTATTATTTCTTTTTCATTTTGTTCGGTTGTAAGATAATTTTGTTCGGTTGTAATGAACCAACCTAGGCAACGTTGGTAATAGAAATTATTAAGCTACCTCTTGAGTAACGACCAGATCCTTGGACAGTAACCCGAACCAACGTCTTTACAAGTATGTGCCTTTTGAAACACGGGTCCTTCATTTTATTTTTTTGAAAATCTGGTGATCCACCCTGCAGTGTCCTAAGTAAACTGGAGAAAGTCTCACAAAGGGATGTATTTTTTGTTTTTCCTTTCCAGGATTCGAAAGAAGAAGAAAATGCCTTTAAAATATGTTCTCTCCCCCTGTAGGCCTCCAACACCTACAAGGCAAGGGGGCGTCATCTCCCAGTTTGAGAAGCACTGCTCTACGTAGTGTGTTTGTTTTTCTTATGTTTGCCTGAGCCAACCCAACTGCTGTTTGCATAAAGCGGATCTCGATGTTAGCTCTTATAAGAAAGCGTGCCGGGTGGTCTTTATCATATTTAATGTAAACACCTTAGACAAACACTACATTAATATACTAAATTTCGAAACAAATCTCTTTTTTTGATTAAATTTATATCTGGTTTGTGGTCTTTTTGCAACTAGTGATATCCATTCGTGTAAATTAAACAATGCTACTGCAAAACTAGGAAATAGCCGTAGCGAATAATCCTTTCTAAATAAGCACAATGTGGTCGTGTTGATCTGGGCTTAGAATTTAACCGAGGTCCAACCTTTCCTGTAGATGGCATACAAGGCGACTAAATGAGCATACCTAGGGAATGGGTAGCGGCGTTTACCTGTGTAATCAATAACAATTGCGATTCCCAATCCGCCTAGCGACATTGATACTGACCTTCTTTAGAAGTATGCCTTGGTTGTCGTTCAAAATCCACACGATAAGCAGGATAGGACGCGATGCTGCGAGAAAAAAGGCATTGTACGAAGCTGAATACTCAAAAGTGGGGTGGGCGGAAATATGCTGATGAAAAATAAAGTCTAAGGTACATACATCATAGCAGTCATTTCAGTCGAAAGAGGGAATTTAATTTCAGTAAAGCCCCGAGCCATTATGACAATCGACACCTTCAGAACTCCACTGAGGCTTAAGTTAAAAGGTTCCAAAAATACATGTCATTTACGTTAAAAGCTAAAGCTTATAAGTAGTTACGGAAAACCCATCGTTCTGATGAATAATAAAAATGATTCGTTCGAAAGTAATACGTTGAATAATTTAGTATTCTCATCGATAGACAGCGCAATTTAAAACCAAAGGTGAAAATGAAACAATTTGCTGAATTGTAGAAACAGGTAGGAAATTGTACAACTCTACAAATGACACATATAATATTTTGCGATTGCTGTTTTCTACTTGCTATAACAGCTACTAATAGTCCACTTTTAGATCAATTCCTCTCCCTAGAAAGTACATACAGATTTTGCATTCATCAGCTAGTAGGTTGGAATCGTAGTTGACTTTGATTACACAGGTGAACGTAGGTTATCCTTTCCCTGGGTATAATCTTTAGTTGCCCCTTACGACTCGCCGAAAGAGTAGGGATGGTCTTTTGTAATAAGAATTATTATTTTCAATTAGAAACCAATTAGAAACTGGTTTCGAATCCTGGTTTCGAACCCTGGTTTCAAAAGTGGCCGAAAAGTTCTAAGCCCTGGACCTCACGTCATATTCTCAGCCACTTTTACCAGTGGCAAGTTTATATTAGTCTTCAAATGTCTTCAGAACTGATATACCTACATAATTAGTTAAATAATTATAAGATAGTGCTTAATGATTCTCTATTTATAAACGGTCTACAAAACGCAACGCAGTACGAACATGGTAACATATCAGATGTTTGCGCATACTATAAATACTATACTATAAAATCCAATAAATCATTGACCTTACAAGATAAGGATAAACATTTGCCGACGAGCCAACATTTGGTTAACGTACAAATACTCGACGCGTAATGGTCCGTGGCTACCTTACTTTAAGGTACACGGTAAGTCATCAAAGTGTTTGGAAAAAACTTTGGACGCTCAAATAGAGAAAAAAAAATCAAATCTGTAGTTTAAGTTCTTGAACAATGCAAATAATTAAGGGCAGCTTTCATTTTTGTAGGTTCCTTCAACTAGCACTTGCGTTAAAACTTCTTTGAGGCTTGTAAACAGGTGTTCATCACTGTTTTTGTAGCTTGGTATAAAGCCTTTAAGTAATAACTATAGAGTTTTATTTTATGATCTTGTAGAAGCAAAAAGAGACAGAATGAAGAGCTTTCTTTCAATTCAAATTTGTGCTGGCTTCTGCACATATTTTACTCCTAAAAGGAAAGTCGATAAAACAAATAGCTAAAATATTTACGGCACAGTGTAGCAATTAAAAAAGAGGCTTTTATTTACTTTAACTTCGTAGTCGGTAGTCGTCTAAAATATGCCTATGTAAATATTGTACACGTAGTAAAAAGGTGCTCGAATATCGTAAAAATGTACACAGTGAATGTTTTTCTCACTGTCACTACATATTTCATCGGACGATGACGTGCGGAATAAATCGCGTAAATACCAATGTTACAATGGAGCTTTGCATGACAGCTATGAAAAGTGTTGAATGGAGATTCACACGTCGTATTTTTATAAAAGGGGCTTACGTATATAAAATTTCAAAAATAAATTCGGGTCTATAATAAATAAAATTTGCATATTGTTTAAGGACTATTAAATAAAGCTTCAACGGTATACATAACCTAAATTATAAAGTATCTTCTTAATAAATCCCTTTCGACGAGGTTGGTCTATTTCTATAGGTATTTTACCTAGTTCTTAATCTGTTTATGATCATGTCACATTCTTAGTCACTCTAACACAGTCTAACGCAGTGCACTCTAACTATAGTAAAGTGTCTATTGGATTAGTAGTCTGTGATCGTGAAAGATATTTCGCCGCCGCCGTCGCCATCTTTGCAATTTGTGATTTTGGCGAGATTAACGAGATAGCCATTTTGATTATTATAGTTGACAACAAATATCAAAACATCATAAAAGAACTAGCATTTACTGTAGGAACTAGTATCTACAGTAAAATGCGTGCATATTTTAAACACTCATGGTCTTCTCACATCATACTCGTACAATAAGTCAAGATGTATATTCACGAGCCATTTTGTCGGACAGTCTTTCGTGGCGCCCCCTGTGGCGAAAAATCGAATCGAGTGAGCATCAGCCCTTCGGAGCTACATTATTAGTCGATGATGTATCGAGATATTAACTCATTATAATACAAACCCGTCTATGTTAAAGGTTAAAGACTTCATAAAAAATGTTACTATCATCACCCGCTGTGCGTTGCATGAAGAGAGTGATGAAGTGCGTGTTGAATTAAACAAATGGGCTTTAAATTGCTAGAGCTTTAGTGACGTAGTTGCAATGGTCGTGGTTTTTCATTTGGAGCCTTCCTTTTGGTTGGGTTGGATTTTGGTTCGATTCATGTAACGTTACACACGTTTACGACCTTAACTGCAATGCGTGTAAATAAATTTATCTTCAAGTGCTTGTTTTTAAATACCTACTTGTAAAATTGGTCTCCAAAAAATCAATAAATATGTAAAGAAGCCTTCGTATTTTTTCTTTTATTCTTTTTACAGCCCCTATCAGTAAAGTAGAAGAATAAAAAAGACCTTCTAGGAATACAATTCTGATAAATCAGGTTTACTTGAGAGCCGAAAGAAAATCTGCACATAATATTGCCCGGAAAGTTAAAATGTACCTACCTCGCGTTGAACGTCCCATGAACCTAGATAGAGATTTTATACAAAAAATATACCTAAGTTCTTATTTTTCCGGAATCTCACAATAGATCCTAAGATAATCCCAAGTCTAACGATAACACATTACCCGACATAAGATCGCGGAAAAAAATGTCACGCACTTTATTTTTGGAGCAAAAACATGGAACAAACAAGGCTGTTAGGAGTAAAGTGGTGCTCAGGGCCTGTAAGTAACATTTAAGAAGTAAGGATTGTGATAAACAACTTGAATGGGAGCACAAACAACGAAAAGACGAAGCTATTTATGACAATGTGTGGGGCAGTGTACGTACAGTCAAGAGCAAGCCTGAACACTTTGGATTTTACACCGTTCTTATGCCAGTGCGACAATTATGGTGCGAAAAAGATTAAGTAAAGAACAAAAATATAAACTGCTAACCATTTTTTTAAACTATTTGTGTCGCAAATTCGACGTAATTATACATACGTACATACATACACACATACATTCAGTCACGCATCTTTCCCGGAGGGGTAGGCAGAGACCACTTCCTTCCACTTGCTACGATCCAGACACACTTCTTTCGCTTCATCCGCATATCATGCTCGTCGGTTTAGAGTACTCCTGACCCGACCTTTTGTCAGAACGTCCCCGATGATAATTTTCAAACTTATATTTTCACTGTAAATGATTTATTAAGCTGATAGACAAAAAAATTCCAACTGATTTTCAAACAAACTCTTTGACAATTAAAAAAGACATTGCAAATTTTCAGTCTACTCCACTTAAAACGTCGTTATATTAATAATTCAGTCTGAAACTAAAAAGCTCTCAATGAAAGCTAATTAATACGTCCCGAGTTGGCTGAGTCGCCATTCTCGGGATGAAAAAGCGATTCCCCCAGAGTGGATTTTAAAAGAATTGACGAGGTTTCAACGGTCTCAAGTTTATCACGTGAAATAACATCCTTGAGGGGTTGAGGTGTATTTTGGTCATAGGTGTATTTAGTACTAATTGGTATAACTATAGCTTTAACTGATCTATCGTCCCATCTTGCAGCATGCTTGCTTTAACTTATAAGTAGGTACCGTGATATTTTGATACCAGAGTTTGTCTGATGCCAAATACCATGTTACTAGTAAGTTGTTCATGGAAATAGCAGTAGTTAGGTTAGAGGATAAAAGGTATGAAATTCAATTAAAATGTAAGTGAAGGTTATTTATGTTTGTTTGATTTGTACGACTGTAACAGCCCTTTCACACGAGCGATTTTATTCGGCGATTTCTCGGCGGAGCGAGATCGCAGCGAGCACGCGGCGGCTCGCGGCGTGTACAAAACCATACCGCCGCGAGTTATTAACCGCCGCGATAACGCCGCGTGCTCGCTGCCGCGAGGACGTGGCGAAGTCGTGGTTGGTATTTGGTACCGCGGCGAGACGCGGCGTTATCGCTGCGTGCACGCCGCGAGCCGCCGCGTGCTCGCTGCGATCTCGCTCCACCGAGAAATTGCCGAAAAAAATCGCTCGTGTGAAAGGGCTCTAAAACCTTTCTGTCCCAGCGGCCGTCGTCGATGTTATTTTGAAAGTACACAACAAAGTATCTTTTATTTTTTTTATCTAACTCATACTGACATTGCAATATCAACAATATTACGGAGTAATAGCACGTAATAGCAATGTGGGTTAGTTATATTATTTTCTTTTGTTGCAATGTGCTTCGTCTATTGCCAGGGCGCCAGTTTTTACCAAAATTATCACTTTGATACACAGTTTGCTTCTTTATTATTATTTTTTTACTTTACCCATGCTTGTCCAGATCCACAGGCTTCACCAGAGTAAAGGAATGTTCTCTATTTATTGCCGAGGTAGACATTTTTACTGATCTGGGACCAAAATTACCTCTTTGAGGATAAACTCGTCAGAGGAACCTCACTTTTCAGTCGTTCATTTTATGCTCGTATATCTTCGTATTCAAAGAATTTTATTGGCGTATCTCATCCAGCAAATGGTTCGTCGTTGCAGTCTCTATAGACTCGTGGATTTCTTCATTTTTACTGGTCATAATCTCTTTTATGAGACAGCATTTCATTTCGTCTGTGATTGCAGTGGAAGAAGCTATTTCTTTATTTGAATTTCATTTTATAACGCTGAAGTCAAAGCTGAAAATTTTTAATATATGTAAGGTGTTTATTTTTAATGTTTTGAAGCAACATAGACGTAAGGTGAATAGTATGTCTTAGGGAAAAGTATCCGTGTAGTAGGGAAAGACCAAGATGAACGTTCCAGGATCAAGTCGGGGACGTTTTGACAAAAGGTCAGGTCAGGAGTACTCTAAACCACCGAGCATGCATGAGGAGATTAATGATGTGGATGAAGAGAAAGAAGTGTGTCTGGATTGTAGCAAGTAGAAGGAAGTCGTATTTGCCTTTTCCTCCGGGAAATAGGCGTAGTATTCGTGCTATTTTTCAGTATATACTTAGGTACCTATACTTCAAAATAAAATAGGTGCTATGAAAGGCGTGATACACTTCAATCGTTTTATTTTTTTTCTTATCGTATCAAGAGTCAAGTTATTTCTGCAAAGCTTAATACTATTTTGTGACTAAGTCCTATATTATACGATAGCAGTTTTAGTACAGTCAGTAAACCAGCCTTAGTTAGCTCTTTGCTTTTATGTCCTACCGTCACGCAACGCAACCCACCTTCGATTTCTTACCAATTATCGCTTATAACCAAAGTTTGGTTATAAACTGGGAGTGACGGGGCAAGTTGGGACGTTAATGTGAACAACCCGGGTTGGGATCAGACCCTGGGTCGGATCTTTAACTAATGAAGGTCGTGAGAAGTTTACTGAGACCTAGTTAGCTTTGAATTTGTAATGATTTGTTTTTGAAGATTGTTATTTGAGGAGAATATGTTTCGGAGCAAGAGGTACAATGTTCTTCATTGACATCATAATTAATAATATATCACAATACAGAAGATACAGTAAAACAGAAGAGTAAATAGTTGACTTTATTACTAAGGTAGCAATTTCTACTAGGCTGTCTTTAGGAGGCAGTGCTGAGCTTCCACAAAGATCTTCACAACGATAGGAAGAATGTTTTACAAAAATCGAAAGAATGCGAGCACACCAAAAAAACTTCATAGATGCAAAAAGTCTCATTATTTAACACTGGCTTTCCGCCTCACGGCTCCGCTTGCGTTAACAGTTTTTTCCGTGGAAATGAGGAATTTTCCCGCCGTAAAAGGAAGCTTATGTGCTTCCCCAAGGTCTATTCTACCTTTGTACCAAGTTTCATGAAGAATGGATCAGTAGTTTCGGAGTATAAAATAAAACAAAATAATAATCAAATCTCTCTTATTTATAATAATTATTAATAAAAAATAATAAGCTTAGAAGTATCAAGTAATCAGGTTATATGACCGAGACATTGATAAAGTCGCGGAATCAATAAAGTTATTTAAAGAAATCGCGGCGGTGAATCATGTGCATACGCATGTGTGTCGACGTGAGGTCAATGGAAGTTATCAGACCAGACAGAGAGTCTTGTCCCATCCGGTGGCCACATGTGCTTGTGTCACGTAACCATAGATAACTAAACATAGATTTGGTTTTGCAACCGCATATTTTTTTCTACAGTGTCGAGTTGATTCAAAATAACATTCTTAAAGCTTATAAATCCGCTTAGAATATGTACGGTATCTTTCATGGCTTTCGATCAGGTAAGAGCGCAGAGGTTAAGGGTTTTACTATGTCTTCGCATGTACAGCAGCCAGCACATGCGGCTATAGATATGAGGACCTTGAGAGCGCCCGTATTCCGTAGCGGTAGGAGTGAATTTCGTAGTGCAAAGGTCCAACCACATTTGCTGGCTTCTGTACATAGTTTAGAATACGTTTGGCAGAAAAATCTAAATGAGCCAATATTTTTTGAGACAAATCACCATTTTAGTGAGGAAAGTCGTTCTCTTTTAAATACAAGCGTGGAAATTGTGGCAAAATCAGCTATTGCCAAAGTTCCAAGAAAGTCAGTCCGATAAATAAACTCATGTAGCTGTAATATCTGTTATATCAATAAATAATATAAATACTATGACAGCAAAGTATAAATTATGTTGAAATCAATATAACATTTAAATGGTTATTTATGCGGATACACCAACGAATTACAGACTATCTGTAATTCGTTGGGATACACTCCAACACAATATGTCTGCTGTTTTTCTTACATTTATTAATAACTCTATGCAAAATTGTGATATTACTTGTCAAGTATGACTTTAGTAGGACATAAAATGTGATTTTATGTTGGAATAAGACATATTTCATTAAGTTCAATAAAATTACTAGCGGCAGTTGAAGACAAGCGATATGGGGAAGGTCGTTAACGGACAGGATGTTGCTTGTATTTATAGATACAAAGCAAAGTTCCTTCTGGTTAATTTTATAATTAAATTACTCATAAATGTGAAGCAGTAAAGAATATGGTCATGATGACAAGCTGAAGTGGCAATGGGTTGGTCATATCTGTCGCAGAACGGATGAGCGTTGGACTCGAAAGGTTCTCGAATGGAGACCACGTCTTGGCAAGCGTATCGTGGGACGCCCCCCTGCAAGATGGACCGACGACCTGAAAACGTGGCTGGAGGTGGCTGGATGAGAGCAACGGAGGATCGTATATTGTGGCGCACACTTGGCGAGGCCTATGTCCAGCAGTGGACTGCTACGGGCTGATGTGATGATGATGATGATATGACAAAGTTTCTTAGCCATAGATTAGAATTCCTTATTTTTTTATAAGAGGCTCTTCTTACCCTCTAATCTGGTTGTAATTTATATAGAAAAGAACTTAAAATGGAAAATTCTAAAATCAAAATTTCACGGTCCGGATGGCAAGTGGTAATAAATAAGACTTTGCCTAAAGGTCTTGCAACCAGGCCAGAAAAAAAAACATTTGTCTTTATAATTTGTACTGATCATCATCTCAGCCGAAAGACGTCCACTGATACTTAAACGTATTTTTATATGCGTAAACAGCCTAAAAAATGCCTTGAGTTTTTTTAGTTAGTTTCCAGTAAAAAAAGCCTGTGGTACCTTTTACTTTGAGGATTTATTTACTACACTCTGTGAACATAATGTCTTGTTACGAGTCTTCACACCTCGTGGTTTCCTAATAGCTATTTTGAGATAAAAGGTTGTTTTACAGCACGCCAGGTGTCACAATGATTTGCCATCTCCAACGCAAACCACAAAATGGGAGTCGGCGTGAGATCAAAGCGAAAGTGAGTCTTGTCGTGGAATATATCGTCGAGTGGACGGGCAGTGATTCCAAAGAGATACTGAGAAAATATTGTAAAGAATGATGCTGAGCTTATTGTTTTTGAATTTTTTTTGGGAGATCAGTGGTATATTTAAAATTTGCTCAAATTAATTTTTTTTAGGGAGATGGTAAATTTAAAATTGGCTCATTAAAAATTATGTTTGAAGTTGATCATACCTCATCATTAAAAGCTCATATTATGTCCCCACCGAGTAGGGCCTCGAGCCTACCCTGAAATCAGGGTGAATAGGCCTTAGTCGACCACGCTGGCCCAGTGCGGGTTGGTCAACTTCAAACACAACCCTTGAATTACTTCGCAGGTGTGTGCAAGTTTCCTCACGATGTTTCCCTTCACCGTAAGAGCGTCGAATAAACGTACATATGAATTCGAAAATCGAAAACACATTGGTACCTACCTACGTGCCAAGGTTCGAACCCGCGAACTTCTGATCCAATTTTTGTTTATTTTCGTGTATTTAATATATGATATACGTAAAGTACGCAAGAAATAAAGCAAAATAAAGTCATTCCTGACTACGTTTGATATAAAAATGGTGTCTGAAATCGCAATAAATTGGTTGATACACAACCATTACAAAGTAACCATTGCTTCCTTCCATTCCGTGTTTACTCTCAATTCCATTTTTAAAACGTATCAGAATGTTTGAATTAAAAGGAAAAGTTCCTAATTCCGAGTTCAATTTATAACGAAAGCCGAGGGGGTATTTCAACAGTTCTTTCAGTGAAAAATCGTCCCATTATGTTAGAAGGGAAGGCGGTTTCCCGCCGCTCGTATTTCAAAACAACACATTATTGTTTTCTTCTTATTTCGTTCCGTGGTTAAAAACGGTTATAAATTTAAACGAATGGCTTAACCGCTTTTTTCCTTTTCGGAGAAATGGGTTTAGCTTAGCTCTTGGCACGAGATTTCTAGGTTTTTCATATTTTTAAGAGATGAATCATCTCAATATTCGTAGGTAGGTACGGTAAGTTAGACTTGCAAATACTTACTTTATAATAGTTCGTTCTCAACACAGAGGTAATTTTGTTTTTTAAAAACCCCCCCTCTAACAATCAGCCGATCTAAATGAAGTTTAAACGAAACTATGGTACCAAATAGTACCTTTTTAGGGTTCCGTACCTCAAAAGGAAAAAACGGAACCCTTATAGGATCACTTTGTTGTCCGTCTGTCCGTCCGTCTGTCAAGACCCTTTTTCTCAGGAACGCGTGGAGGTATGAAGCTGAAATTTATATCAATTACTCAGGTCTACTGTCCCTTGAAGCTGTGAAAAAATCAAACTTCTAAGCCAACGCAATCAAAAGATACAGCCGTTTATGCCGCAAATTTTCGACACTTGCAAGGGAATCAAAACCTACAGGGTGCTTCCCGTGAACTCAGAATCTTGAAATTTGGTACGAAGCAACGTCTTATAGCATAGATAAAGGAAAAATTACGAAAACTATAAATTTTTAGTTACATCACATAATATATATTTTTTTAATAATTTTAACCTTACTACCCATTTCCTCATAAACGCGTAGAGGTATTAAATTGAAATTCATACCAAATACTCAGGTCTATAATACCTTTAAGCTGTAACAAAATCAAACTTCTATGTCAACACAATCAAAAGAAACAGCAATTTAAGCTGCATATTTTGAAACTCGCAAGTACTCGCAAGGGAATCAAAACCTAAAGGGTACTTCCAGTCGACCTAGAATCTTGAAATTTGGCATGAAGCAACGTTTTATAGCACACATAAAGGAAAAATTCCGAAAACCTTAAATTTTTAGTTACATTACAAAATATATATTTTTTAATAAATATAAACTTATTACTTTTTTCCTCATGAACGCGTAGAGCTATCAAGTTGAAATACTTACTTAGTACTTAGTTACTTAAACGATAAAGAGATCTTTGTCTTAAATTTATGCTCCTCCATCTTTCCCCATTGTAATGTTATGAATTTCATTTTGCAATAAGATTACCATAGTTATGACTCGATTGTCGTAATGAACGAACTTTGTAAACCTTGCAGGTTTGTACGGAACCCTCGGTGCGCGAGTCCGACTCGCACTTGGCCGGTTTTTTTATTTTTAATTAACCTATGCTTGTGGCGAAAAAGTACGACGAATCAAGCTTCACCGGACATGCAACAATAGATTGTCGACAAAAATAAAAATAATATTAGGAAGTATAAATAAAAGATAAGTACCTACTCAATTATTGCTGAGTAAGATTACAATGTATTGACCTGATTTTAATTTTAGTTTTATCTTTTTCGTTTTTTAGTAGAAATTAAAGAAAAAAAAATTTTGTACATCCATACAATACAGTTTTCTTTAGCGGGCATAGCTGCTAATTTTGCTGGCTTATCACGCCGCAAGTTAACGAAGTTCTGACACCGAGGAAATTGTTTTCCCCTGGGAAATATCCCATTAAGGGTTAAATTAAATTTTGTCTCTCTATCTTTGTATCAAAGAAGCTGTTACAAAATAATTTTAAACCTTGTTTGTTTTTATTTTCTACTTTCCATTTGTGTTTTTTTTTTCTATGGTACATTTTAAAATCTCTATTTTGTTACTTACTTATAAGTATACCTACCTATTTTAGTGCTATATAATCATTACTCCACTTAAATGTGATTCTTCATATTTTTTAGGAACAGCATCCACTGTCGTTATAAGTACACTTATACATAATTTTAAGAAGTAGAATTTTTTTAAAGAAGATTAATAAAGTCGTAATTCCCTAATTGGATTCAGTTGTTAAATTCATGACAGAGCGTTGTCGTAAAGAATATAAATAGGTTTTAGCTGTAAAAGCTACTTTACGGATCAAAATTTTATTCGTTCATAAATTAAAACACACATCCACTGGTCCAATCAACTAGTACGAAGAAAATAAACTTAAAACTTTTCTTAGTACAAATGAGGCGAGTAAAATTATTTTTACGATTCCCTCTCTCAATTAGGGCTGGCCGACAGTGAAACGTCAGTGTTATTTAAATTTACTGCCCCAATTAGGCTCGCCATCATCCCGTGATGAAACCATGCCGTTGTCGTATAGTGTGAAGCTTCCCTTATTATGTTCTATAATTAAAATTAAAAGCGTCCGATGTGTCGGAGTGTGCCAGAGTAACACCAACTGCGTCTTTTGGCGCCGATAAATTACTCGTTCCGTTTTCGACTTTCTTTTTTTTTCTAATAATGTGTTTCTATTTTTTAATACGATTTTTTGTTAAGCTGCCAGTAAGTTTTATACAATTTTATTAGTACGTGTATTAAAATGATGACATTACCTACTTTGTAAAAAATGCGCCGTTCAATAAGTTCTGAGAACATTTTTATATTTAATTTTCAAATTAATTTAAGCAACAATGTAGAGGCGAGGAAACCAAGCACAATAAAGGAAAATAAACAATAACTCAAGCACATAACGGCGGAGATATGACGGCATAAAAGATTGTCTGAACCGAAACACACACAAATCTCGTAAACTTAGTTGGCGGGCAAACAGCGCATTGGCATTTACAATGTTAAGGAATGGGTTTGTTCCGAGTTGCGATAATAATGCAACTAGAAATAAAAAAAAAAAATTTACATACCTACTCATTTTTGCCTCTTGTGGGATTTAATGTCGAAATAACCCTTTTTTTGTTGATTTTTATTTTTCTTGTCTTAACTTTTTTTTATTTGTCTCTTATTTTAACTGACTGAACTTTAAGCTGATAAAAGTAACATAACTACCTACTTAGGATTTCAAATTTGTTTTGTTTTCAGTACTCTACACTTTTGCATAGTAATTTTTTTTTATTCGCGGTACAAACACCGATTATGACTGAGTTTTACTCATTTGTTGGTGAAAATTCAGTTTTTTTCTGGTTTTTCTGTTTTTGATTGTTGTGTTAATACACACAAGATCTAATTTAATAATAATAAAAAAAGAATTTAATAATTGAAATACTTAACAAGTAAAGCCTGACTAAAGAAATAAGATACCTGCTCTGGGCCACATGTATATTTTTACGATTATGGCAACAATTTCCCTTATAAAATCAGTTCCATTGAAATTCCGCAATATGGCGAGGTGTCTTATTTCTCTGGTCGGGGCTTTATAAAGGATTTTCCATGAATGACAGCCCATCTCGGAACGCAGCGTCTCAGTAGGAGTCACGTTTGGCATGAAAGGCGAGAACAATCTGGGTAATAGAATGAGTCGTTTCTTTGGTGTGGTGTATGTGGATGGCAGCGGCGGCGTCGCTCCGGCGCCAATCCAATGCATCCGAGATGAAAACTGCTCCAAACTGCCAGTTTGGCAGCTTTATTGCCACGAGACTGTGAACTCTATTAGGATCACTGGATTATTGAAAATTTTATACGTATGTTCATACCCGTGATGACCATTTTAGTTTGCTTGGTTTTACGGCTATACAAATCTTGGTCTTCTCTTGATATTGTTCTATCTATATAAGAATCCGTCAAACTTGAAAAGTTTCCAGATTAGCTATCTAGGGTTGAAATAAGCTGCCGTTACATTTGCTTTTACCTAAACATCTTGAAGAGTTATGTATATAACTAAAGTACTTTTGGTGTCCTGATAGTTTATAAAAACCATTAATAAAATACCTAGGTAGTTAGGTAGAGAATTATTTACGGTGATCTTAGGGAACTTCAGAAAATAAAGAAACAATTGGATGCTCCTTATACAGAACAGACACATTATAATAATTATGATATTGTGTCATTTCTTCACCTTCGCCAAATCTGGCTGTAGAGACATATTAAGCTTCACGTCTTAATACACGAAAAAATTTTGGTCTCAGTGAAATGTTCTGGGATTTGATTTGTTATAGTTTGCAGGTTTGAGCAAAAGTTTCGATGGGTAATCTTTTCTCTAGCCAAAGGTTTGGCGCCTTTCGTTTTCAAATTTTACCCCCGTTAATATTAAAGTCATAGATTTTCTAGAAAATAAAATAACGCTGACAATATTGGTTTCGGTACTATTTATTCATCCAACCTCTGTACACATAACAAATGATATAGGCAGCTTCTGAAACTTTCCCAATGTCCCTTATGAGGAAAGTTTGGAAAGCCTCTTTTGATTTTCTGTTGAAGTTGGCACCGATCCAAACATGTGAAGACGTGTTGTGGACACGTTTCTAAAACACGATTACCATAACAAACAATGTTGGGCGCATTTGGGCCAGTGTTACGTCGAAGTTATGCTTCGGCGCAAAATTTAATAATGGAATTAATCAACGAAGCTCTTGGGTAACTCAGACTCAAGAAGAATGGAAAATTATATATAGAGAAATATTTATGTTTTCCTAAACGATTTTTAGTGAGATATTTCATCAACCTTTATAGATAAACCTGGTTTACTTGATTATCGTTTCGTCTTCAACTTTGAGCATAGTCTACCTCATAAACCCTAGAGTCAGAATTAATTACACTTCTGACATGGTTCGTATAACAAAAACAATATACATCCGTGTTTAGTAATCGGAACCGAGAGCTTTACGTGCTTTTCGAAGCTTCCTTTAAAAAATTACTAAAAAAAATTTATTGTATTAATTTTCGGGCACCATAATGAAACATCGACGATCTTACAATTCACACGAACAACATTTTTTAACATTTTTTGTTCTACAAGGAATACGCCTTTTAATTAATAAACTAGCTTTCCGCCGCGGCGTTAACAGGTTTTCCCGTGGGAATGAGGCATTTTCCCGCAGTAAAAGCTGGGTGAATGTAGCTTCTAATGGTGAAAGAATTTTTGAAATCGGTTCAGTAGTTTTTGAGTTTATTCATTACAAACACACACACAAATACAAATCTTCCCTCTTTATAATAATAGTATGATTAAGCTAAATATTGCAATTACTATTCAGCATGGCAAATTATCTCTTCATCTATCGCTTTTCTTTGTCTCGCTATATGGGAGTGAGTCAAAGCAAAATCCAGCCCGTATTGTGTAGATTCTGTGAGCATGTTCCCCGAGTCAGTTTAAACTAGATTACTTGGCTAATCAAAAGTGTACGTGGGTTTCTGTCTGGCTGGTTAGTATTTTCTCTTTCATGTGTGTGGAGGTTATTTAGTGCAATTTGCTTTGCCTGACTATAATCAAATCAAGCTGTATGAGCAATTTAGAGATAATAATAATGGAATAATACGATTTTTTGAATTTAACTTCTAAAGTTTTCTCGTTTGCTTCTAAAGACTGTGAAGTCACGGCTTTGCAGTTACAGAAATAACAAGCTTAGTCACCGGGTTTTACGCAAACTTTGGGAATTTTCTTTAAAAAAAAACTAGCCTTTATTTTTATTTTACGAGAAAACGTTACTTACTTAGGAAAAAAGGATCACATATATAGGCAATATTTTTAAATTACATATTTACTAAGATGTCACTTACTTAATCGTACACTCATTCGCAGCTCATAATGTACCCCCACCGAGAGGCTCGAGACTACCACGAAATCAAAGCGAATAGGCCTTAGTCGACCACGCTAGCCCAGTGCGGGTTGGTCATCTTCACACACAACCCTTGAATTAAAGTACTTCGCAGGTGTGTGCAGGTTTCCTCGCGACGTAATCCTTCATCGTAAAAGCGTCGAATAAACGTACATAATATGTATTATGAATTGAAAAATCGAAAACACATTCGTACGTGCCGAAGTTTGAACCCGCGAGCTTTCGAATGGAAGTAAACGGCCCTAGCCACTTGGCCACCGACGTTATTCTCCTTCTACTAACTGTACAATTTTATTTTTTGATTTTGGAACATTGCAACTAATTTTCAGATTATGAGATCAGATTACAATATCGTTCATGACAGTATTGTATATTTTGTAAATATCTCTGAAATAGTGCTTACCTTTGTATCGATGTACAGTCAGACACAATAAAAGCAAGCTCGTTAATAGCACAGCAGTCTGCTGAGTAATTAACTTGCGAGAGCTACAGATTTACGTGGACCCCGGGTACAATTAAATTTGCATAGGAGATTGCACTGAATGAACCGGGAATAAGTTACTGGTTGCATTTAAGTGCACTTTTAAAATAATATTACTAGCTGCAAAAAATGAATGTATTACAAAAAGATAGGGACTAAAATGTCAGATTGCTCTGTGCCACAGAATACCAAATAGTATTCCCTATCTGTGCATATTCAATAAAAAGTAAAAAAAAACTCTATCAAATAGTTCTATTCAAAATTATCCTTGTTTTGTTTAAACGTGTTCACAGCTTAGGGTCGCGCTCTCGCCCTAACCTTTAACTATACCAACCTATAAAATCTAGATATTTTGGGTCTGCTGTAATATTTTATATCTCACGGGATAATTGCTGCTGCAAAATATTTCTTTAGGAATAATAAGCAGACCTGTTATGGTGTTTTTCTATAAGTAATGTGATCCTCCTTTGTCTGTCTATACAAACTATGTATACGTACAATTAACTGTCATATAAATAAACTGAATAAATATTAAATTAAATTATAGTGAGATCGAAAATAATTTTAGAGTTGAGCATTCTGAAGTTAGTACTATTATTTTGATAGTCGGTTTAAATTTATCCCATAAGTTACCAGGGTACCAGCAACAAGCAGCAGTTTTATGAAGCTTTATGGCAGGCGAAGGAGCAATGCATCATCGTCTTGAAGAGACTCGTTGTTGAGAAACTCGATGTGAAGGTAAAAATCGCTTTAAGTCAACGACAGTGATTGACGGTCCGTTCGAAGAAGCTCTTATCTAGCTCTTTTCTGTATTGGGTAAAGACGAAATATTGATTTAAAAAGTTGTGGATTGTGGCAAGAAAAACTTATAGACGAACTTCTTTCTTTTTCTTCTTCTTCTGTCTTTATCAATTGTTCTCTTTAATATTTATTGAATATTTGGAAGATCTGTTTTTGATTAACTTTAGATAATTTACTCTTATGTAAATAGATTCACAGCTCCTACATAGGATAGCCACATGGCCACATACATTATTTAAATAAATAAATAAATAAACATTAAATAAATAAATAAATAAATTATGTGGCCTTATTATTCCTCACAAGAGTAACAGATATCTAATTTGGAATTACAGTATAAATAAGTTGGATTACATAAGTAAATAAAAGCAATAGACTGACTGTCGTTTCAAATGTATAATTTTCTTTTATAATATAATAAAACTGTAGAGTTCAAATGTCTGTACGTAGAAAAAAATGGATAATAAACGTGTCAGGGGCAAGGGAAATAGAAAAAAATACAGTATATTTTTTTCGTTTTGTTTTTTTGTACGGGCTAATCTTCGAAATTTCTGGACCGATTTGAATTAAATTTTGCACGCTGGTACCTTAGGCCCCCTTTAACATCCTAGATACTTTTTATCACAGGAATTTCTCCTATTCCTACGGGAAAATGTGTACAGAAAAGTCAAATAACAACGTGGGCGAAGCCACGGGCGGACGGATAGCAGTTCATAAATAAATAGAAGAGAAGCTATTTTCCTTTTCTGATAATAATATCAGCTAACAACAGATAGCTCAGAAATTTCATAAGTTTTATTTGTAGCTGTAGTATCAAAACAATAAACATTTCTATTCAGTTCAATTTCCATGGCCTTAGGAGTGATTAGAACCGAAATTTTGAAAAATGAGCATGTTTTAACCGACGACGTAATAATTACGATGGTCCGTCGGAAATTAATAACCGGGTCAGTTGAAAAACGGCCGGTTCTTTGTTTGATGCGACCATCCATCACGCTGCCCGCAACCAAAGCCGCGAGTAACAATTAGTGTACAGCTTTTTTGTTTTAACAAATTACTTAAATTTAATCATGTAGCTATTTAGGAATACGCAAAGAGCATTTACCAAAAATATTATTTTCAAATAGAGATGTTGCAATAATCCTCGTATACAGAAGCCAGTACATGCGGTTGGACATTCGAACTACGAAAACCCTTACCACCACGGAATACGGGCGCTCTCAAGATCAACATGTCCAGGCGCATGTGCTGACTTACTGCACCTATGTAATGTAATAATAACAAAAGGGTTCTTATAACTACAGGATTATCGAGAAATAAAACACATTGAAATATTTTTTGGAAATCTTTGCATTTTACTCTAAGTGATAATGATAAAATCTCAGTCAACGGCTTTCAGCAGTTATACCAAAGAAACTTTTCTCGGAAACGAGAAAATAAAAACTCCATTCCAAGGATCATATACTTTCTCCATACAAATTAATTATCTTAATAGAACAATTTTTACCAGAGAAGTATTTTACCGTTTCCAGGTTGAGTTTCACTAGTAAAGTTGGTAGAATCCATTTACTGAACACGTTCTTTCAGTTTTTGTTTTTTAAACCCTATCACTACATAGTATAAAATAAAGTCGCTTTCTCCGTCCCTATGTCCCTATGTCCCTATGTCCCTTTGTACGCTTAAATCTTTAAAACTACGCAACGGATTTTGATGCGGTTTTTTTTAATAGATAGAGTGATTCAAGAGGAAGGTTTATATGTATAATACATGCATAATATACTGAAGGATAACCCACAATAACCATTTTCCCGTGCGGAGCCGGGGCGGGTCGCTAGTATTATTATATAATGTGTTTTTCAACAATCACCATTTTGTTTAAGAAGTAGAAAAACGTGCTGGTGAATACACCATAGATCACACTTCTCTTCTTATTTTTCCACATATTCATTGCAATATTTACAATTGAACGAGCACCTCATAAAATATTACAACGTGAGAAAAACTCGTATGTCTCTCATACTTATTCTACACTATTCTTTCAGCAGTAAAAGTGCGGTAAAACCCGCGAACAAACAGCTCGAAAACAATGTATGTTTTGTGAATTCCAGAAGTCATATTGTAAGTAAATACAGTTCATTGTGCAAGGGAATGTTTGAAGCATTTGTGTATCTGAAGTTACTCTCAAAAGGCTTCGGTGAGAGTTTTATTGCGGCATCCGCGCGTTTGCCGCCATTTTTCTCGTTTTACGATATTTTGTATTTGCTGGGTTGTTCTCCTGGGTACGTTCTCGTAATTCACGTGCCGTGTGGTTATCGGCCCGGAATAGTACCCAAATCATTCCATCTTGTCTAAGGCCTATTCACCCTGATTTTGCAGTAGGTTTCAGACCATCGGTGGGGATATTACTATGTGGGCTGTTGACAATGGATCCTTCTAGTGCGTGTCGGATCTAAAGCCTCGGTCACACACAGCGATTAGTCGCAGCGAATGCAATCGCATTGACTATTCGCTAAATATGACCGACTCTTAAAGGTACAAAGCACAGCCCGGGAATGGACAGCATTGTTTACCAGACTAATTAACATCAAAAGCGATCCCCAATCTGCAAGTTCACCCGGGATTAAGGCGATACTTTGCCATCAACAAAGAGATACTAGGCCAGCAGTGAAATATGCTTTTAATTTCACTGTATTAGTAATAGTGGTAGGTTGTGATGATCACCTATTTTTAGTTATTTTACATTTTTCAAACAAGAAGATGATACAAAGTACGCGTAAGGTATCATCATCATCATCTCAGCCTGTAGACGTCACCAAGGATCTTCACAATTATCGGTCCTGCGATGCCCGCGTAAGTATGTTTAATTTAATAACATTTTTTAACTTTACATTTATTTTCAGCAACAAAATTCTAAACCACATTCGCTTCGGCCAACTGCAATACGTCCCCTTTATTATTTTCCTGCATATGCACCGTGCAATTGCATATGCAATTTTCAAGTTTTCATCCGAGGCAGCGTGTCACGTTTACATACATACAAACACATGGCCTCGCTACATTTCATATGCAACAGAACACACGTGACGTCTGAAATGCTGAAAAATTGCTTGTGTAGTGTTCCATCCACTTGGGAAGAATATGTGACGGCTTTTAATAAATTATAACTGTTTCGACGTATTGGGCGTTTGAAAATTTATATGTAGACTAGCGACCCGCCCCGGCTCCGCACGGGAAAATGGTTATTGTGGGTTATCCTTCAGTATATTATGCATGTATTATACATATAAACCTTCCTCTTGAATCACTCTATCTATTAAAAAAAACCGCATCAAAATCCGTTGCGTAGTTTTAAAGATTTAAGCGTACAAAGGGAGGGACATAGGGACATAGGGACATAGGGACATAGGGACATAGGGACATAGGGACAGAGAAAGCGACTTTATTTTATACTATGTAGTGATGAAAAAATTTTTCAAGTCGCATTCACCCCTAATATTATAAACGCGAATGTTTGTAGTGAGGATGGATGGAGATAGTATGGATGGTTGTTTATTACTCTACCGAATGGATTCTAATGAAACTTTACTATAATACCTATAGCTTACACATCATAATTACACATATATTTTGTACTTTTTCAACAGATTTCGTCTGTAACAACACATACAATTACCTAATCCATGGGTAAAAACCCTCCTTTTCACGGGAATAACTTTTAGCTAGGGCAGAGCCGCGGCGCAGAAACCTGTTAAAATATAAATTGTCTGAACATTAGGAGCAGTATTTATACTATTTCTTGATCTCGAAAAATTATTCATTTTAATTCAAAGCATGATCACACCTACTAACTAAATTACATGGACCCTGTTATGCAATAAGGTGTCAACTAGGTTTTTTGACATTCCGAGATACACGCGTTCAAAGATTTTGAATAATGCTCGATTTTCAAATTCACTTTGCTGATCATCCTGACATCCTATGAGTTTGAAAATTTGTGTGTGACGATAATATATTATTAATTTTATAGTTACTATAAGAAATTCATGGAAACAAGTCTTACTTGATTAAAATTAAATAAAATACTAGTTAAAACCCTTCTGCTTAATTGCTGTATGTCATATTAGGCATTTAGCATTAAGCGTTAAGCTGAGTTAAAACCTTTTTGCAATTTATTGTTGAGAGTATATTATAAGGGTGAAATAAAGTAACAGAGTTTCATGTATGAAATGCAAGCAGCAGGTCCAGACCGCGTCTTCCCGGCCCTTCTTCAATGGGGCTATGAAGAGCTTCGCAAGAAGCTTCTGGTAATTTTCAGAGCGTGGTGCCTGGCCCATTGACACATTTCTAAAGGATGGAGAGAAGTGAAAGTCATCTTTTTCCCTAAACCAGATAGAAGAGACTATACTAACGCCAAGTCCTTCAGACCTATAAAGGTGTATGTGAAAGGGATTTGTGAGAAAACCTACTATCGCAAATGCCTATGCACGAAAACCAGCACGCCTATACTGCAGGTAAATCAACAGAAACGGTACTGCACCTAGTGGTCACCAAAATAGAGGAGGCCATCATGGACATGGACTAGGGTATCTGCCTGGGCACTTTCATTGACATCAGGGGTGCCTTCGATAAAACTAACTTTTCCAGCATCGGTGCGGCCCTGGCCAGCCACGTGGCCAACATCGTTATTACAGACTGAATAAAGAACATGCTCAGTCAACGCACAGTAAGACATGCTCAGTCAACACAAGGAGAACAATGGTAGCTGTGGTTGTCAGAGGCTGCCCGCAAGGTGGGGGTCTCCACTCCTGTGGAACCTGGTAATTAACAGCTAAGAGCCAGCGTTTTGCCTCTGATAACAAGATTGAACGCAATCCACTTCTACACCATTTGGTATGCAGATGATCTTACCATACTAATCAGAGGCAAAACGGCCAGCGTCGTGCCCGACCTTGCGCAGTCAGCTCTACGCATAATGGAGAGATGATGCAGGGATTACGATCTGACTGTGAACCCCTCCCTGAAAGACAGAATTGGTAATGTTTACTAACAAACGAGCGCTGGGCAACTACCGTCTATCCAAGCTGCTCTAGATACGGAGCTCCAACTCTCCACCGACACCGACACCGACATTTAGTACCTGGGTGGGAGTCACCCTGGAAAGCAAGCTGAACTGGGGGACATATCTCTAAAAGAAGATTGACAGGGCAAGCATTGTCTTCTGGCAATGCCGTAAAACGATAGATAAAAGATGGGGTATGGTGGTCCAGGTGGTCAATTATACCACAGTCACTAACAGACTGCAGAAATTCAAGCACCTGGTCTGCATGGCCATCACGGGCTACATGAGGACGGCTCCTAAGGCGGCGCTGGAAGCCATGCTGGGGCTGCCACTCCTCCACATTTATATCAAACTGGAGACAGCTTCTGAAGCAGTACGCCTCAAATCTCTACAACTATGTAGGCACGCACTACCCCGCACACTAGAATCTTACAGGTGGTCTTCGAGGATCTGTCCATATTGGAGGCGTCGTCGTGCAACAGGATAGCAAAACATTTGTCTTCGACAAAAAGTAGGTACAAAATACAACTGCACGAAGATGACTCGTATGAGGGCCTCCGACTAGGAGAACTAAGGATCTTTACGGACACGGCTCCAAAACGAGTACAGTTACTGGTTCAGATGTTCTCCGAAAATTCAATATTCGGATTTCCGAGCCACTGGGACAACTAAACGCAGTCTTTCAGGCTGTGTCAAGGGAGGTAAAGGACCATTCCATCCGTATACTCTTGGCAGTACTACAACCCCTCAGCAGTAACATCACACCTCAGGGTTTGTCTACGAATATCTGTAAGTTGAATAGGGTCAGTGAGCAAAACGACCACACTCTACCTACAGTGGATAAAAGTTCACAGCAACTCCAGAGGTAACGATGGAGCGGATGAGCTAGCCAGGAGGGGATCGGATTTAGCAGCCCAGAGCCTATAATACCCATCCCGGTAGGTAAACAGCGCTCTCCGCTAAGAGATCGCATGAAAGAACAACACTCTAAGCACTAGACAGAGGTTGGAGACTGCCGGCAAGTCAAGGAGGCGCTACCAACCATCAGGCTACAGCTGTCGTGTGAGCTTCTTCGTCTGAAAAAGACACAGCTACGCATAACAGGTCCGACGTTATAACAGGTCACGACAATGGAGGAGACGACGGCCTACGTCCTGATGGAGTATCGTGGCTTGTCATCGTACAGGGCTAAATACCTCGGTTCACTGGGGTAGATCTCGGAGACGCTCGGCAACCTGGACAGGTTGCTGGGCTTCTTTGAGGAGATCGGGTGGCTCGAGTAGTGAGTTATCCTACCCAATACGCAAAATAGGCGCGCTTGACAACGATTTGCGGAGAATAGCCCGATGAACTAACTAACATTTAATATATTGTATGAAATGTAATACAATATATTATTCTTAACTAGCTTCCCGGCGCGGCTCCACCAGCGTCAATAGTTTATCCCGTTTTTCAACGTTTTAAGACATAGTTGAAGCCGTATTGCAAATTGTGAATCGCCGAATTTCGAATCGTTGCTTTAAGTTTTAAACATAGTTGATGCTTGATTGCAAAATGAAACTGACAACACAAATAATTTTCAAAAAGGAATCACGTCGACATAACGCTTGAATGCAAAATTGAACAAACGGGTTAGAGCATTTTGCTATAAGTATTTTTTCTAAATAACAAAATCAATTATTTTTTTTATAATGTGACTTTAATTCGTCCAAATAGAGCTCATTTTTACGAATACAGTGGTATATGTAACTCAGTATGCCATTTTTTGCAAGTTGACACCCTATTGCATAACAGGGTCCACATATAAAATGTCCAATAGGTTTTTCGTTGCTCGCATATCATGCGGATTTCGAGGTAACAAAAAAAGCTGTTAGATTTATTGAGCTTCTGATTCTGTATGGTTTACGAACACTTCTGTTTTTCAGTGTTTCTTGCGCGAAGAAGTAAAAAACATACAAAATTACCTACTGAAAAAAATTTTTGTTTCCTAATTGTTAAAACAATTTATCCTTTCTCTGTTAGGTATTTTTTAATTAACAATTAGTAGACTCTGTCAAGCAAGTAGGACGAAACATTTCTTTTAGCGGCTTTTCTTTGAACCTTCCTTTCAAGAGTAATTTCGGTGGTAGGATCATCCTTAGGCTCAGTAATAAAGATCATAAGAAAATGTTGTTAAGTTGTAGGTTTTTTTAAGTTGTTACAACCGAAATAACTACAAACATTCAAGGATTAATCTTGGTAATTTTTGTTAGTAGTTGTAATGTAATTGGTAATTGTAATTAGTCTTCACCAGTGTAACTAACAACAACTGCGATCCCTCATACGCTTGTTAGCACAAAAGTTTTGCGGTGGGCTGTTCTATGTATAACAGCTCATGCTAATTGTAGTCTAAAGAAGATCAAAGTTGCAAAACTTAAAATGTTTTATATATTTTAGGCTATCATCAATAGCAAAACAAAAATAATCGCCTAATTTAAAATGTTAAAATGTCTTATAAGTGATCAATATTTCACCTTCCTTTACTTTCTCTCTTCTCATAATAATAGAAAACCTGACCACAGTATATTTCAATCCAACCACCACCTTAAACCTAAAAATAATATTTGTGGATGTAAAATCATTCATGCTTCGAACAAGCATGCGTAACGAGCTTTTTCAATTAAGGAATTACAGTGGAACAGTACCACGCGATCGTGCCAATAAAGTCGCCAGCATTCTCAAACTGTTTGCCCAATGAGCCACTGAGCGTAGAGAGCTATAATTGCAAAAATAAAACGGCTTAAAGGTGCCTTTATATTAGTCTTTCTGTGGTTAATACAATACAATACAATGCAATATTCTTTATTGCCACCAAAATAAACAGTGCACAGAAACAATTTTTAAAACAAATAAAAGAGTCAAAAGGCGGCCAGGCAACCTTTTGGTTAAGTTGATATTGCGATATATACCTCTTATGTCAAAGTTTGCAATTTGTACTCCTATAATATCAAAATGGATCAATGGAATTCCGATACTGTGATTCGTTTGTTTTACCAAACTTTTAAACTAGCTTTCCGCCGTGGCTTCGCCCGCGTTAACAGTTTTTCCCGTACGAAGCCTATGTTACTCATAGGGGTGAATGTAGCTTTCTAATGGCGACAGAATTTTTGAAACAGTTTAGTAGTTTTTGGTTTATTCATTCAATACAAACAAACACATACACAAAAAAATAAAAATATTTGCTCTTTATAATATTAGTATGATTAGTATGAAAGGTAGATTCTACTTACGTAACAAAAAGAGATTTAAACATTTTTCAATTTACATACTTAATCAGAGCCTGCATACCGGACAAGATTCCCGGACTTTAAATTACTAATCTTGCCAATGTTAAAAATGTTGCAACGCCACCAAACTCCTAGTACATCTAGCAAAGGCATTTGCTGCTACAACATGCCATTGTCAGCCAATGAGAAAGCACTTTAATTGCAAAAATGGAACCGTATAAACTGGCCAGTGAAACAAAAGCTCGTTCCACAGCGGAAGTGGCCCTTCGGCTTATCGACTACGAGCAAACACTCTTTGTTACACAATTAAGTTTTAATTTACTGCCTGAGCGAGTTGCCAGGTCAAAATTTTTTTTCAGATGTACCTATCAAATTTTGCACAATGTGTCATCCATCAGATATTCGTCATCACATCATGACGAGGGAGCTTTTATGGATATTGAGATTTAAAAGGAAGTTGCAATGAAAACTTCATCTAATTGGGAATTAAATTATATCGAACATCAAACAATAAGCCCCGAGTTCACCAACAAACATAACGGTTGGTTAGTGTTTAAACGGACGTTTGGCATTAATACAAAATTAACACACTAACCAACCTTTACGTTTGTTGGTGAACTCGGGGCAAAATCTCGTAAATTTTTGACTGGAGGATTTTTTTAAAAACTGATCTTACCTGTAGCAACTGCTACAAAAATATAAATAATTTATTTAAAAAAATAAACTTTTTTTTACGAAGTTTATCTGGTACAGAGTATTGATTTACCCACAGAATTTTTATAATTTTAAATTTCATAGAAATAATTTAAAAAATATTTTATGATGTTCTTTAGTTTCTATTTATACGTTATCTTGCTTCCGATACGGCAACACCGGAGTACAAGCCCGCCTTATCGTGGTCGCTCCACCAACTCCATTATTTTCAGGAAGCGAACCGTTTAAAGGAAAATGCTCTTGATTTTATAACTTAAACGAATGCTTTTAATCACAAAAGATTTATGTTTTAATAATATACTAGCCGAGCGTGGAATGGCAAACTTGGGGAAAATTGCTAAAATTAAAATAATGCTTGCGCATGGGCTTGTGAATAAGTCATTTTATAGTCTGCACGCTACATTGTTAGTTTTAGAATGCAGTTACTAAAATATAAAGTCAATGTTATTACCTACTGGAAAGGATTTATTATCGAACCATAGCACATAAATGTCGGAGCTTGAATTCCATAGTTTCAATTTCCAATCATATCAAATATGCCTATACATGGGAACACTGAACTTGGCTGATAGGAACAGTGTATTAAGATATGCGTAGGTAGAATAAGTAAAATATTTGAACCTTTTGAAGAACACAGGATTCTTTAAATACGATTTTATAAGACAGTCATGCACTGAACTTTTTAGGTAACTAATGTATACGCAAATTTTTAATTTTTCTAGAAAATTTAAGGAACACGTGAACGGCAAAAGTGTATGTAAACTAAATCGACGAACTTTAAGAATCAGACAAAAGTAAGAGACGATGTTCATAATATTATAAACCCTACGCTATGAGCAGAGACGAAACACCTATGTATAAAAAGCGGCTCTAAAATTGCGGTATTAGCCGACGAAGTGAAGATGTCATTTCACTCGTCCGCGCCCAAATTGGGGTCATCCAATTTGCATATAAAGCAGGCGAGGCGTCAATAGGACGAGAGGGCGGCTACAGCTCTCGATGAGAGGTGCTATTTCATTGATGTAGAAGACGAAAGAAGTGCCCTAGGCCCCCATATCGCGCTATTAAATAAATTCAACCTTTGGAACGGAAACATTTGAGGTTTAGTTTTGGTTTGCTTAAGTCTGCATTGGTTTGCATAAAAAATCCGTATCGCGCTACGTGGTATGACATCGATTCACACTTTCGCTCAATCATTCATCAAAAATAGTGCATTTTGACAGTGATTTTGGTTAGGTTAATTTTAAGTAATGTTGAGTAAGCGTAATCGGGTCCAAAGTAATGTATACGTAGAAAACTTGACAGTAGGTACCGACAAATAAGACTACTCAATAATATAAAATAAGAAGATTTCCAGAAGTAAGGCCTTTTTTTTCAGCCACGATATAAAGGTCCTTCTTTTCACTTTTTTGACTCTGTGTGCTATTCGGTCCCATTAGGACGAGGCTAAACCGGGCCGAACTGATGACCGTTGGCGGAATTGGGCTTTGCGTACCAAACGAGAACTTACAGCTTGAATTGCGGTTATTGAGTGCATGTGCACTTAACAATTTAGTTTTATTTTTGTGAATACTTACGCGTTTTTGTTAAGATTTTAAGCCCTTTTTTGCTACAATGTGTTCGGAAAAAACTTTATTATCCGCAAGTAAATAAATGAAACACTTTATGTTTTATAGCAATAAAACAAACAAAGTAATAAAATTCGTAACTGTTTTTATAAGGTTTTCCGCAGATATTAGTTAAAATAAATAATGAACTAAGCAATGTATATAAGTTTAAATCTGAGCATTATTTATTACAAATCTGTTATACAATTTTATTGCAGCTATGAAATGTATAATTTTTATAGAAATAGTACGACATAACCCAATAAATTAAATTAAGAGAGATGTATGCAAATTTATACATGCACGTAAAAAAGTAAACAAATGCAGTAATTACACAATTTACACAAGAAAAATGTGCTACGAGGAAAATGAATTAACAATAGCTATAAATTGTGTTGTTTTAAATTCTAAAACGAATACCAGGGTTGAAAAACCCGGTGCAATGCAAAAAGTAGAACAAGTACAGTGAAACAAACACTATTAACTTAAATAAGTTAGTTGGACTTAGTTTAGATTTATGCCGTAAAGTAGGCAATGTTGTTAGTATACCTACTAAAGCAAAGAAATGTAACTTAATTGAATAAATAGTAGAAACACCCTTTTAAAATATCTTTGGGATAACACATTTCCAAGTTGCAGTTGTACACAAATAATAAAGGGGAGTCCCTTTATGTAAGAAAGAACGACGGATTTGAAGATTTCTTTAATATCTAATTATTAATTTCAGCCAAATAACTTCTATAACTGTACACAATTATTTCCAAAGATCATGTATTAATTTGTGCGAAGAGCAGGTCAAGTTAAATACACTCATCACGATTCTCTCCCTTATTCAACAGACATAAGAACGCTGAAACTCTATAGTGTAGTTCACTTTGCTGTGTTCTTTTTTATACTTATAAATATTTCCATGAAATACGTAAATAAAAGGAAACTCCAACTGCAATAACAAAACGAAGCAATGGTGTGTGCTAAAATATAAAAGTTGGAGCTGAAAACGCAGAAATAAATATAAAGTAAACACATAATCGAACGGAGCGTGATTCGGAACATTGTGAAGAAATCGTGCAGAAAATTTGCAATTTAAAAGTGGAAGGGAAACGCCAATAAGCCATCGATTATGCAGATGGTGGCATGCAGGCCTTTGTGCAATGCTCCGGTTATCTCCGCAGTCAGTTTTCAGCTCAGACACTATTTGTCAGGATATTTCTAAAGGAAAATTCGGTGCAAAATATTCAATGCCGAAAGTTTGTTGGTCGTTCGTATAAATTGGATGAGTCGGTATTGAATAAAATTTGCGTGCAAGCGTCTTTGTTGAGTTTAGATTTTCAAGTTGGTTTTGTTTTTGTTATTTTCGATGAATTACCGAGTGTTTTATAAGTAAAAAAAGAAAAAAAAAATGAATTGCATGATTATTGAAATCCCTGTAGGTATATAAGCGGCCTTTGTAATTAGACAGTTTTGAAATAGCAAATTTGAGTACTTACCTTATTTTTACTAGGTACGTGTATTTTACGAGGTAATTCCAAGATGGTAAAGTCTGTCTGATACATACATTGGATACAGCGTAGGTCAATTTAAAAAAGATGATCCTCTACCTGCCATACTAGCATGAGGTTCCACGCGTGACAGGACATAGCTTCGTCGGTTTCTCACGGCTTTTTGCCTGTTAAATTTGAGATCTCTTGTCATAGTGCTCGATGGTGTTAAGCCTGCCAAGCGCGGCTCTTATAGTAAAATTTTCCTTTCAAGTGATCAAACCCTTTCCCTTGGGTAACCAGCAGTCGACTATAGTAAACTGTTGTCATAGTAAACTGATTGCTTGCTTTACCAATAAAATAAAGTCTTTATTGTTTTGTTTCTCCACTTTTAGTTTGTGACGCAACAAAAAGTATTTATTTATTGTATCTGGAAGTGTAAGAAACTAAACGCAGTATCATTTCGTATAGTTGCCTTAAGGGAGGCACCAACGTAGTGTTTCCGGTCCCCTACTTCCGGTCGGCCCGGTCACGCGATCCCACTTCTGATGTTTTCTTGATGACGTACAAAAAAAGATGACGAAGTGCGTAGCGTAATTAAAATCCCACCAAAAACATACCTGTTAAAAAGGGGGCGGCCAAGTTCCTATCGGCTAATTGTTCGCCTAAAAAAGGATTGAAATCCAATCCAATGCCAAGTTTAGATGCACTTTAAATTCGATCATAATCATCGTCATCAACAGCCTGATCCACTGGTAAACATTTGCCATTCCCAAGACTCGCAACCACATTCTAAATTTGAACTTGGCAGGTTTTCGTGCGTAATACTTAATTAATTTGTATAATTAAATTTATTATTTCTTCTTTTCGAGTCGACAGCAAACTCAGAAATTTATAATTTATATAATAATTAAATTAATCTATTTATTAAACTAATTTAACCTGCCAAGTTCAAATTTAGAATGTGGTTGCGAGTCTTGGGAATGGCAAATGTTTACCAGTGGATCAGGCTGTTGATGACGATGATTATGATCGAATTTAAAGTGCATCTAAACTTGGCATTGGATTGGATTTCAATCCTTTTTTAGGCGAACAATTAGCCGATAGGAACTTGGCCGCCCCCTTTTTAACAGGTATGTTTTTGGTGGGATTTGAATACTTTTTTTGAAGAAATCGTACCTTTTTTTTCTTTTTGTGCTACGCCTTCGTCCATTGTTAACCAAAGAATAAATATATTTAATCATCCGGACACTCCATGCAGCAAATTTATTTTGACAACCTAGTTACTTCTTTTTGAAAAACAAATGCAAGTCAGGGTTATCACGAGATTAAATTAAAAAAAAACTTCTATAATGCTGCGTAGCGTACATAGATTTTTGTCATAAAATCTTCTTATTAAACCTTTCTAAATAATGACAAACGTCGCTACACTTGACGTAAGTGACATGACGTAAAATTTAGTGACAACGTTGTCGCGATCGCGAATTTGTTTGCATGAAACAACTTTGGAGTAGCGGGCAATATTATTTTAAATCTCAATTATTTTTTTTAAGTTTTAGTCGTATCTTTAAGTCAAGTGTTTACGTATTAAATAGTTGATAGTTAAATTAAATGACATTCAGTACATCGGTCAAATTTATATTATAATATAAATAAAATAGGTACAGTAGGCATCACATGCGGCTGGATATTTGCTCCACGATTTTCGATCCTACTACTACAGGACAAAGACGCTCCCAAGGTCATTATGTCCAGCCGCATGTGCTGGCTACTGTAGGTACACGATGCATTTTAAAATTTGTCAACAATTAAGATAATATACATATCGTACTAAGCCAATCTTCATTCCTAATGTTTACAGTATTCAGAGCTCGATTGGTCGTTTTTTTTTTGATACAAGCGCACATTATTAATCTTTCTACAACGGTCTCTTTCGATAAATTAAGAATAATAAAAATTGCACGATGTGACAAGGTTATCTTATCACGTCTTATAACAAGCGCTACAGTGTATTATTATGAATACATGACAATATATTTTATACCCCCCCTGCCCTCTCCCCCCTCTCCTCATCGTATTCTCATTGTACCACTTGTTTAGAAATATTTTTATTATAAATTCGATATTCAATTAAGCCAACTTTCTTAAAATTCTTAATTTTTTGTTAATCTACATATAACACACGACCTGTGTGCCAAATTTCATAAGGCTAGGACAATTGGAAGTGGCCTAAACATTTTGATTACCGGTCAGTGAGTGAGTCAGTCAGTGCCAAAATTAGCTATTTTCACAGGGTTATATTTCAGAATTTACTGAAGCTATATCTATGAAATTTGGAATACTGCTTTAGTACTAGTATATTATTACGTAGGTACAATTTTATCTCTGTACTTGCAATAGGCACTGAGCTACAGGGGGGTCAAAAGTGGGTCGAAACGGTTCGTTTCTTCTTGCAACTTCATGTACTTTAGAAAAAAACACCTTTTACTTAAGATCGACACGACGTGTTTCACGGAAAACTTATGGAAAGTATATTTGGATAGTATGCTAAATATCACCTTACTGGTACGTTGAAAACAAAGTTACACTTGCCGTCTGAATAGAACGGTTGAGTCCATTCATTACAAACATAAAACGCCCATGGTGAACCGGATTCCAATGGAATTACAATGGACTTGAAAAATGTCCTGATGATTATAAAAAAGATTTGGCCTATATTTTTATTGGACTGCGTACTAATAATAGCTATTTTCTTTCGAGGGAGTTGCTGACATTATTTCCACGCCTGGTAGCTGAGTTGGGGATTGCAGTTGTAGCTGGTTGTTCACATAGATGATTGGTTTTTATTATATTTTGGTTGGTGTGGTTTGCTCCTGATTCTAAAGATCATATATCTTTAGTCACATAATTATGACATATACACGAAGAACCTTTAAATTACTTCGAAGGTGTGTGCAGGTTTCCTCCTGATGTTTTCCTTCATTGTAAGGCGACAAATAAACGTACGGTCGCGTTCAAAAGTCCAGTCATATCACGTGCTTCTATACTTTAAATTAACTTATTTTCCAAAAACATTCAGGAGAAATAATTTAAAGTACAATGAGTCCCGTATACGTATCGCACAAAAATAAGAGTAACAAGCCTTTAGGATAAAAAATATTTAAAAGTATAAAATCACGTGACATGACTGCACTCATGAACTTGTACTGTACATATGAATTCCAAAATAAAAAATACATCGGTACGTGCCGAGGCTTGACCCCGCGAACTTCCAAATTGAAGTTAACGGCCTTTGCCACTTGGCCACCGATACTTACTTAAATGTATTAAAGGACCAACAAGGGTGGTGGTGGTGTTGCAATATACTTGAGAAATCACCTCCCTTTCAAAATACTGAGTAAATCACCCTCTGAATACTCCAGTAGCATTGAGTACTTGTTCCTTGAAGTATTGGTTGGTCACTCCAAAATCCTTTTAGGCGTTATGTACAGTCCTTCTATGCAGATAGATTATTTTTCTCAGCTTGATTCACTCATGGAATCTCTTGTCCCTACTGTAGATCACAGCATAATCATGGGTGACTTTAATACTTGCCTTATAAAAAATGATTCCCGCGCCTCTCGCCTTCTTTCTATTGTTAAAGCTGCCAACCTTAACGTCCTTCCGACAGGTGCTACTCACCACTTCCCAAACTGTGAACCTTCTTTGCTTGACTTGGCAATTGTATCATCCTCTGATCTCGTTGACAACCACGGTATATTACCGGCCGTAGCCTTTTCATACCACCATCTTGTTTTTGTCTCATTCAGAATCAAATGTCCTAAACCTAAGCCTCGTGTGGTCATGCAGCGTAATTTTAAGAATTGCAATAATGCCCAATTCATGTCGGACCTCAACAAAATTGACTGGGAAGCGGTTTTTAATGCCACCACCATAGACGGAAAACTAGAAATATTTAATTCTCTCCTTACACAGCTGTTTGACGTCCATGCGCCGTTGCGTCCTGTCAAGCTTAAACACCTACCTGCACCTTGGCTCACAAATGATATTAAAGTGCTGATGACAAAGCGTAATGCTGCTAAAGTCAAGTATCGGAATCATCCTTCAGATGCCAATTTAAAGAGCAAGTACAAGGAGCTTCGGAATCTGTGCAGCAGAAGATGTCGTGATGCACAGCGTCGGCACATTCACTCCTCTGTAAAGGATGGTAGTCCTGCCAAGGTGTGGGCATTTTTGAGGTCTCTGGGAATAGGTAAAGCTAAACCCTCATCCAGTCCTAACCTTGACATTGAAAATTTAAATCGCCATTTCACTTCTGTTACGCCTATCGCTGATTCGACTAAACAAGCTTCATTAAATCTGCTCTCTTCAAGAGTCCCCCTTCCTCATCCCCCACTTTTATTTAGACCTGTGTCGGAGTGTGAGGTTGAAAAAAACATCCTTGCCATTAATTCAAATGCTGAGGGTATTGACGGAATAAGTCGTCAAATGATCCTTTGTTCCCTTTCTGTTGTTGCTCCTGTACTTTGCCATATTTTCAACTTCTCACTCCAAACCGGCTCCTTTCCTAGTTGCTGGCGCCTTGCCAAAGTCATTCCAATCCCTAAAGTGAACAATCCGACCTTACTATCTCATTTTCGTCCTATTTCTATCCTCCCTTTTCTGTCAAAAGTACTGGAACGCCTTGTGCACCAGCAGCTGTGTACTTACATCAATCGTAATTCTTTGCTCAGCCCCCACCAATCTGGTTTTCGTCCTGGTCACAGCACGGTCACGGCCCTCATCAAAGTGTCGGATGACATACGTTTAGGTATGTCTGAGCAACTTCTTTCTGTATGTGTCCTGCTTGACTTCAGCAATGCCTTTAATACCGTTGACCATGATATCCTCCTTGCAATGCTGCGTTCCATAAATTTTTCACCTGTGGCTATAAATTGGTTCAGCAACTATCTAATGGATCGTCGGCAATGCATTCGGGTGGATGATAAAACTTCTTCATATTGTGACACGGCTGCGGGTGTACCTCAAGGTGGTGTCCTCTCTCCTCTTCTGTTTTCTATCTTTATAAATTTCCTTACTCCTCTTCTCTCCTGCCATTTTCACTTGTATGCTGATGACTTACAGGTTTATACTAAAGTAGCTGTCGATGATCTTGCCTCTGGTATAAACCTAATTAATGACAACCTTGATACTATCCTTAACTGGAGTCGGTCACATGGACTTACAGTGAACCCTAACAAATCCCAAGTTATAATTATTGGTGGTCTAAAGCAACTTGCAAAAGTTGATTTTAATCAATTAGCGCCCGTGCTATTTGATAACATCCAAATACCATACAGCAAAGTTGTAAAGAACCTTGGCGTTTTGTTCGACTCAACTCTTTCCTGGTCCCCTCAAGTCTCTGAGGTGAGTCGTAAGGTGTTCGCTGCGTTCGGATCATTGAGGAGGTGGAAGAACTTGCTCCCGGTGAAGACTAAGGCTGAGCTAGCGCAGTCACTCCTACTTCCTATTTTAGATTACGCGGATGCGTGCTACTTGGACCTTAGGGAGGATCTTTTAAATAAACTTCAGCGCCTCCAGAATATCTGTATACGGTTCGTATTTGGGCTTCGCAAGTTTGATCATGTTTCAGAGTACCGCAAGCAACTTGGTTGGCTCTCTGTGAGACAGCGACGAACTGCGCATATTCTTGCTCTAGTGTATAATATTTTAAATAGTCCTGTATCTCCACCTTATCTGAAGGAACGTTTCCAGTTGCTTGGGGCTGATCATGCTCGAGCTTTGCGTTCCAAATGCGACAACATGTTGACAGCACCGTTCACAAGGTCTGGGTATTATAAAGATTCCTTCACAGTCCAATCTACCCATTTGTGGAATGCTCTGCCACGAGAAATACGCTTTTCTGAAACTATTGCCACCTTTAAATCAAAGGTATATAAGCATCTCCTGTCTGAAGATGTTTGCAGTTAGATTATAATATTTTGGAGTTTGTATATGGGGGTGGTTTATTATATTTTGTTGTATACTTGGGTGAACTATATGTAGGTATATATTATATATATTTAATTTATTTATTACATATTATTTTTAATATTTTTGTATGTGTGTGGTATATATTTATGTAGTTTAATATATGTAGTTTATATGATATATTCTGTATTGTTATGTAGTATATTAGTTAGGTAACGTTTGTTAATCGTGTATCCTCTTTGATTAGCACTACTCCATGCTCCTTAATTGTTTTCCTATACTCTAAGGTTGTCTGGAAGAGATCGCTAAATAGCGATAAGACCGCCTTTGCGCACATTTTATTTATAAGTTACTTTGTGAAAATATTTTTATGTGTATAAGCAATAAAGTATTACTTACTTACTTACTTACTTAAAGGTAGCTTACAAACCGTCGTAGCGTAATTAGAAGGAGTTCAAACAGTCTAAATACGTGTATCAAAATAGTGTCACCCTCATGTTTTCGTACAAGCTCGCTTAGTTGTAAAAACAAGGCGATCCATTGATGACTTCTTGCATACAGACAAGTGAACCATAAAGGACATAGCTTTCAGTTATTTTTTCAGTTATTATGTTTTTTATTTATTTATTTATTTATATATTTGGGTCGCCTACAGCTAAATACAGTAGTTAAGATTATAAAAAAAATATTATCAGTGAAGATATTAACAGGTGTTCTACGATATATTAAATCAAGGTGAAAATCTAATCTTATAAGAGGTTACAAGAACAGCCACAGCATTCCTAATTTTTGGTTACAGTTATTTAATAGAAAATTACAAAGGCGCTGCAGAGAAATTCAAAAGTTGTGTGTCTAGTCAACCAGCATAGTTGAATAAGGTCTAAAGTAGGCTTAATTAAACTCCTGAAATCGTAAGAAATTAATAATTGGGTAGCTGGCTAAATGGGAATGGGAGCCGTTACTCGAATATAATTATCTATATGCACTGTCTCAAGGTAACGTGCGCACTATTACCAAGTTTATTTGCAGCCAAAGATGCACCAATTCCAAACAGTGTGAAAGCAAATAAGACAATCGAAGCGGCAAAATACCTTTATATAGCAATGCTGTTTCTGCTGCCTCTACGAACAAAATGTATTATAAAAGGAGTAAATCAAGCGCAAATAAATTTGTGATCGTGCGCACATTTACTTGAGACAGATTCTAATATAGTTAGATTAGATCTAAAATACCGTTTAGGTGCAGAATGTCCAAGTTGCAAAATGTCCAGCGGGTGCAAAAGGTCCAGGTTGCAAAATACTTACCTATTACAGGAGTACTAGACGAAGAGTCAAGATAAGAGCAACGTGTGTAAATTATTGTCTCCTTATTTGTTTTTTTTTTCTAGGACTACTTATTCCTCATTTGTCGAGTCTTCTCCTGTTTTCTGTCTATGGTTTGCATGTGTATAGTAACGTGACACTAGAGGGCGCTAGGGTGTTTGTGAAGTAATACAATATGGCGCATTTAGAATTGTTTTGCCTCCATTATCTCGACTTTGATGCCGCTAACTAATGTTAAATGGTACACGTGTTCATTTCTGGATTTTGAAGACGCTTCTCAAAGCTAAGAAAAGAGAGAAAATATGTATGTCTGTATGTATTTATAGTAAAAATAATAATAATAAATGTATTGTGGCACTATAAGGTAGGTGTATAAATATGAAAAATCTGCCACGTCTTTCTTACCAGAATAGCGTTAACTTTATGACCAAGGTAAAAATAAGGGATTTAAGTGACTAATGTCCATAAGGAAAAATTACTAGGATTTAACAGTCTTCTAAATATGTGACTAAATAACAGGTGCACTGAAAAAAATATAGGAACATTTGAATCTTTATAATTATTCACATATAACGCATATTTTTTTACTATTCATTACGTTACAAATAAGGACAACTTTACTCATTCTCGACCGCTATTTCATCCCCGCAACCACTAAAGCAAAGTGCACCCATAAAAACTCACTAAAAATAAAAAAGTCCCATGTCATTTTTTACCCTGAAGAAAATTGGGTGGCGGATCATTAATCAAATACACAATGCATGTCACCCTGCGAGGGGTCCAAATTTGCCATATAATGGGGAAATGAATGGAAAGCCTTCCTGTAAGGAACACTTGACTTTCAAATTGTCGATACCATACGTGTCTCTGAATGCGAAAGCAAACGATATGTCAGTGGAAGAGTGGTTGCGATTGGTTCGGATTCTCATCGACATTCTTTTGTCGAAAAATCTAGTTTAATTAAAGGGTTTCCTATGGAATACTCTCGGTTTAAATTGAACATTTTTACGGTTTCGTGTGATCATTTTTCAGGCATTGTATTTCTCACTACTTCAATTCATATTATGACTGAATAAAAGTTTTAGAGAGTAAGCCTTTACCGACTTCTATAATTAAAAAAAGAACACGATCGAAAAATAATGTAGGTGTGTACAAAAATTACATATTTTCTTGGGGGATGACACCACATGCAGGTAGGTGAATGTCCCATCCACATTATGCACATTCTTTGCGACCTGCACATTTTGCAATTTGCAGGTTTTGCGAAGCCTGCTCGTCTTGCGACTTGCTCATTGTGCTATAATTCGAAAATAACGCAACCTAAACTTTACGAATCGATTGGTGAAATACCTAAAAATAGCCCTATCACCTATCTAGGTACCAATTACGGCACCACATTGTAGCTTTAATGTGTTGATTGCGCTACAAAATTTTACGATTATAAAGCAATAGCCGTCGGTCGAAATGGCGCCCTAAAGTAGTCGCATAATAATAAAACTAATTAACAATTCCGGTCAAAATTCTGCACTGTATTGACAGCTAATATTAGGGCCGATACAAACGAATTACAAATTGCGGACTGTAGTCGCGATGAGTACTATTTTAGTAAATTATTGCGTTTATTCTTGTTCTTTATTTAGTGTGAAACGAGAGCTAGCCTTGGTTCGAGCAAAGCTTACTAACTTTCTAATCATTAGCTTTGATGTCGATATATGATTTGTAAAATCTTACTTGATTATGATTTGATTACTTTTGAGATTTTTAAATACTAAACTTTGGATATTAATCTGAAGAGTCAAAAGGCAGCTTTATTGAGTAACTAGCGACCCGCCCCGGCTCCGCACGGGAAAATGGTTATTGTGGGTTATCCTTAAGCATATTATGCATGTATTATACATATAAACCTTCCTCTTGAATCACTCTATCTATTAAAAAAAACCGCATCAAAATCTGTTGCGTAGTTTTAAAGATTTAAGCGTACAAAGGGACATAGGGACATAGGGACAGAAAAAACGACTTTGTTTTATACTATGTAGTGATTATAAAAATGATATTTCTTTACAAGGTAACCTAATTTATTGAAGAAGTTTGTAACTATTTTTTTAAACAACAATTAGTATTTTGTAAACTTGTCACTAGCACAAAGCAAGCTCTGCTTGTACCATAAAAAAAAGTATTTTTTTAGTTCGTCTGAATCAGGCCTTACCGTTTGCGTTCTGAGTTTCCCAATAGAGCGTAATTAATTAATATTTACGCCACATATTTATTCAAATTAATGAATGAAAATGTGCATGAATAAGTAATTTATATAATTAGGATTAAATTAATATTAAAATTGCATATTAATGTTAGCGTAATATTATTTTAATAGCATTATTTTCTGTTCTCGTTGTTGTGTTAATTAACCTGTTATAAATACTGTTTAATTGGTTATGGGGGTGGTTAGGGGTAAGCCGTATCTCAAAACTGTGAGTGGTTTTGTAATATCAGACTTGTATCTTGTAATCTTAACTATTAAGTATTTAAATACAGAACAAGCTTAGAGTATAAATAAAAAAAAAGTGAAAACCAGATATCGGAATTGAACTCTGCGACAAATATTGTTCAAATGATTCCTAAATCCGTTTGATCGCGCACTTAAATTACATGGTATTGTCTTTGTCTATAGAACGTTGGTTGAAGTGATACTGAAAGTGATAAATGTGATAATTCAAAAACAAACGAATCGCAATTTCGTAACAGTTTACTAATGAAGCCCCGGGAAAACTTCAAAGCGTTCTAAATTCAAAAATCTAAAACAATTGCAACGCTCCATTCATGTTTGTTTGAATTACGATGCTCGTTTGTCAGGCGTCCTCGACATCTTCGCCGTTGACTAACCGGCGGTGTACGATAGTTTAAGTTAGACAACGTAGCATTAGTTACCACAACCGACACCATTTAGCAGTGTCAACCGCACATTTGTATTCGGAACCTTAAAGGTAAACGGGGAACTTGAACAGATTGGTTTGCAATTATTTTGACTGAAGACAAATTTTGTATCATCCATATTGTTGCTTTGTTTGGACGCTCTGTTTCACATTTGGCGGTTTAGTCGCGTGACTAAGTCGTGCTGCTGGATCGCGCGATTTTATACCATGTGTATAGTGCTCTTAAGGCGATTTTTTATACTTACCACAATGTTGTCGCTTGTCGCTGTAACAGGCGACACAGCGGAGAGACTTTGAATGAAAACTGCGCATATTTTTTGTAAGAATTGAACGCGACACGCGTCTGAAAGGAATCGGTGATTCCATACAAATTTGAAGTATAGTCGCCTTTCGCCACGACAAGCGACACCATGCGATAACCGCCTAATAGACATAATGGGTAATTTTCGTAGATTTTCAGGTCTTAAATTGTTTTGACAAATTAAATTTCGAAGAAAATAAATTTTAATAGCCTGAAAGTAAGTATAAGTTTAGTTAGGACATTGCAGGCTGAATCACCTGATTGTCCGAAGGAAGATGATTCCGTGCTTCGGAAGGCACGTAAAGCCGTTGGTCCCGGTTACTATCTAAAGATGTAGTAGTTACATGAGATATGTCAGAAGCCATAATAGGCAGCTCAATGATTCTGACACCAGGGTTAACCTCGAAAGAAGATAGCATAAACAAATTATGGCATCGGAATGTTCTTACTAATACCACTTAAACCTTAATTTATTGCCGCGATAATAAAAGAACACATTGTTCGTACATTTCTTTATATTCTCGACAAATTGAACGTTTGTTTGATAGAGATTGATGGCTTGCCTTCAAGGTACGCATTTGATTTGACTATTCAAACGGTGCTATAAATAAATCTACTCGCAATCACAAAACAACTGCATCAAATACCTTAGTACAGTGAACCACCCAGTGACTCTATACTACTGATATTTACTAATGAGAATGGGATAATTTAGTTGAACTTGTGTGGGGTATTGCTCGGGGTACGTTGCACTGGAAAATATACAGAATGGTTAAATTTGTACGATTGTGGTTGGAATAGTTGCCTGTTTCGTTAGCTGTGTTTTTTAAAAATACAATGAGAAGTTTTAACAAAAGTGTATAGGATAAAATTCGTTGAACCGAAAAAAAAAATGTTTTAAAATTGATGGATGGACGCAACAATTATTTTAGAACTTTAACTAACTACTTTTTTCAGATTTTATTAATGCTGTACTCAAAAAATTCGAAATGTCATTACATTATCATTGTGCCTATTCAAAATATTAAGTGCTGATAATTTATACAGTAACAGATTTAAGTAAGTATCATGTCGTGTCGTTAAAATTAATAAATAATAGATTTCTTAGTAGAAATTGGTAGGTATCATAACAATAAAACCACAGTAATTGTACGAACGTTTTTTGTTAAACACGTTTATTGTTATGAGGACTATATTTTACATAATTACTGGTCTGTAATTAAGAATATACTTTTAAATAAATAAAAAAACAATTTGAAATTGACGCGAGGCTGTATTTTTTTATTTCATGTACAATTTGATTTAATGCGTATCTACTTGATTTCATTAGATATTAAAAGCAATTTCATAGATAGACTGTTTATCTTATTTGACACCATGTATATGTAAGCAATATTAATGGGTCTCCTATACAAAGGTTTTGTCCGGGAAGGGCGGAAGGAACTATTGTACAGTAGATCGCTCACGTGCGTATCCGCTGCACACCTGCTTCGGAAATAAATATGTAGTAGAATCCATGCTCACCTTTATTACCTTGGAATAAAGTCTATTTTGGTTAAACAAATTGGTGTTCAAATTCTAACCTCTTTTCGATGACTTCGATAAGTTGAAGATGTGTCTGATATTTAAAATAAAAATAATTAGTATTTTACTCTAAAATAATATTTGAAATGGTTGCTCTAGTCGAAAAAAGAGGTCGTAAATTACGTGAAATGAGTATTTTGACTATTTTACCAAGGGAAAAACTGAATTTTGTTTAACAACTGCGAACAGAAACAATAATAAATTACCGGTCAGTTCTAAATTATCACTGCGTGGGGTGCGGTGGCACTGGGGCAGCAGTGAATTTATGAAAAAGAGTAAATATAACTTAGGTAGTTTCGTAGTTTCTTTTACAATCTTCTATCTTCTATCTATATTATAATAAAACTGAAGAATCGGCGTGTCTGTACATTGATTTGTTTTTCAAATAAAATAATAGTTAAAAACTCTATACCCGACTACCAAGGAGTGTAGCTGAAACCAAAAATACAATGTTTGAAAAATATTACCGCCTGTCTGTCTATCTGTTTGTACACGCTAATCTCTGGAACTACTTGACGGATTTTAATAAAAATTTACAATGATATAGCTTAATATATCAAAATAACACATAGGCTACTTTTTACCGCGGGAAAATACTTCTTTCCCACGGGAAAACCTGTTAAAGCTAGTTATATTAAGACTAGATAATCTAGTTTATCTAGCATTATGTTTTGAGCGCATATGTTTTCGTTAGTGGATGAACATAAAAGGCCGATATTAGTGGAGCGAAGTAATTACCGCCCCGCCATTACGAGCTTAGGGCGAACCTCCGTCATAAACTTTTGTAACTACCCTCACTTGTAAGCAAAAAGTTTCATGCAATTTTCTTTTCCTGCCAAAGGAATTACTTTATGAGCTTTTATTATTATGATGAAAAATCGAACTTTTGATGAAAATTCTACTAATAATTTGAATATTTTCTGAACAAGATTTTTTCTCGGAAGTTTGATTAATTAAATCGTTTTTGCATCTTCACTAAGTTAATGAGGATGCAAAAACTACTGCATGGATTTTAATATAGCTTGTACATCAGAATTACTGTTAGCGGGCGGAAACCTATTTTTGTATTTAAAAAAAACTTTTATAAACCTAGCTGTTGTTTTGTTACACGACTTTTTTACCCGTAATTATTTTAAAACATTTGTATTCAATATTTAACCTCATAGTATAATATCATAATATAAAGACTTGCAAAATGCAAAAGACAAAGAAATAATTCCATAAGATAGACCGCTTTACTTTCTTTTAGGAATTTTTGACCTTAGGCATTTTGCAAACATTTCCGTCGGGGTAAAATATGAGGGAATTCCCGTCCCGAAAAGATCGCGAGCCTCGACTGCTGCGGCAGAATTAATAAAACTTCCAAGAAAAAGTCTTGTTCAGAAATTATTATATTTTCCTTCGCCCGAAGCAAAACATCGCAACGTAGATTATGCCGTGATGGCGACGCCGGCATAACAAAAACATAACTTTGGCATCCAACCCGAATGCAAACATTAGTGAAATAACTTTTAGCGTTGTGTCATCTTGAAAAGTAAAAAAAGTTTTTTTTTTCCTACGTTTCAAAAAGAAATTTATAGTTATTTCTATTCTATTTCATTATATTCTAAATCTTGAAGTATTGAACTGTTTTTTTGGAGAGAAATTAGGGGATGGAAAGGAGAGTGACATAAAATAGGCAACTTTTTACCGCGGGAAAAGATCTCATTCTCACAAAAAAGTGGAAACAAAATGAAAATCGCGTAATATTCTTTCACCATAAAAGCACAAATCAGAAGTGTATGATCTGTGATAAAAGTGTCTTAAAAAACAAATACCTAAATTCGAATATCGAAAACACCAATGAACAAAACTGCAAAAAATATGCAAAGAGTTTATAAAGCTGTATGGCCACATTAAGACGGACAAAATTCCTGGCTAATTGAATACTTCATTACGCAGTCTGGAAATTTAAAAAGTTCATCAGATTTTCGATAATCTCGGCAGCTGACGTGAAGTTGCCGCCCCGCTTTTTGTACGGACCGAAGATATGTACAGCTCCATTGAGGAAAATATTCTTTTGGCTTAAGGTTGATGATGTTCTGCAATGTATGTAGGTACTGTGGAGTTCGCATTAATGCTTTTGCGATCTCCTTTCGAATGTAACTGGCGCTTATGTCGCTATTCTAGAAGAATGATATTATTTTGATTTGAGAATTGTCTCGCATGTTAAAAAAAAGAATATCATTATTATTATGGTGATGGTCTTGAAGTGATCAGTATTACTTAAAAGAAAAATATAAAATATACATAAAGAATACTCTCTTTCAATCATTAGGGAGTTCATTGGATTATTATATGGTGGTTTCCAGTGGTTTAAGATTCCTGTTACCTCCGTGAAGATAAGTTTCTGCTAATTCTATTATTTATTAAAAAATAGGATTTTGCGAGTTGTTCTCCCTCTGCTGCTAATAGTGCCCTGAAGTTGACTCTCTGACTGAAGAAGCCTTTCCCTGTAGAAGAACTGTGTTGGCAAATCTTCGTCTTCGCCCCGGTGTTTTGTATCCATACAGATGCAGTCGCTGAGCGGAAATTTCGCCACGTGAAAATAAGTGCCAATTATTAATGTTTTAAAAGATTTCAGAAAACAAACAAGTGATAAAAAACGAGGACTGAGCAAGCGGACCTATTATTTATTTGATGAACAATTCAATCGAAGGAAGGAAGGAAAGGATTTCAATTGAAGGATTTTATGTGGAGCGGGCAGAGCCCTGTTCCACAAAGCTAAGTGATCGTCTATATTTTAAAGGAATAAAAAGTGTTTAAAAAAAAGGAAGCTATGGCAAAGTTCTCCGGTACGAACGCCGATGTGACCTCTTTTTTCGACAATTTTGAAACCGTCGCTGCGATCAACTCCTGGTCAAGCAGTATCAAGAGTCTCGCCCTAGCGAACTATTTGGAGGGCCCCGCGTTGTCCTATTTCAACTATATTAAATCTTCTAAGTCCGAATATGACGACATCAAGAAGGCAATTATTGACGAATTCCCTTCCAGCATAAATTATTCGGAAATATTTTATAAAGCCAGACAGGATAAAAATGAACCTATATTAGATTTTATTTACCGTATTGAAGCTCTCGGATCCATGGCAAAGATCACAGATGATCATATTTTAGTTAAACGTTGTTTAAGTGGTCTGAGTTTTTATTACAAAAAGACCCTGGCCGCACATGTATTTGCGAACCTAAAGGCACTTAAGAATGCCGCTCGAAACTTTACAGAACTGATGTCTCCTAATGAGACAAACTTAACATTGCCTGTTAAAATTGAAAACGTTAGTGTAGTGAATTTCAATACCCCTTCATACGCCGCTGGAGATATGGCGGACAATTTCTCCACTCCTACGAGGAACCTGGCGCCATCGAATGTGTCCACGCCAACTCGCGCCACGCCTGCCACCACGTCACGATCCTCCCCGCCGGCGTTTGCTTCAAACAGTGCCTACCAGAGCCCCAGCACACAAAACAGTGCTGCGACGCCACGTTACAATCTCCGAAGTGCTCCAAGAAGCTGGGCACCTTTCTCTAGGTCCCCAAACATGAATCGTCGCCAACAATAGGGACGACGTTGGATGACGTAAACACACTTGCACGTCCCATTTCTACGATGTCGTCGATTGAAGTAGAAGTTGCCGACACCAAGCTTCCAGCTATCGTCGACACCGGAGCTTCTGTATCCGTGATATCGGAAGCCTGTTATAATAAATTAAGTTCTAAGTTATCTTTAAATATGTCGAACCCCGTTAATAAAAAAATTAAAGCTGTCAATGGGCATTGTCTAGAGACAAAATGCGCCGTTACTTTAAATATATTAATAAATAGAGTTGTTTATTGTCATGAATTTATTGTAATTAAGAAATTAGTCCCTGAATTCATTATTGGTTTGGACTTCCTGTCCATGCATAGGGCTTTGGTTGATTTTAGCTCGTGCTCGCTTGTAATTGGAAATAATAAAATTCATTTTTCAACTAATGAGGAAAATACTTTTTCATTAGATTTAATTCAAGACGAGTCTGTTTGTTTATCGGAGGCAGAGTATATTTATTTTGTTACGTCTCCCGAGTCCTTAGACGAAAATTTGAGCTCAATGATTGCTCCACAGGTATCCACGAAGGATTCTATGTATAATATAGCGGAAACATTAACTTGTCCTCAAAAAAAGTTTTTATGTAATTTACTTTCGGAATTTGAGGATAGATTTGCCTTTGACTCGAAAAATCTAGGCTCGTGCTCTCTTATGGAAGTAGAAATAAATACTACCGATGAGTTACCGATACATAAACCTCCGTATAGGGTTTCCCATCAACAACATTCTGTGATTCGCGAACAAGTCTCGGAAATGTTGGAAAACGGTATTATTAGAGAATCGCGAAGCGCGTATGCCTCTCCGGTTGTCTTAGTTAAGAAACCTGATCAGACGTGGCGTTTTTGTGTTGATTATCGCGCTTTGAACAAAAAGGTAATAACGGACTCATATCCATTACCTAGAATTGATGATATAGTGCTCTATTTATCTGAAGCTAATTATTTTGCTGACTTAGATTTAAATTCAGGTTACTGGCAACTTCCTATCAAGGAGTGTGACAAACACAAAACAGCGTTCGTCACGCCATCTGGGCTTTATGAGTTCAATGTGATGCCTTTTGGTCTAAAGACTAGCGGTGCAATATTTCAGCGTGTGATGGATAGTGTATTAGGAGGAATGAAATATAGAAATGCAATTGTCTATATCGATAATATATTGGTATATGGCAGGACGTTCGATGAATTTTGTTCTGCTTTAAAGGAAATTTTGTATAGAATAAAACAGTGTAATTTAACGTTAAAACCCACTAAGTGTAAATTTGGTTTTGACAAAGTTTCTGTATTGGGTTATGAGATTACTGGCCAAGGAATCAAACCTGACGCCTCCCAGTTTGATAAAATAATGAAAATCAAACCTCCTGTCACAACCAAAGAGTTAAAGTCAGTGTTAGGTTTATTCTCTTATTACAGAAAATTCATTGATAATTATGCTCATCTAGCATTACCCTTATCTAGGTTACTTAAAAAAGGAGTTAAATTCGTTTGGAATGATGAGCAACAGAGTGCCTTTACTGAAATATTAACTTTAATACAGAGGCCTCCCCTTTTACGTCATTTTACAAACAATGAAAAGGTAATAACCCGTCTTTTTGTTGATGCGAGTGACTATGCACTTGGTGCTTGTTTAATGCAAGGTGATGACTATATGTTTCCGGTTGCTTTCGCTTCCCGCAAACTCTCTAGTTGTGAAACCAGATACACCATCACGGAAAAAGAGTGTTTGGCGTTAGTTTGGTCACTCAATTATTTCAAACATTTACTCTGGGGTTTGAAGTTTGAGGTGGTTACTGACCACAAAGCTTTGGTATGGCTACGTGAAAGGAAAGATATGAATGGTCGACTTGCACGATGGTCACTAGCTATACAGCAGTACGATTTCGATATTGTTTACTGTGCAGGCAAAGATAATATAATTGCAGATTTTCTTAGTAGAAATCCCTTAATTGATGAGGATATGCCCTCTTCATGCGTCTCTGAGAATATTGTAGATGACGGTTTACAATTATACAAAATAGAAGCCTCGCGTTTTGAGTTAGATCAAAATAATGATGAATTTTGTGTTAGATTGATTAATAGGGTTGCGAATAGTCCGCGGGGATTATTTAAAGGATTTTGTATGAGGGATAATAAACTTTATCACAGATTGAAACAGGGTACTAATTTCATTGATCGTTTGGTTATTCCTGAATCTTCTTTTTCCAATGTGCTGAAGGAAATTCATGATGATCCTTGGAATGGTGCACATTTTGGACTTTCCAAGACTTTGAAAAAGTTTAGAGAAAGGTATTATATAGCTCAGGCTGAGAGGAAAATTTCAAAATATATTAAAAGTTGTAAGTTTTGTCAAGAGAGAAAAAGAGTACATTTATTAGCCCCGTTGCAACCAATTTGTATTAATCGTTTATTTGAGAAAATAGCCGTGGATGTGTTAGGACCACTTCCTAGGTCAAATAATGGTAATAAATATATTATAGTTTCATTGGAATTTTTATCGAAATATGCGATTACAAAAGCTGTTCCTAACGCCACTGCTGAAGCTATTAGTGATTTTCTAATTAATGAGATATTCTGTAAATTCGGTTCAGTAGGGGAAGTTATTACTGATCGTGGCTCCATTTTTACTTCAAACGTTGTTAGGGATACGGTAAATTTTTTTGATTCTACTTTGAGTGTGGCTGCCACTAGACATCCACAGACGGTTGGTTTGGTTGAACGCTTTAATCAGACTATTTACCAAGGTTTAGCGATGTATGTTAATGATAGGCAGAATGATTGGTGTTCGTTTTTGCCCATGATCACTTATGCATATAATATTTCTGACCAAGCTTCATCGAATATATCTCCTTATAAACTTGTTTACGCTAGAGACCCAATTTTACGGTCGGATCTTAGTGTGAATGCTTTTTTGAATAGTGCAGATACAGACATTAATGCGCGTAAAATTAAGAATGACGGATTAATATCATGCGCGTTGAGAAATATTCGCAAGTCACAGGCAACCCAGAAATCGAACTATGATAAAAAAGTTAGATTTGTTACTTTTGAACCAGGAAGTTTAGTTTTGGTTCATAACCCTAAAAGAGTTACGAGTCTCGGTTTGAAGTTGTCAAGGCCCTATAAAGGTCCTTATCGTGTCCTTCGTAGATTACCTAATAATAATTATCTTTTACGTAAACTAAATGGTGGTTCAAGACATGATATTTTGATTCACCATAATTCTTTAAAACCTTTTAAGCTAAGATTGTAATATATATTAGGTTTAATTTTTCCTAACTTTTAATTAATGACATTTTGCATTTATGACATTTTGCATTTTTGTCATTTCACGTTTTTGTCCTTTTGCGTCTTGAACATTTTAACTTTTTTTTCCCTTATTTTTATACAATTGTTATAATGTCATAAATTAACGGTTTGACATTTAATTTTTTTACAAACTGCTATTGATAGAAGTTTTATTCTATTTGGGTGAGTTATGGTCATATGTTTGGTTTTATATGTTCACATTTATCTCTAAGTTTGTATGGGTAGTTTTTTGGCATGTACTCACTTATGGACATATGTATCCGGTGAGGTAACATTCGTTGTGTTACACTGTTGTGATGATTAGTTTTTCATGATTGATACGAGTTAGTGTGAGCATAAAGACTTAGACATTTACTGGCTATTTATCTTACCTTGATTGAAACTTTTTATGCAGAGTTGTTCGTTTTCAGATATAAATAAATTAAATTAAATTAAATAAATAATTTTAATACCATCCATGATGACATCGTCGAAGAATTTAAAAATTTTATACGATTAATAAATCAATGGGGTTGCTTTATTAATTTTATTTGGGGGGGATAGAGCTTAGTGTAGGGTTGTTGACACCTTATTGTTTTCTTTCAATGATGTCTTAACAACAAATAGCTTAGGGTTTTTCTTTAAAAAAATACGATTAGTATGTTGCTGACGTTCCGGAATGCTGAACTTTGATGTGCTGTACGTGTCGACTCGTCATAATTTACGTTACTTGTATAATGAAGATACTAGATTCGCGCTACCATGATTGATGTCAACTTAACTTAGGTTGAGATATTTAAGTATTAGTTAGGATGCGTGCGCCCTTTGTCTAATTGTTCGTTTGTCGTTGTTGGGCGTTGTTGCTTGCGTGTCCTGGTTTGGATTATTAATTATTATTAATATTTTAAAAACATTTAAATAAATTAATTCTTGGACGCTGGTTTCAACTTCTGATTTGACGGGTTGACTGTTACTCATTCTGTGACGCTGTTAGGACTAGAGTCTATTGGCTTATAGCCACGGTGTTTGGTAGTCCAACCTGATCAATGATGCGACTGTCTTTTGGGACAGGTTTTGGCATTCGTTTCTTGTGCAATGGTCTGGTTTGTTTGCTTGCATTGCACCAGGAAGCTGTTAGCAACAGACTTTGTTGACAGGTTGTTATGTTAAGTGTTTATTTTGCCCTGTCCACTTTTAGGTCATGAGTTTAGGGTTGTCAACTGTGTTAAGCGAGACAATTCTTGTGACCGTGGGGGATGTGGAGTTCGCATTAATGCTTTTGCGATCTCCTTTCGAATGTAACTGGCGCTTATGTCGCTATTCTAGAAGAATGATATTATTTTGATTTGAGAATTGTCTCGCATGTTAAAAAAAAGAATATCATTATTATTATGGTGATGGTCTTGAAGTGATCAGTATTACTTAAAAGAAAAATATAAAATATACATAAAGAATACTCTCTTTCAATCATTAGGGAGTTCATTGGATTATTATAGTACTATTATAATTGAGAAATTTCATCATGTTATTAATCAAGAGTCCCATGTTATTGATTTTAAAGAGTTACACGTAGATTTTTGTTTTGCTAATATTATATGTCCCCACCGAGGGGCACCCTGAAATAAGGGTGAGTAGGCCTTTGTCGACTTCGCTGACCTAGTGCGGGGGGTGGGGGATGCGGGTGAATTTTAGTTAAACATTAGTCCTTACATTGTGCAGTAGCCACTTTGGCTGTGCCTGTTGACCTTGAGATCGCCCAAATCCCGTAGTGGTAGGGGTGAATTTTGTGGCGCGAATGTCCAACAGCATTTGCTGGTTTCTGTACTTAATAAACGGCAACGTTTGTGTTTTTAACTGTTTTCATGGTACGGTCAAGAACGAGGGCTGTATACTCGCACCGTGATTCTTTCACTTTCTTGAAAGAATAGTTTAAAGTGTTCATCTTGGCATGTTCTTGACTGTACACAATATTTAACCACTTATTTCTCATTTAGCCTCTCAATTTTCTGGTGCAATTTTAAAAGTTACGAAGAATATGTTTTTAATTTTAAACATCGTGTTGGATAGTTTTAAGCAAAGTGCTGGAATATAAGTGCTTTGGAAACTGATGCATATTCAAAAGTTAGACGCCTTAAGCAAAGAGCATCTCGGGTCGACTTAATTGAAAATTCCAGCTAAAAACTCTATATCCAGGCTACGTGGAAAGACTTTGCCAGTTCAAAATGTTTTATCCAAGTTAAATTGAACCAACGTTAAACTAATATGTTTTAACTACTTTTGGAGACTAGAGACTAGATATCAATATCTAAATTGCTAATTATTTTGCTACAAATTTTGATATGTGCTGCTGCTTTTTGCATGTTTTTCAATCATCATTAACAGCTCATATACGTCCCCACCGAGGGGCTCGAGCCTACCCTGAAACCAGGGTGAATAGGCCTTAGTCGACCACGCTGGCCCAATGCGGGTTGGTCAACTTCACACACAACCCTTGAATTACTTCGCAGGTGTGTGCAGGTTTCCTCACGATGTTTTCCTTCACCGTAAGAGCGTCGAATAAACGTACATATGAATTCGAAAATCGAAAACACATTGGTACGTGCCGAACTGCCGAGGTTCGAACCCGCGAACTTCTGAATGGAAGTCAACGGCCCTAGCCACTAGGCCACCGACGCTCTTTTCAATAAAACAAACAAACTGAACAATTTTATTTTTTTAGGGCCTGTTTTAAACAGTTTAATTCGATAGTAAAATTTGTTTTTTACTTGCAAATTTTCTAATGTTTGTTTCTGGTCCATCCAGTATTTTTTGGTGATCTTTGGGAAGAAAAAAACACCCTTGGTACACCCAGGTGAACCACGGGTTTGTAGTGGTTTTATCATTAAATAATAATTTGTTGTATTGTTATTTTACTTCGATGCAATACATACAATGTACTTGATTGACATACATAACAGAGATTTCTTATACCTAAGTACTAAAAAAGCATATTAATGCTTCTGGTTAAAACAAAATTAAACCATTAAGAAATAAGTAATAACCAAAACCACTTGGTAAAAGTCACATTAAAACCTTTTTAAGCCTTTGATAGAGCTTACAAAGCTTAAAAATAATAAGTTAATCTATGGCGGGCTTAATTAAGAAATCTCTTAACAATTGCCACCCCAGGCAGAATGACCTGATTGATTTTAAATGAGCGCAAACAAAGTAAGCTTGCCAACTTGCCCATAAAAACTTTGCGGGAAACGTGTGGAGGGAAAAAGCTGAACAACAGAATGGCGAGATGAGGTTTTAATTATGGCTGGCACACTGGCTGGATTCGAATTTTTAAAACTGGAATTTATTTTTATTTTTAATACAGGGATCATTGTGCCTGCTGGATCATAATGTGTGGGTTTAGTGATGTTTTAACTAAAGCACAGAATAGTTTTAAGCTAGATTTAAGTTTCAAAATCGTAAAAGTAAATTACGATTATTGTAATGAATTTACAAAATAGCAAAACTGTTTACAACATTTTAGCCAAGTGAGAAGTGCAATTTTTTTACCATATTTCTTTAACAGACGACCTATATCGATATCGACCTATCTTACACTTACACAGACCTAAATGGAAGATAGGAGTATTTAAGTATTTGCTTCTTCTCCGTCGATATATTGTTCACTGAATTAACTTACTTTCACCAATATTAAAAAAAGACTTATAAATATTTGTTATAGCTCCACATGCATTATTATATTGCTCAAGCCCAGACATCAGAACATGAATGACGATTCCATTTCGTATGCGAAATTTGCTAGTTGCATTGCAAGAGGCAGACAGTAGACACATACAGGATGTAAATGACAGCTTAGAAAATATGGATAACAACCTGGTTAGTCAAATTGGCTCCTTTAAATGAAATGTTAAAAACGATAACTTGTATGGGAAGACTATGGCGTTACCAAAACATAGCTGTGACGTCACGCCTTTGTAAACATTCTTTTGTTACTAGTAAAATAATTTATTTTCGATACAGTCAGAGTCTACGCTAAAAGGTAATTTTTTTCAGCATTTAAAAATATCCAGATTTTTTCTAGTAACGTTCAGTAAAATGTGAGACTCATTAATAAATGGACGTGTCGAATTTTTTTGATTATTTTTTTCTTCTTATCGAGAGGATGTCGAGGTTAACCTACCTCTGTGTTTTTTATCTGGGCAAATCTGAAATTTACAGCCCTTTCACACGAGCGATTTCATTTGGCGATTTCTCCCTTTCGCGGCTCGCGGCGTGTACAAAACCATATCGCCGCGAGTTATTAACCGCCGCGATAACGCCGCGTGCTCGCTGCCGCGAGGACGACGCGGACTCGTGGTGGGTATTTGGTACCGCGGCGTTATCGCGGCGGTTAAAAAGTCGCGGCGATATCGCTGCGTGTACGCCGCGAGCCACCGCGTGCTCGCTGCGATCTTGCTCCGCCGAGAAATCGCCGAAAAAAATCGCTCGTGTGAAAGGGCTCTTAACGTTCTCGAGAAATTTTATTTCGGATGGTTGACCTTGCATGTTCTTTCAGTAGGTATTTGCAGAGCCTACCACCCTGTATACGCGACATGTCTGCCGAGATAGGCATATCCGATCCCGAAACTGGTTGTAACTAGCTGAATCTGGTTATATCTGACTGAAACTGGTTACTAAGAGGCTGAAGAAGAACGAGCGACAACATTCAAATAACGTAGGAGATTGGAATAGTTATTATTAGTTTGATTCGGTATAAGTTTATACCTTAATTTACTAAAGAGAGGCTCGAGGTTGCTTAAATTAAAAGTAAATAGGGCTTTACTACATAGTATAAAACAAAGTCGCTTTCTCTGTCCCTATATCCCCATATCCCTATGTATGCTTAAATCTTTAAATCTACGCAACGGATTTTGAAGCGTTTTTTTTAATAGATAGAGTGATTCAAGAGGAAGGTTTATATGTATAATACATGCATAATATACATATGGATAACCCATAATAACCAGTTTCCCGTGTGGAGCCGGGGCGGGTCGCTAGTATTTATATATAATCTTTAGGGGAGACCTTTGTTTAGCTGTCGTCTTTCGGTGGAAATGATAACGATGATGAGGGTTTACTTCATTTACAGCAATTTGTTAGATTTTTCTCGAAATTTTTTGTAGGTGTAGTTTTGAAAGTTTCCTAATATTTACTTCGTAGTAAAAATAGCGATTAAACGTATTGTTTATAATTAAACATTTTTAAATAGAGACCCTTATAAATGACAATGTAACTCAGAAAAGCTCGATATTGGTTTTCCCAAAAAAAAAACCTATTTATAGCTAAAGGAAGTAATTTAAACTCTTTTTACATGCTTTATATTAGCTTCACTTGTAAGTAACTATGTATGTAAGAAAATCTTGGAATCTTAATTTGACCCACTTCCCGGTCTTCGATTAGGATGAAATTTTGCACACGCTCTGAGTTCTGATGACAATACATGACTACCTAAGAAACGTCATTACAAATCCAATATGGCGGCCTCCTAATTACATGTACGTAAAAAATCTTGGAATCTTAATTTGACCCACTTCCCGGTCTTCGATTAGGATGAAATTTTGCACACGCTCTGAGTTTTGATGACAATACATGACTACCTAAGAAACGTCATTACAAATCCAATATGGCGGCCTCCCCATTACATTTACGAAAAAAATCTTGGAATCTTAATTTGACCCACTTCCCAATCTTCGATTAGGATGAAATTTTGCATACGCTTTGAGTTTTGATGACAATACATGACTAGCTAAGGAACGTCATTACAAATCTAATATGGCGGCCTCTCTAAGATGGCGAACTGGCTGTTTGAAATCCACACCCATGATATGGGTATCAAATGAAAGGGTTTGCTGTCAGGAATACGAAAAAAACAGTCACGGGACCTAAATCCAATATGGCGGACGTCCAAGATGGCGGACAAAAAGCGTGTTTTTTAGTTTTCTAAACTATGTATTATTTGATTATTAAAATTGCTATTTATTATGATCATAAATAATAATGTACTAGGATATTACACTTTTTTAGAACATAAATTACTCATTTAAAATGGCAGTCATAAATCTGTGAGGCCAGAAAAACGTGTTAATTAAGTTTTTAAAGTACCTGTCTTCAAATCCATCAATATCAATGTCTTCAAATTTTAATTAAACCAAATTGGCCATTTTAGTGATTGATATCAATGTTTTACTAACCTAACCTAACCTAACCATTTTATATTGTCGAGAGTTGTAAATAAAATTTAATTTATAGAGAACAATTTTTCAAACTCTAAATAGTCAGTTGAGGAAATCGAAAAAAAATAGATATAAACAGTGTTTTATTAATCAAAGTCTTCATGAGTCATATATGAGTAGTATCTAATAATAATAACATAAAATAAAAATAAAAGAAAACCCCGCCTCAAAGCCGTTACTTGATCCTTTCAATAACTAGAAAAGTTCTGATAATCTTCAAATGGCTGAAGATATTTTTTTAGATCATAGCTAAGATTGCTAAGAGAGATTGTGTGTGCAGTGTGACACTTTGCAAACAAAAAAAAATAGATCAAAATCGGCGCATCCGTTTAGGAGCTACGTACGATACCACAGATGGCTTGACAATGATGTTGACGTCCATGTTGGTTTGTCACTTTTTCACTTTTGAACGTGACCGTTCCAAATATGCGACGAATCGCTTATTTTCGATGCAATCATATTATATTTTGCGACGATTTATGTTATCTGCTAATTAGAAATAATAAACAAAGTAATTTTAAAGTAATTTACGTATTTGAACATTGTTTGCTAAATTATATTGTAATTGTGGTGTTGGAAGTATTTGGAATTTTGTCAAATAAAATAATGGATGAACCTGACTGAACAACCAGCAATGGGGCCTCCTGCGCCTATATATTTATCTACATTATTGATTAAGTGCTGCTTAACATTTGCACCACTTTCCAAAAATTTTTTAAGGTCCTTCGAACCACTACTAGGGGAGTAATATCGTGGGAAAGCGAGTAAAGTGACGAAGTACTTAAAATATCGAAAAGTTCAAACGATAGCGAGTTTTAAAAACCCTGTTACGCCATCTGTGTCTTTTCTATGGAACTAGTGAGAGCACTTGTGTTTGAATACTGCAAGCACTGCAAGGAAAATTTTTCGATGCAGTGTCAGTCAGTATGCGATTGCAAGCACACACACAAACACACACGCACACAGATACACAGCTAATTATTATACATGGCTTTCAACCCGTGTCTCCTCTCTTGTTTGTAATATGTAATAATAATAATAATCTATGCCAATATGATAAAGAGGAAATATTTGATTGTTTGCATTGAATAGGCTTCGAAAGTACTGAACAGATTTTGATATAACTTGGTACAGAGATAAAAAAGACCTTAGGGCAGGACATAGAGTACCTTTTACCGCGGGAAAAACTATTAACGCGGGCAGAGCCGCTGGGCGGAATGCTAGTTTAGAAGAAAGTTAAATGTTACCTCATAATAAAAAATCTTTTAATCCCTCAAACATAATAATAACGTTACGAACGATACGAAACGATTTTTTTACATACGATTTATAAGAATTTATAATTCTCTCAAATTATTTCGTGTGAACGAAACTTAAATTCAATAATGTTACCGTTTTTATTTCGGTCGACCGGTTTAATTGATCCATTACAAAGTTATCGTACGATCTACGAGAGTATATCGATTTTATGTGAATTCTTAAACCGTTCTTACCTAATCGTTACAGTTTTATATCTTTGATGGTCAGTTGAGATAAAACAACTATGTGCTTTACGATTTTTACATTGTCGTTACATTTTTATTTGAAACATTAAATTAATAAATTCACTTTACCGACTGCCTTTTGGATATATTTGAAAAGAACAATCATGATTAAAATTGTTAATACATAGCAAAAACAAAATAATGCTGTCCAATAATAATGTTGTTTAGCTTTCAGATTCCTATCTCTTATGTTTCGTTATATTCCCATCCCATCAAAAAGACGATTTCCCACTTTTCTGAATAAAAGCAACTGTATGTAAAGCATTTATATTAAGTACTAATAGGTATAGATTTTTATAAACGGTACATAGCCTTAAACACTATAAATAATATCTATAAGTAATAAGTAGATTAGTGAAATCAGTACCTACTTTAGCTTCTCATCATCGGTTAAAAATAGGTTAGAACGTAGCTTAGAAAACTCTTTTACGAGAGCCATAAACTTACAATTTCAATTTGTACTTTATCTCGCAATTGAGGCAAACTTTTATTGTTTGGTTCGAATGAAATTTGTCACACGAAATTTAAAACAGAAAAGTTTAAAATTTTATGTTTGTTGCAGGCAACGCGTGGATAACTTAACTTTAACAGGCTACCTGCAGCTTGCGACGACAGTTTGCTCCCAGAGACACAGACTATATAACGCATGGTCTAAGAAAACAATGTCTTCCATTCGGACCACGTGACTGACACAAGCCTACGTCATTTTGCGCTGTTCATCCTTGTCTATTAACACGCATTCGACGAGGACGAACAGCGCAAGATGACGTAGGCTGGTGTCAATCACGTGGTCCGAATGGAAGACCTTGTTTTCTTAGACCATGATATAACGTAAAGTGTAACCTTTCTTTAAAAATTACAATATACCTTAAAATAAAATCCTAAATCATAAATAAAAATAAAATAGTCGTTCGTACAGTTAGCAAAACAGTCTTCTTCTTCCTCCTTGCCTTTTCCCAATTATACGGGGTCAGCTTTCCTCGTGCTGAGTCTCTAGGCTGTTCTGTTGAAAGCGTCTTCTTTTCCTAAGTTAAGAACTTTCATGTCCTTTTGAACCAACAGTAGCAAAACAGTAACTTATGATTATTTTTGCAGATATTTATCAGTAGCTATTATAAATCGTATAAAAAAGAGTATTTTTCGTTCAGCATTATCGTGAATATTATAAGAACGCAAAAGAAATATTCTACAATGAATCTCAAATGTGACATTAAATAATTTAAAATGAATAGAGTGTAAAATATTCTATACATACTTACTTACCCTCTGACTATGTCACTATGTCTTAAAAATACCGGCTGTATAATTTATTTAACATCTGTAAGCAGAGTCTTTTCTTGTTTAAACATCAGTGTTGCGCCTAAGAAGCTTGCACCAGCATAATATGGGTACAGAAAATTTTGTCGTAAGCGAGAAAATATACCCCAGCTTAATGTTAGGACAACACCTTTCTTGGCTACCTCGTTATTGTGATTTACGATGCGCGCCTGAAAAACAATTTTAAAAAATTACTCTTAGCCTGCACTGTGCTCAAGAGCTTTCGTAAGAAAGCTCAACAGTGGTAAAAAGTACTAGCTGATTTTGTAACTAAGCGTAATTATTGTATGTGATTGTCTTTTGTCGGTTTATGGTAATAAATGATAAAGTGGTAAATAGAACTTTAAAAATAAGGTAATACTTTGGGAATAAGTAGTAGATTAAGTTTACAAACATCTAGTTTTTTACCCATCTTTATCCAAATTTGTTAAGCCGTTTATGCGTGAAATAAGAGGTTAGAGGTTTTTCTATAATAGTCATTCTAATTATGTACGTCAAATATTGAAATTGAAATTAAATAATAATTTATTTTGATTATTTTTCATTATTGAATATATTTAAAATTTGGTTAATTGACAATTAAACATTAATACTTTTTACTCTGCCTTTATAATTTCTGTTTTATTATTACTTTATTATTATAAATGTGTTGAAGTTATACTTTCAAAAGGGCTTTCAATATAATTGAAGGTAGATTAATAGTAAAAGTATCACCCCTTCATTCGGACATTTAATCAAATATGGATGTTTAAAATGTAGGGTGAACAGAACAGTAGGAGGATCAATTAAATTATTCCGTTAATTAATTGGTTAAATCCCCCTAACCGCAGGATTCAATTATTTTGAGTACGAGTCGCAAGGTCATTGGACCAAATTAGATTTAATTATTTTATCAACGAAATCGTAGCTCTGCTTTAACAGTAGGTACACCTATTTTTAGTAATCAACTGTGATCAACAAATATTACTTTGTAAGACTCTCCTCAGTTTGGTTAGGACATTGCAGGCTGAATCACCTGTCGAAAAGAATGATGAGTCCGTGCTTCGGAAGGCACGTAAAGTTGTTGGTCCTGGCTACTATCTAGTGATATAGCCGTTATAGGAGCTATGTCGGAAGCTTAAGGCGGTTCTATAATTCCGGCACAGGTTTTGTGAGGTAGGTTCACCTGGAAACCCACACAATAAGCAAGCAAGGAAGCAAGCAAACAAGCAACTGTAAAAAAAACTGATAATACTTGGTAAACCTTGTACATTATTTATTTCTTATAGTTTAAACTTAATTGCAAGGGAGAGAGAGCTTAAATTTAAACGGTCTTAATAAAAATGTTAACAACACCCAACAAAAGCGAGTTTAATTTTTCTGTGGTAAAACTCAAAGTGTTTTTGGATACTAAACTATATACTTTTAATACTTAGGACATACGCGTATACATAAATATAAAATTTTACACATCCTATAAAGTTTGCAGTTTGTATGTCAATTTTTATATTTTGTATTAATTTTGATTACTTTTATATGAAGAAATAAAACCCATAATAATATTATTATAAATGCGAAAGTGTGTTTGTTTGTTTGTCCTTCCTTCACGCCCTAACTTAGCAACCAATCGACTTCAAAGTCAAAGTCAAAGTCAAAGTCAAATAGTGTTTATTCGAAGTAAGATTTCACAAATCATTTTTCAACGTCGAGGAGAGTTCACGATTTGGCTGTCTTCTGTGGAGAAGAACTCTCCGGAAGAAACTCCACAGGCGTTGCATCTTTTCAAAATATTTTTACATTTGATTTCTTATTACTTGATTCACATTTGATTCTATTACTTGATTTCGGCATAAAGTTAGTTGAAAGGATGGAGAGTGACATAGGCTACTTTTCACTGCGGGAAAATACCGCTCTTTCCCACGGGAAAATCTGTTAACGCGGGTGGAACCGCGAGGCAAAAACTAGTGTTTGAATAAATAAGAAAATAAACAGACGAAAACAATAATGTAAAAAAATAAAAGACATTGAAGGAAAAAAGTATATTTTTGTATACCTAAATATGTATTACATTGTAACCCCACGTATGAATCACAGGACAGGAATAGCCTAGTGCATTCAACAACAGTTACAAAATGCTGGATTCCTATTAAGCCCATTTGCAAGTGAAATGAGTCAGGCATACGTCCAGGACGACTTCATTATATTCGTATGGCGGGTAGTGGCAGTAGGACACCTCTGCATTACCATAAACGTGGTGCACATTAATTTGCTTTATTGATAGCCGATGAAAAAACAGTAGAGGCGGAATGTTGAATGGAAGCAGCAAATTTTTTTTTTCATAAGGGGTTCTGACGTGTAGGCATAGAAATAAAATCGTTGATAGTATATGTGTGTATTACTTGTATAGCTTTTGTTACTTCTAAAAGATTATTTAAAACCACTAATTTTACCTTAAAATTAAAAAACAATGTATTTATCTACGACTACCAACTTTCTATCTTGTAGGAGCTTACCAGAATATAATAAATTATTTAACTTTTCTCTCGGTTCTCGCCTTTCCTCAAGTATTTTTCACCTAGGTAATATAGCTAGAAATTGTAAACAATACACCTTTTAAAATAAATTGTTCTATTTTACAGTTTTACTTGCACCTCGAACCATAGGCGGTTTCCATTATTCCTTGCCCTCTGTCGACTCCCTTATTGCTTACATTGTCAGTCCGTACCCTCACCACCTCACTGCCACGCTTACCTTAATTAATGATCTGTGGTGAGGTGACGTCATTTAAGGCGGCTCTACCTATATCTATTATTGGAATACGGTGGTCATGGAGGAAATCTGGTAGGGGCGCACCACCATGAGTCACCATTTGTGACGATGGTAGTTGCAACGACCGTGTCCGGTTCTGCGTCGATTCAGTTTTACCCATGGTCTAAGAAAACAAGGTCTAACCGTTAGACCACGTGACTGACACAAGCCTACGTCATTTTGCTCTGGTCATCCTTGTCTATTACACGCATTCGACAAGGATTAATAGGCAAAATGGCGTAGAAATGACGTAAGCTCGTGTCATTCACGTGGTCTAATGGTTAGACCTTGTTTTCTTAGACCATGGCTTTACCCATAATGGCTGGGGAGCGTCGAATCCAGCCCCTCTTGCATGCTCGGTCCACGCGTGACAGACATTGTCGTGCGTATTCTCTTATCCTATTGGAGGATATTTCAATATGGCGGGTTTCTAGCAACTTTTTGACAGTCAAATGTGCGACAAACTTTTGTCATAGCACTGCATGTTACGGGGGGAAGTTTTAAGATGTCACGTGGTACAGCGGTAAACCGTTATTACACTTAAAATATCAGCAAAAAATATTTTTATAAATATGCACATTAAAAATGTATAGGACTCTTCTTTATAAAATAAATAAAACAAAGCTTAAATAAAACATACCATCTCACGCCCCGACCAACAAAAATAAATTGAAAAACATCTTGTAATGAGTTCCAAGTCATGTCTACCAGTTGTCTTATTAAAAACATTTAAATAAACGTTAAATGAAACCTCGGCAATAAAGTTTTACTTTGTGATGGAGAATATTAAAGTAATTTCAATACATTATTAACTCTCAGCCAAAAGCATTCATGTCCGTACGTTCAACGATGCATAAATTTGATATTTTATAAGCGTATTGTAAAATAAATTTTGAATTTGCAATGGGTTAAAATGAATACGATAAAATAAGCTTATATCATTTTAAATAGATCTGTAACTAGATTACTAGTTAACAGAATACCTAAAATGTGTTTAAACTAGATACAAACTCTTCATACAGGGTGTAATTAGAGACTTAGCAAAAGACTGAGACTTGTCTAAGAAATAGTATAATAAACGTAGAGCCAAAACAACTTGATATAGGTCTAGAGACATAAAAATGAGAAGCAATCACGTTACTACTGGAACATTCCTAGCCTCGTAAGGCCCAAGCGTCCTATTTTTAGAAAAAAATACTTGGCTGCTCCGGCCCAAGATGTTTATCTAAAAGAAAAATTTGCGGCCCAGCGTTCTAAAATTATGACATAATATTGTAACCCATTTCACACTTCAAATAGTCCCGCCAACTCCAATTCACCTATAAAAAATTGCAAACCATTGAACGTATCCGAACTTCTCATTGGCAGTTTTGACAGATAGAACAAATAAACTGGCTTTTGTCACGTGTCAACTGTGTGGAACGGGGTCCTAGCTAAAAGTAGGTCATTAAATCCTTGTTTATCCGCGCAATCATTGCATTACGAATGATGCATTTTACTGTAAAGGGTTATTGAAATGCTATATTTTGCCAGTACGCCCAAATTATTTCGTAAACAATTTTTAGTCAAATACTACAAGAAGCAGAAAACTGTCGTCCCAAAATAAGGTCGTTGGGTTCTCATCATCATCAACAGCTCATAAATTTCCCCACCGAGGGGCTCGAGTCTATCCTGAAATCAGGGTGTATAGGCCTAAGATGGCCACGCTGGCCCAGTGCGGGTTGGTCCACTTCACACACAACAGTTGAATTACTTCGCAGGTGTGTGCAGGTTTCCTCAAGATGTTTTCCTCCACCGTAAGAGCGTCGAATAAACGTACATATGAATTCGAAAATCGAAAATTCATTGGTACGTGCCGACTGCCGAGGTACAAACCCGCGAACTTTCGAATGGAAGCCAACGGCCCTACCCACTTGGCCACCGACGCTCTCGTTATTATTGCTACTAATAATTGCAAGCAAATTGCTTTGTTTCCTAGAAATTATACTGATTTTGAAAAATATTACTTAGTTACTGTTGATTTTTTTAATGCCTAAACTAAACAATTAAGTAAATAATGTAAATAAAAACAAGTTTAAACAAAGTTATAGGTATTTATAACTTATGTATTTAGTAAATTTTTATTTTACTATGTCCCGGAGTGCTAAAAAAAGTACATAAGATTTCGACGTCTTTGTCATATGGAATAGTCAGCTTTAGGCACTAAACATAGCTCATAAAAGAATGATATCAATAGCAATACATTTAAAGACTCTTTTCGCAAATCAAAGTTCTGGGCCGGAAGCACTTGAACCTATTATTAGTACATTGGGTCGTCACCTAAACTGACCTAAAATTAGGTTGGGCCTTACGAGGCTAGGGCAAGAAATCTATTTGTTTGATATTATGCGTGAACTAAATTATAAAAATAAAATTTTACTCTCAAAAATGTGCATTTCAAATAATGTACTTTATAATAAGTTTACACAGGGAATTTAAAGTCAACTGACATACAATAAAGTTAATTTTTTTCTTACAATATTAATTTCACCTTTACCAGTAATGATTGCCAACTTGCATTTCGAAAAATATTAAATTAACCGTCCAAAAGACCAAAATTAACATAATTATAGTATTTTGAAACTCATCGTATCAGATATCATACAAAATCATCGTCATTTGAGTTTCCGTATAAATGCAAATATTTTTATCACAGGAGTAAAAGACCCCAATTTTCAAAATTGCAAATTGCTCCAACAAAAAGTCGATTAAGCGAAATCATTTTCGCCGCATAAAAGCTGATATACAAAGCTACTGATATAAAAGCCACGCTATAAAGTGACAAGTTGTCGGTGATTTTACGACCACATTCACCTTTGGCTGCTTTATACATACGAAGGGAAACATTTAAAACAACTCTGAAAAATAATGTTACAGCTTTAACATGTACAATGTGAAAAATAATAGCTCGCACTTTAGCTTTAATACTTTCTATCATTTATAGGTTTAAATAAAATAAAGTAAGTTGCGCTAAGCCGCCAACATGGATAAGAAACATGCCGCCAACATGTTAGTTTGTTTGTTAAAATTTAAACTGCAATGATGAATTAAAAATGTTGCAATATAATTGTTTAAATATCATTATTTTATTATCAGTCAATTAATTTTAAGACGCTTTTGATTATTTCCAAAGTTCCTTTAAATGTGTCCCTTAATATACAAATGAGACTCGTAAACGCCATTCCTTATAATAAATTACAATTATGTATTAAGCCTGGAAAACACGGCAATAACAGTTAAGATCATTTTGACTGGTAAATCTCAATAGATTATGGAAAAGGAACCCCGAAGTATTACGAGTATGATTTCCTTTCGCTACGATGATTCAAGTTGATGTCGTTTCGTGCGCTTGAGTGGAGCCACCGAATGGATTTTCCAATAGAATTGTTGCAATGTTACTGCGTTATTGTTATAGGGTCGTCGGGATGAAACAATGAAGCATTTTTTACCCCATTTAATCCTATTTGCTGTTGTCAGTTGCACATGGATTTATTTCGGTTGTCGATAATGTTGACGGTTCAATTTGCTGAATTGGGTGCGAATTGTTTTGATTGTAGTTGCGGAGTTAGGAAGAGCGTCTATGATATCAATAGTAAAGGCAGATAATATTATGGTGAATGGTTAGGTATTCAGAAGTTCTTGGTTAATTCCTAACTGCAAACAGTCAAGAGCACGCTAAGTTGAACACTTTGGTTTTTGCACTGTTCTTTTATTATGTCCATTCCATCCATTTGAGGTGATGAAATCACACAGTTAAATGGAAAATGGAAAATTTATATAGTGTATGTGTGTGTGTGTGTGTGTTTGTAATGAATAAACTCGAAAACTACAGAACCGATTTCAAAAATGCTTTCATCATTAGACAACTATATTCACCCTGAGTAACATAGGCTACCTTTTACCGCGGGAAAAGGCCTCATTCCCACGGGAAAACTGTTAACGCGGGAGGAGCTGCTGCGGCGGAAAGCTAGTATAAAACAAAGCAAAAACTTTCAGGCACCCACCTCTACGCGGCCACGTAGGCTTTATAATTACGAATTTATATGCACGACAAATTGCTGCATAAAATCTCCCCTGTTTCAAAAGCATTCGAAGCCTCCGCAAAAATGAATATTCAGCTGACAAATGAGTCAAACGTGTCGCGACTTGCAATCTGAGCTATAGAGATATTAAAAATTGAATTTGACTTTAATGAAGACACCCGTGGGGTAATAGTGTTGATGTGACAGATAGTCTATCGATAGTCTCGTGATGCACTTTGACTTTGAAATTAAAATTATAGAACTAGTACAGACTATCGTGACCCTCAATATTACGAGTAAGTATCTATATTTAGAATATCAAGTGTTTTTTTTAAAACCTTTTATTTTTTTACTTTTGAAATGTGTCTGTTGAAATATTTTGTTTTTTACCCCCGTCAAAAAATCTGTCTGTTTATCTGTCTGTCTGTGGCATTGGCTTCGTGGCTTCTAAACGGATGCGCCGATTTTGATCTAGTTTTTTTTTGTTTGCAAGGTGTCACAATCGAGAGTGTTCTTAGCTATGATCCAAAATAATATCTTCAGCCATCTGAAGATTATCTACTCATTTCTAGTTGTTGAAAGGATCAAGTAACGGATTTGCGGCAAGGGGTTTTTTAATTTTTTAGTTGAATTAAATTCAAAAAATAAAATAGTATCAACCAATTTTTACTGTAGATACTATCGAAGGTCACGTCACGATAGTTTTGATAGTGCTATCGGACTATCGACTACTTCAAGGTCATAAAAAAAGCAATAGTATCACTATCACAAGTTGACAACAACACTGGAAAGTACCAGGGCATCATGGCATCAAAGCTGGCGATTCTTTTGTTGTGACGGAGAGGGGTGAGTTCGGGTAAATCGGGAAGACTTAATTAAGTGTTGGCGGAGCTCTCTGCTTAATGCAATGACTTCACAGCTCGTTTAACTTTCATAAAATTCTGTTGAATTCAGCAATTTTTCGCTGACTAGCGAGACTTACAGTGTGGAGTAGGTACACTAATAAACTATAGAACTCCCTAATATAATGAAAGAGGGAATTCTTTGTATATATTTTATATTTTTCTTCCAAGTAATATTGATCTCTTCAAGACCATCTCAATAATAATAATGACAATATTCTTTTTTTTAATGCGAGACGATTCTCAAATCAAAATAATATCATTCTTCTAGAATAGCGACATAAGCGCCAGTTACATTCGAAAGGAGTCCGCAAAAGCATTAATGCGAACTCCACATCCCCCGCGGTCACAAGAATTGTCTCGCTTAACACAGTTGACAACCCTAAACTCATGACCTAAAAGTGGACAGGGCAAAATAAACACTTAACATAACAACCTGTCAACAAAGTCTGTTGCTAACAGCTTCCTGGTGCAATGCAAGCAAACAAACCAGATCATTACACAAGAAACGAATGCCAAAACCTGTCCCAAAAGACAGTCGCATCATTGATCAGGTTGGACTACCAAACACCGAGGCTATAAGCCAATAGACTCTAGTCCTAACAGCGTCACAAAATGAGTAACAGTCAACCTGTCAAATCAGAAGTTGAAACCAGCGTCCAAGAATTAATTTATTAAAATGTTTTAAAAATATTAATAATAATAATCAATAATCCAAACCAGGACACGCAAGCAACAACGCCCAACAACGACAAACGAACAATTAGACAAAGGGCGCACGCATCCTAACTAATACTTAAATATCTCAACCTAAGTTAAGTTTTTTATTTTATTTTTATTTTATTTTATTAGAGACAACAACAGCTTAAATTATCACAGAGTTTGTGTAAGTATTTTAAGTTAATCGTAAGCCAATAACAGTTGTCTACGGACAATATTAATGGTACTGTCACAGAAAAACAAACGAAAGAGTATGTACCAAAACAATTAGCACAACTACTGCATATAAATTATTTAACTTATTACATAACCATATTGACATATTAATACATTTAATACCAATGACAAATTGATAAACATATATATAAATATAAATTATAATGTATATATATAAATATATATATATTATGTATAACTATATATATCATTATCAGCACAAACCTACGTATGTATTATAACTTTATCGATAAATTAAACGCAAAATACATAAAAGATACTACAAAAAGATATTATGCACATTATTTATACATCTCCACAAGTTTTGTAATTATATCCCTTTTAAACTGGTCTTTAGATAATTGAAATGGATCAACATCTGAGAAGTGTTTGTTGTAAGAAGTAGGTAACCTGTAACCTAGTGCGTTTTTGGCGTAGTTGGTATGTAGGGTAGGGACATCAAACAATACCGTATGCCTAGTACGACGACGAGGGACCCGAAATCCAATACTTTCAAGTAGTTCAGAACAGTCTAAACGACCACTCAATATATCATGTAAGAATCCCATGTCAAGTAGATGGCGACGATCCTCGAGAGAAAGCAAATCATAAGTCATGCAAAGGTCTTTGTACGAAGTTCCAAAAGCAACTTTTTTGCATTTAAAGTTTAAGTGCTTAAGGAATTTATTTTGTATACGTTCGATGTTAATAATATGAACTTTGTAATTGGGTGACCAAACAGGACTGCCATATTCTAGCAAACTACGTACGTAAGCGTAATAGGTAACCTTTAATGTGATACTTGATTTAAAAGGCTTACAAGTCCTAATAATGAAGCCTAAGTTACGATAGGCCTTATTAACAATATTCTCAAAATGACAATTCATGAGCATTTTACTATCAAAGTGCACTCCCAGGTCCCTCACCAGATCGGTCCTCGCAATAACAGTATGGTTAAAGCGGTAAGGATAGATTATAGGGTTATTACGCCGAGTGAAGCTGATGCATTGACATTTACTTATGCTGACTGTTATTTTATTACGAGAGTAATAATTAAACAAATCATCCAAATCACGTTGTAATAAGTCGCAGTCTGCGGGAGAACGAACTCGAATAAATATTTTTTTATCGTCAGCATACAGTAAGTGCTTCGCGTTTTTAATAACTCTCTGAAGATCAAATATGTAGGCGTTATAAAGAAGAGGACCAAGGTGAGAGCCCTGTGGGACACCAGAGGGGACAGATACGTAATCAGACCTGTATCCACCAAGTACAACAGCTTGCGAACGATTACTTAGATAGGATTTGATCCAACGCAAGAGGTCACCTTGAATACCAAGATATTCTAGCTTGAGGAGCAAGATGGTGTGATCCACGCGATCGAAGGCTTTTTCGAAATCAGTATAGACCACATCAACCTGCCCCCCATTCTGCATCTCGGTAAGAACGTAAGTAGAAAATAAAGCAAGGTTGGATGTGGTAGACCTCCCAGAAACAAATCCATGCTGTGTGTCGGGTAAGCCACGCATTATTATAGGATATATATGCATATATACAATTTTCTCAAATATTTTACTTAACGTATTCAGGATCGAAATGGGACGGTAATTGGTGATAACAGATTTAGACCCTTTTTTGTGCACTGGTATGATCTGAGCTCGCTTCCAAATAGTAGGAAACGAACCATCTTTAAGAGATTTTCTGAACAGGAGCGTAATGGGTAATGATAAACTTTGAGCACAAGAGGATAAGAAGTAAGGAGGTATACCATCACACCCAGGTCCCTTATTTCTATCTAAAGATTTTAGTTGATTTAAGACTAAATCTTCAGTTATATTAATGTCCGATATAAAATTAGTATTGAAAAAATTGTCGTCTAAATTTAAAGATGCAAAAGAAGATGTATTGTCGTTTGAGGTAAAAACACTCTCAAAAAATGTATTGAAAGCACCGCAGATATTTTGGCCCTCACTGTACTGTACATCGCCTAGTGTAAATTGTGTAGGGTAACTCGTGTGACCTTTTTTAGATTTTGCATATTTCCAAAAGTATTTCGGCGAGTGCCGAATAGTACGCTCAGCATTTTCTGTGAAATTTTGAAAGCATTCCTCCTGTACCATTTTCTGCCTTTCCCTTAGTATCGAGAATTCATCATAGTCACGCGGATTTTTAAACTTTTTCCATTTCCGATGCATTTTATTTTTTTCCTTTATTATTTTTACAAGAGCTGGACTATACCACATAGGATAATAACTTTTAGACCCAGGCCTATAGATAGGAACATACAAGTAAAAACATTCCTCCAATTTTCTGTAAAATATGTCCAGAGATTCGTCTACCGTGTCGCAGGTGAGCATATTTACCCAGTCAATCGATTTAAGGTGGCTATTGATCAGAGTGTAATCACACTTATAAAAATTAAATCGCGGTTCATTATTTTCCTTTAAAGGTTTAATTTGTAAATCAGATACAGATATGTTGAGGGAGGGATGATGTTTATCCTCTGTAACTAACGGATCTAAACACTTAGTTATAGTGCACGGCAGGTTACTGAAACATAAATCTAGTATTTTGTCTTTAGAGTTTAAAATGTAATTATATTGCGTCAAATTATGAAAACTCATTTTATTTAAGTAGTCGAGAGCCGAATCAGATAATAACTTTGAACCAGAATCAGTAATATGGTAGCTTGAGTCATTGCTCGTCCAAGTGACAAACGATAAGTTAAAATCACCTACTATTATAAAATGATCAGAACAAAATTTATTTTGCAAACGTTGTATATTTTCCACAGTGTGTTCTAATCGTTGAGGTATATCGTTCGAGTCGGGGGGTATGTAAACAATAACCACATGTAAATCAGCTGATGAGTTGATTGAGCGCGCAGGTATGGTGATACAAAGAGATTCAGTAAAGGAGGAATGCGCCCACTCCGAGTTCAGTTCCGCAGCTAGCTCCCGGCGAGCACAGATCATAACACCACCGCCGGTTTTTTTATTCGTGTTATTAAGATTACGGTCGCATCTAAAGACCGAATACCTACTATCGCAAAGTTCGGAATTAAGTATGTCGTCCTGCAGCCAAGTTTCTGTTAATAATATAATATCAAGATTTAGTGATAGGATTTTGTTATATAATTCAAAACATTTTGTTCTCAGCCCACGTACATTCTGATAGTGTATGATCAAGTCACTATATTGCGAGTAATTAGCAGCCATTGCAAAAGGTAAACAAGTACTTGTCTGTGTCTTTTATGTGTCTTATCGAGATAGGGCTATAGTTTATAATATAGTTTAAGTGAAATAATAACAATGTGTATGAATATTTTAATATTGGAACAAAAATAAGGATGATTTTTCCAGTGCACTCATCAGTATGTGTAATCGTGAAAGTAAAAAAGTGATAATATAAGTTGACATCAATCAGGGTAGCGCGAATCTAGTATCTTCATTATACAAGTAACGTAAATTATGACGAGTCGACACGTACAGCACATCAAAGTTCAGCATCCCGGAACGTCAGCAACATACTAATCGTTATTTTTTAAAAGAAAAACCCTAAGCTATTTGTTGTTAAGACATCATTGAAAGAAAACAATAAGGTGTCAACAACCCTACACTAAGCTCTATCCCCCCCCAAATAAAATTAATAAAGCAACCCCATTGATTTATTAATCATATAAAATTTTTAAATTCTTCGACGCTGTCATCGTGGATGGTATTAAAATAATTTATTTAAATTAATTTATTTTATTTATATCTGAAAACAAACAAATCTGCATAAAAAGTTTCAATCAAGGCAAGATAAATAGTCAGTAAATGTCAAAGTCTTTATGCTCACACTAACTCGTATCAATCATGAAAAACTAAACATCACAACAGTGTAACACAACGAATGTTACCTCACCGGATACATATGTCCATAAGTGAGTACATGCCAAAAAACTACCCATACAAACTTGGAGATAAATGTGAACATATAAAACCAAACATATGACCATAACTCACCCAAATAGAATAAAACTTCTATCAATAGTAGTTTGTAAAAAAAAAATTAAATGTCAAACCGTTAACTTATGACATTATAACAATTGAATAATAATAAGGGAATAATTAAAATGTTTAACACATAATAAGACAAAAACGTGAAATGACAAAAATGCAAAATGTCATAAATGCAAAATGTCATTAATTAAAAGTTAGGAAAAATTAAACCTAATATATATTACAATCTTAGCTTAAAAGGTTTTAAAGAATTATGGTGAATCAAAATATCATGTCTTGACCCACCATTTAGTTTACGTAAAAGATAATTATTATTAGGTAATCTACGAAGGATACGATAAGGACCTTTATAGGGCCTCGACAACTTCAAACCGAGACTCGTAACTCTTTTAGGGTTATGAACCAAAACTAAACTTCCTGGTTCAAAAGTAACAAATCTAACTTTTTTATCATAGTTCGATTTCTGGGTTGCCTGTGACTTGCGAATATTTCTCAACGCGCATGATATTAATCTGTCATTCCTAATTTTACGCGCATTAATGTCTGTATCTGTACTATTCAAAAAAGCATTCACACTAAGATCCGACCGTAAAATTGGGTCCCTAGCGTAAACAAGTTTATAAGGAGATATATTCGATGAAGCTTGGTCAGAAATATTATATGCATAAGTGATCATGGGCAAAAACGAACACCAATCATTCTGCCTATCATTAACATACATCGCTAAACCTTGGTAAATAGTCTGATTAAAACGTTCAACCAAACCAACTGTCTGTGGATGTCTAGTGGCAGCCACACTTAAAGTAGAATCAAAAAAATTAACCGTATCCCTAACAACGTTTGAAGTAAAAATGGAGCCACGATCAGTAATAACTTCCCCTACTGAACCGAATTTACAGAATATCTCATTAATTAGAAAATCACTAATAGCTTCAGCAGTGGCGTTAGGAACAGCTTTTGTAATCGCATATTTCGATAAAAATTCCAATGAAACTATAATATATTTATTACCATTATTTGACCTAGGAAGTGGTCCCAACACATCCACGGCTATTTTCTCAAATAAACGATTAATACAAATTGGTTGCAACGGGGCTAATAAATGTACTCTTTTTCTCTCTTGACAAAACTTACAACTTTTAATATATTTTGAAATTTTCCTCTCAGCCTGAGCAATATAATACCTTTCTCTAAACTTTTTCAAAGTCTTGGAAAGTCCAAAATGTGCACCATTCCAAGGATCATCATGAATTTCCTTCAGCACATTGGAAAAAGAAGATTCAGGAATAACCAAACGATCAATGAAATTAGTACCCTGTTTCAATCTGTGATAAAGTTTATTATCCCTCATACAAAATCCTTTAAATAATCCCCGCGGACTATTCACAACCCTATTAATCAATCTAACACAAAATTCATCATTATTTTGATCTAGCTCAAAACGCGAGGCTTCTATTTTGTATAATTGTAAACCGTCATCTACAATATTCTCAGAGACGCATGAAGAGGGCATATCCTCATCAATTAAGGGATTTCTACTAAGAAAATCTGCAATTATATTATCTTTGCCTGCACAGTAAACAATATCGAAATCGTACTGCTGTATAGCTAGTGACCATCGTGCAAGTCGACCATTCATATCTTTCCTTTCACGTAGCCATACCAAAGCTTTGTGGTCAGTAACCACCTCAAACTTCAAACCCCAGAGTAAATGTTTGAAATAATTGAGTGACCAAACTAACGCCAAACATTCTTTCTCCGTGATGGTGTATCTGGTTTCACAACTAGAGAGTTTGCGGGAAGCGAAAGCAACCGGAAACATACAGTCATCACCTTGCATTAAACAAGCACCAAGTGCATAGTCACTCGCATCAACAAAAAGACGGGTTATTACTTTTTCATTGTTTGTAAAATGACGTAAAAGGGGTGGCCTCTGTATTAAAGTTAATATTTCAGTAAAGGCACTCTGTTGCTCATCATTCCAAACGAATTTAACTCCTTTTTTAAGTAACCTAGATAAGGGTAATGCTAGATGAGCATAATTATCAATGAATTTTCTGTAATAAGAGAATAAACCTAACACTGACTTTAACTCCTTGGTTGTGACAGGAGGTTTGATTTTCATTATTTTATCAAACTGGGAGGCGTCAGGTTTGATTCCTTGGCCAGTAATCTCATAACCCAATACAGAAACTTTGTCAAAACCAAATTTACACTTTGTGGGTTTTAACGTTAAATTACACTGTTTTATTCTATACAAAATTTCCTTTAAAGCAGAACAAAATTCATCGAACGTCCTGCCATATACCAATATATTATCGATATAGACAATTGCATTTTTATATTTCATTCCTCCTAATACACTATCCATCACACGTTGAAATATTGCACCGCTAGTCTTTAGACCAAAAGGCATCACATTGAACTCATAAAGCCCAGATGGCGTGACGAACGCTGTTTTGTGTTTGTCACACTCCTTGATAGGAAGTTGCCAGTATCCTGAATTTAAATCTAAGTCAGCAAAATAATTAGCTTCAGATAAATAGAGCACTATATCATCAATTCTAGGTAATGGATATGAGTCCGTTATTACCTTTTTGTTCAAAGCGCGATAATCAACACAAAAACGCCACGTCTGATCAGGTTTCTTAACTAAGACAACCGGAGAGGCATACGCGCTTCGCGATTCTCTAATAATACCGTTTTCCAACATTTCCGAGACTTGTTCGCGAATCACAGAATGTTGTTGATGGGAAACCCTATACGGAGGTTTGTGTATCGGTATCTCATCGGTAGTATTTATTTCTACTTCCATAAGAGAGCACGAGCCTAGATTTTTCGAGTCGAAGGCAAATCTATCATCAAATTCCGAAAGTAAATTACATAAAAACTTTTTTTGAGGACAAGTTAATGTTTCCGCTATATTACACATAGAATCCTTCGTGGATACCTGTGGAGCAATCATTGAGCTCAAATTTTCGTCTAAGGACTCGGGAGACGTAACAAAATAAATATATTCTGCCTCTGATAAACAAACAGACTCGTTTTGAATTAAATCTAATGAAAAAGTATTTTCCTCATTAGTTGAAAAATGGATTTTATTATTTCCAATTACGAGTGAGCACGAGCTAAAATCAACCAAAGCCCTATGCATGGACAGGAAGTCCAAACCAATAATGAATTCAGGGACTAATTTCTTAATTACAATAAATTCATGACAATATACAACTTTATTTATTAATATATTTAAAGTAACGGCGCATTTTGTCTCTAGACAATGCCCATTGACAGCTTTAATTTTTTTATTAACAGGGTTCGACATATTTAAAGATAACCTAGAACTTAATTTATTATAACAGGCTTCCGATATCACGGATACAGAAGCTCCGGTGTCGATGATAGCTGGAAGCTTGGTGTCGGCAACTTCTATTTCAATCGACGACATCGTAGAAGTGGGACGCGCAAGTGTCTTTACGTCATCCAACGTCGTCCCTATTTTTGGCGACGATTCATGTTTGGGGACCTGGAGAAAGGTGCCCAGCTTCTTGGAGCACTTCGGAGATTGTAACGTGGCGTCGCAGCACTGTTTTGTGTGCTGGGGCTCTGGTAGGCACTGTTTGAAGCAAACGCCGGCGGGGAGGATCGTGACGTGGTGGCTGGCGTGGCGCGAGTTGGCGTGGACACATTCGATGGCGCCAGGTTCCTCGTAGGAGTGGAGAAATTGTCCGCCATATCTCCAGCGGCGTATGAAGGGGTATTAAAATTCACAACACTAACGTTTTCAATTTTAACAGGCAATGTTAAGTTTGTCTCATTAGGAGACATCAGTTCCGTAAAGTTACGAGCGGCATTCTTAAGTGCCTTTAGGTTCGCAAATACATGTGCGGCCAGGGTCTTTTTGTAATAAAAACTCAGACCACTTAAACATCGTTTAACTAAAATATGATCATCTGTGATCTTTGCCATGGATCCGAGAGCTTCAATACGGTAAATAAAGTCTAATATAGGTTCATTTTTATCCTGTCTGGCTTTATAAAATATTTCCGAATAATTTATGCTGGAAGGGAATTCGTCAATAATGGCCTTCTTGATGTCGTCATATTCGGACTTAGAAGATTTAATATAGTTGAAATAGGACAACGCGGGGCCCTCCAAATAGTTCGCTAGGGCGAGACTCTTGATACTGCTCGACCAGGAGTTGATCGCAGCGACGGTTTCAAAATTGTCAAAAAAAAAGGTCACGTCGGCGTTCGTACCGGAGAACTTTGCCATAGCTTCCTTTTTTTTTAAACACTTTTTATTCCTTTAAAATATAGACGATATCACTTAGCTTTGTGGAACAGGGCTCTGCCCGCTCCACATAAAATCCTATGAAAATCCTTTGAATTCCTTTCTTCCTTTGTTCATCAAATAAATAATAGGTCAGCTTGCTCAGTCCTCGTTTTTTATCACTTGTTTGTTTTCTGAAATCTTTTAAAACATTAATAATTGGCACTTATTTTCACGTGGCGAAATTTCCGCTCAGCGACTGCATCTGTATGGATACAAAACACCGGGGCGAAGACGAAGATTTGCCAACACAGCTCTTCTACAGGGAAAGGCTTCTTCAGTCAGAGAGTCAACTTCAGGGCACATTTAGCAGCAGAGGGAGAACAACTCGCAAAATCCTATTTTTTAATAAATAACAAATTTAGGAGAAACTTATCTTCACGGAGGTAACGGGAATCATGTACCACACGAAATCACCAACTAATAAACTATAGAACTCCCTAATATAATGAAAGAGGGAATTCTTTGTATATATTTTATATTTTTCTTCCAAGTAATATTGATCTCTTCAAGACCATCTCAATAATAATAATGACAATATTCTTTTTTTTAATGCGAGACGATTCTCAAATCAAAATAATATCATTCTTCTAGAATAGCGACATAAGCGCCAGTTACATTCGAAAGGAGTCCGCAAAAGCATTAATGCGAACTCCACAGTACCTACTTACTCGTGTTCATGCGACTTCTTTTTGTTAATATGTTTCACCTATGACTAAAATCTAAGGAATATTAAATATAATCACATCACACTGCACACTAATATTATAAATGTGAAAGTTTGTGAGTGTGTATGTTTGTTACTTCTTCACGACTAAACGGCTGGAGCGATTTTAATAAAATTTGGCATGGAATTAGCTGACACCGTGAATAAATACGTAGGCTACTTCTTACCACGGGAAAATGCCTCATTCCCACGGGAAAAGCGGTTAACGCGGGAGGAGTCGCGGGGTGGAACGCTAGTATGATATAATTTAATGAAATAAAATATAAATGCATGAAGATAGTTTAAGTCTGCTGCACAAGTTGTAAGATCTTTACTAAAATAGGTGCTAAATATGGATGTGTTATTAATAAGTGAAATAAAACAGAGAAAAACAACACTTAATAAATTACAAAATTCATGAATAATAGAAAGATCGGTATTTTTAAAATGTCGAGTATATTCTACACCTTTTGAATGCACCTAATAATTTCATTGTTATATTTCAAAATTTTGACGAAGATTTATTGCTGTATTACCCTTTCTATCACTTTCATTACCTTTATAGCGTCCATAACGGTGAAATAGCTGCATGAAAAATCAGTAAAAACCACTGTACGAGCTATCAATCAACATTATGTGCCGATTAACGCCCGTTGAGGTTATAATAACCGGATATTATGGATGCCAGGGCCCAAAAAATGCATGGCCATAATTAAAAATCCTTAAAATAATTGTATTTTTAATGTGGAAATTATACCGTGCTAATAACCGTTAATAAGTCATATGTTGTACCTCTAAAATGTTTTTAAGGATTGTGGTCATATCGTTGAAGTGAAATTACGGGGGTTCATAAAAGGGGATATTAAAAAAATATGATACGTATGATAAAGAAAGGAAAAATACATTAATGCTTTCTGCATTTTGCATAATATGTACTCCATTATTTTAAAATATTATAGATATTACTAATTTATAATTACTTAATATTTTTTTTTGATGATAAAAAAATCAAAAATGCAGGACAATTAAGAATTTCGTATCCAGTAAGGATTTTTAAATAACATATATGTCTAGCTTTCCGCCCCGCAGTAGATTTTTTTCCGTGGGAATGATGTATTTTCCCGTGGTAAAAGGTAGTTTATGTGTTGTTCTGATGAACAAGCTATATTATTGTAAAGTTTCATTAAAATTTATTTAGCAGTTTTTGCGTGAAAGGGTAACAAACATCCATCGATACGTACATCCACACATCCATCCTCACAAACTTTCGCATTTATAATATAAAGTAGGATTGTAGGTACCTACCTGTGTTCGTTCAGTAAAATTATGTTCAGTAAAATTAAGAGTATATTCTAAAATCGACTTTTCCAAAAAGACCATGACTTTTAAACCCGTTATGAATGCATGACGGTACGGAAAAATTGCAAAGGGCGGTTGGTCCCTAATAGAGATCGATTATAATGATCTCCCTCTATAATTCATATAATCCCATAATTGATAATATAAAAGCTCGGCTGGCTTTGTGTTATTAAGGAATCCCCTCGCTCTATGGGAGGTAACACCGCAGATTTATTTTAATCAATTGTTGGATTTGAATGATTAATTATTGTGTGCACGGAGGCATATTTTCTATGTCTGGCTGAGTTGAGACATCGCAATCTTTACAAATAGGGGCTTAAATTTTAATGGTGAAATATTTTGGCAGGTAGGCGGAACTCAAATCAGAATTAATTAGAGTTTAAAATGGTTTTTGCTGTTTTCTTACAAACTTGTGCTAGTGAAAGGAAAATTATTAAAAGGCAAAATAAAGGGGATAAATCCACGCTATTGTATTAATCTAATCTGTCTATTGGTTATTTACCAAAAATACAATTATTTTCCGTTAATTTTAGTAAGCAAGTGAAACAAATGAACTGACTGCGTAACGCCAAACATCCAGACATCCAATTTTGAAAGAAACTATTTCTTTATACATAATTTTGTTCTTATGTTCGGAATCTATGTTGCACATGACAGTGTCACAAGTGACCAACCAATACAACCCTCGAAATTATCCTCACCCCACATTTTTAGTCCAAATGACCCAGCATGTCTGACATTCTTGCTGCCCTATCTTCATTACCACAGAGTGTCTTCTAAATTGATACAAAGCAAACACACGTCCCGATTCACCCTAATTTACCCCTCGACTGTGGCCATTATTTTATGCACTCTTTTGGAATAAATGCTCTTATTATAGTTGGCAGATTTCTCTCTCAGTCTTTGAATTATTCATTGCGTTAATATAAAGCAGTTTTGTAATGGCAGAGCAAATATTATTAAATACGGTTTGCTTGTAACGCGATTATACATTTTTCTTCTTTAATTCTTTCAGTTCTTCTTTTAATTAGAGATGTATTTTTAATTTAATATTATTAGAACTACAAATCTATAACTAATTACTATAATCAATGTAAAAGTTTATCTGTATAAATAGTACATCATAAAGTATATAGATTTTCCTTTATTTTAAAATGAAAAAAATTATGTCTGTTACATTTTCATATCTTTAATTTGAAAAGCTAAACTTTACTGGGGTAAAACCGCCATCATCATCAAAAGTCGCAGACAGAAAATCCATCTGTATTAAGAAGTTTCTTTTCAATAAGCATATTTTCAAAAACTGTTTCAAATGCGTCACAATTACCAAAGACATTATATTGGAGATTTTATCTAGTCGGTGACCTGTCCTTTAATACAAACTATACAATATATAGAGATCAAAAATGCTCAAACTCGGCGCCGAGGCTACGAAATGCCATTATCTTTGTCGTCTTTCATCCCCTTAGTCTCCAGCTATAATTCCAAAGGGTGGATGAAATCATACATCGTTTCGGTACTAAACGTTTTTGAACACGCGCGGCTCGTTCGTTAGTTACGCATTGTATGCATGGTGAATGTGGTAAGGGGTAGATGGTTCCCGACGATTCTAAATGAGCTGGAATGAAATAATTTGTAATTATATGGTGTAATCCTGGAATTAAATAATTTGTAAATATATGGTGTAATCTTGAAATTAAATAATTTGTAATTATATGGTGCAATCCTGGAATAAAATAATTTGTAATTATATATGGTATAATCCTGGAATTAAATAAATTATAATTATATATGGTGTAATTTGTTTTAGAGTTTACGTTAAAGGTTACTGACAAAGGTGGCAATTATAATAGTTTTTATTACCAAAAATAACTTAGGTAGAGTTATTTTAAAAATCTCCAAGTTGAAAAGTCATCGAAAATAAGCATTTAGTTAAGTTTTGTGTTTCTGGAAGATATCGTACTGGATTAATGAATTTAGTAAATTTTAGTCCTATCGAAAAAAAGCGTGTCTTTACGTGCAATAATAGACATGCTTTATTTCTTACTGAAGAAACGGCGCCACAAAATGTTCTAAACTAAATGTTCTCAGAATCAGCCTAAAAAAAAATCATACCACTTTCTTTTTCTTCGCTCACCTCATTAAAACTGAACCCAACCGATATCGATCATACACGGCGAAGCGAAAAAACCCTTCCTCATTGATTACCACGCTTCGTGATACACAGACATTAATCTTCGCAAATTATCTTTTATAAAGTATACTTTCGCCGAAATGAGCCACATGGGTGGAGAGGTGCTAATTTCGCACGGTATATTTTATTGCTTGTCAAAGTAAATAAAGAGATAGTGGCCACGTGACCCAACCAGCCCCGGCTGCCCCGGCCATAACCTTAAATCAAGAAGGGCACTAATTGCTCAGAAAACATTAGCGCGGGTCTGCATTTGTGGCGTAAATCATGAACTTGGAGCTGCGGCGGTGTGGTTTTAAACAGTGTTTGGAATGGATATTGTAGAGTTATTGTAGTAGGTACGTTATGTTTTGCGTAATTTCCTAATGATGTAAGAGATTGTTGTTGGTTCATTTATTTATATAACAGCATTTTTTATTCAAATGATTAACAGGTATTTTCTGTTGATTCTATTTTTTTTAACTTTTCGTCAGGCTCGAGTACGGTCTGTCTGCGTTGAATCTTTGTGTAAAAGTAATGAGTGTTGGTTCAATAGTTGGCCCATTCAGTGAATTATGTATAAAATATGTTGCATACCGTTTTTATTTCTCTATCTAAAAATTCCTCGGAATGCTATAATTTTTTTACATACAAATACAAAATACAAATATTCTTTACTGACACCAGAAATTAATAACTACCATACCACCAAGATAATCATGGCGAAGCGAAACTAATTTTCATAATCCGGATGAAAGACATCCACTTTTGGTTTCTACAACTAATTATTTAAACAATATTAGTTAAAATTTAAACCAAACAAAACAGTTATTATGAAGAATAAAAAATCCATGAAATTGAACTTTACTTTCCCCTTATAACTTGCACCAACTTTAAAAACTTGGGTTGCATAGCGTGGGCGCGCCAAAACTCACGGAAGAGATAATTTTATTCCCCTCATAGGAAAGATGGACCAAGTTGCATAGGGCCCTTTCGTAGGGTCCGTCTTTATGGGTTCGGGCCCGCAAGGTCGAAGGGATAGATAGACCGTGTCGTGTTTATGGGGTAAACGATCTCTGCTCCACGCAATTTTATTTGCCATAAATTGTCAATTTTATTTCACCCCCCTTGCTTTGAAGGCTATTAACTAATAGTGTTGTTGATTAGTTTGATGCGTAAACTTTTTTTTATTTGTCAATTTATTATTATTTCTAACTAAGCACTTACATATTTTGAAATCGTATTTTGTTTAAAATTATAATAATATAGACCCGTGATCTTAAAGTGTACCAACATAATAATAATAATAATAATAATAATAATCTTTATTTGGTTTGTAAAAACACCACAGGCAGCACAAAGGAAAAAAATAATAATACAAAAGCCGAGTAAAAGTAATGTACACACAAACTAAACAACCATACAAAATTACACTAAGGCAGGTACAGAGATATAGGAAAACAAAACAAAAGAACAGAAAAAACAAATAAATGTAGGTACCCTAAGTTGCACATAGTGTGTACCCGGCACCGTGCTACCTGCATCGCACAAACCAAAATGGCGCTGACTCAGCATTATGTTGCAGTAGCAGTCACTACTACTGCAACGCTGATATTCTGTCAGTACCATTTTGGGTGTACGTGCCACTCGCAGAACATTGCAGATAAAAATAAAATAAATAAACAATAACAATAATAAGTATACATAGTAATACAGAAAATTATGTCATACGAATAATTATAGTTATTGTGTATGTATGTACACACATATTGACGTAAAGGACTTTTTTTAATTGAATTGATTTGGATTATGGATAGGTACCTTGTGTTGCCATGAAACTTAGAAGATTAGCTAAAGTGTTACAAACTAGATAAATAGCTTTGTTTTAGTTTTAGGTTTGACTAACTAAACAGTTGATTGCGCGAAAACTTCGAATCGCGAGGTAAAAGAATCACTTTTAAAAGTTTTCTCAGTTTCGTTTCTTCGATAAGGTTTCATGCTTTCAAAATGCATCAGTATCCTTTATTATCATATCTGCTAAATTACTTGCTATCTAGAACATACAATGTAACATAACAAGCTGTTAATGCGAACACACCTCTCATATTATTCATAGCTAACGACACAAATAATGCTGAAACAACGTGTAGTTAAAGCAATATTTATCTTAATAATTAGTATAGGACTCGGCGACTCGGTTCATTTGATAAAGGGTTCACTATGCTATTTCGAAACATGTTTCTCTTAACTACTCTTCAACATAAATTCTGTTTCTTTTTCTTTCATCGAATTTTTGTTACATGTTTCAAAGCATAGCTAAAGTGACAAGTAGAATACTGGATCAATATTTTAAACAGTTACAGCTTAGGTAGGTACATGATTATTTCATTCTCAATAGGTATATTATTTTGTACGTAGCGTGATTTCATGGCAAAAGCAGTAAATAATGGGCGGTAAATTGATATTATAATGAAAAAATTATGATCATCTAACAATGTTTTATATTTGTTAAAAAAATAGTGCCAATAATTAAATAATAATTGTCATTTTGTAGTCACTACATTTTTTTGTTTTTAATATGTTTTGTTGTAACAGACTGCTCGAATTTATTATATAATATCATTTATGTTGTGTTTAAATAGAAGTACGTACGTTTAGTAAAATTTTAGTAACTTATAATAATTAATAAAAAGTTCTATCTGCTAAAAAAATGCAATATCAAGTCATTTCTATGTTGCTTATCGTCCTAAGTTTGACCCAAAATTACGTCGCGATTTTAGTTTATGGTCACTGTGAAGAGCTCTGCTAAGCTCATAAGCAAAAAGAGTGGTCTATGTTAGTACCTATAAAAACTGTGGACTGAAGTTAGGTGAAACGTTATTGGCCATAGCACATTGGACCTTATAACAAAGGTGCGTGAACGCCGCGCCGCTCGCGTGATAGCCACAGCGCTTATAAATTAAAACATAATTGTGTTATCGTGACCTCGTGCTTTCATGCATACAGCCCAAATGAAACACCGTCGTATAAAGTGAATTTGTGTTTAAGAATGGACGTGCTGTTACATTTTAAAGTTATTTGCATTTTAAAACTGCTTTAATATATTTAAAGCCTAATGAATCTATGCTACTTTAGGAACAAATTAATATTTCATGACAAATGCTCTTATCTTAATCTCTCTCCTAGTCTGGGTGGTATTGTTATATATTTATGCATTTTGGATTGGGGATTGCAGTTGTAATTAGTTACATACCTACTCACTGTAAGCGCTGCTGCAAATTGGGTTGCAGTACATATACACCATGAAATTTGACGGGTTGTTTATCTGCAAAATTGCGGTAGTACTCACTAAACTGAACAACTTTATCTAAAGGAACATAGATTGAAATTTAATTTGTCATACAAAGTGGTCGGTCACGTTACTAAAGTTTATAAGAAACGTCGTTTTCTCAAATATATTTCAACCTATGTTCCTCAGGAAAAGTTACCAGGAGAAATGGTAGAGAATAGAGTAGTGCGGGTTGGTGGCATAAAAATCTAGTAGAATAAACTACATACGAATATTTTACTTAAAATACTTAGACGGATACACCTCAAATTCTTTCCGAATTTCGAGAAAAAAACAGCAACTTAGTCGAAATAATCTGAAATGTTGTAAAAACGAATTAGCCTAAATTAAATTGTTTGTTCCAAATTAAATTGCACTGCAAACATACTACAACCAACTAGACTACTTCGTGCTAGTTCCACAAACTCCTTAAGGATAGTTAAACTGAGGCTTCAGCCCCACATAATCGGACGGGGCACAGGCGCGGTTGCGATAAAAACAACGCAACGTAGAAAACGCGACGACGCAATACGCAAGAGTACGTCGTATTCGCGCCTCATCTTTTTATCTATCTGTTGGACGCGTGTGACTATGGCAAGGGCATAAAGTCGAACGCTATTGCGAAACTGGCGCGGTGCGGTCGTCATTCGTAGACACAGCGTTGATGAGTGGTGGACGAAGCGCCGATAATGCATCAAACGTGCCGTGCCACCGCCTTTCGAAGTCTCACGCCGCCGCACAATGTGATAATTTCTCAATCTAGATGGACTTTATTCAAAAAATCAACTTAAACAAGACGATCAATTAGCATATTTACTCTGTACCTTAGACCTTACTGACTATTACTACATACCTAATATTTTTATAGGTATCTCAAAACCTAACGTAAAAAATGTTGAAGTTGGAACATAAAAATGATTATTTTATGACACAAAAATAATCGCTTTTTGCGTGCAGTTATCGAGGCGATTACACGGTGATAAATCATATAATTTAGTATTTTGTATTATTTATTGTATTGACCATATCTTGAGGTATAATTTACACTAATTATTAAATATACAAAGTGATGTATATTCACATAATCACATTAAAATGAGTGAGCCTAAAAACGATCCGTTTTTGAATGATAGTCAATTTGAAGAGGGTAAAAGTTAAATTATACCACATTATACCACATTGAAAAATATATCATAGTGTAGCCTGAAGTCTTGGTTATCAGGTAGCATTAACACCTTTTGCGCGTTTTTGCGCAAAACTATCTTTTTATGTTTTTTCTAAGGTGACCTCTGAAATTGCTAAAGGCAATCTTTTATATTTTATGGAAACTATAAATTTTATACATGGGTATATTTTAGAGCGCAGGGGTATACTGAAGGAGTATTAACTGAAATTTATTATAAAATATAAGAGGTCACTGAAAAACCGAATTTCACGCGGACCAAGTCGCGAGCGATCCCACGTTGAATACGCAAAATTTGAAACTTTCTTTTTATTCGTTTATTATAACATTTCAAACTAAAAAACAGCTGTAGACCGTCAAAAAATATATTTTATGGTGTTTGGTAATTAAGTCCCGCTGGATCATGAAAATACTACACTGTGCGCCGCCCGTACTCTCACCCGATTTAGTGTGGCTTCCGCCTAATCATCGATCCTGGCGCTACCTACATCTATTTATTACGCAATCACCTTGTAATCACTACCAGTTTACTGAGTGGTTTAGGGCAGCGATAAAGGCAGACAGTATAAATTACTAAACCAACCATTCCATGCTTTAATAGGTAAATCAATATCGTTCCTTCTTTCTTATCGAATTGGTCGATGCGGAACACTGTAAATTAGAGGTGTCAGTATTATTGAGCAGCTGATGTGCCTCACGCGTGTAACTAAAGTTTTATGCAGTTTCTGAAGCATTGAATATAATATATCTTTCGGAATAACTAATTAGACTGTTCTGGGGAAATCTGTAAAAAATAAATTAAATAGGAATTTGTAATTACTTACTTAAGTTACATACCCTGTTTGAACTGAATTCCTTAAATGTATTTTATAAATAAAAGCATAAGTGAGTATAGGTACTATAGCAAAAATTATACCTGTACTATTAGGTAAAGCCTCTGAAACAACATGAACTTGAGACAAGCTTAAAACTAGCTATTACTTAGTTCAGCGTCTAGCCTGCCTTAGTTTGTACAGAATTATTTAGGATGTCGTGGTGTTGTGTATCAATATTATGCAAATAGGTAGCGTCCTGAACGTCAGAGCTATTGTTAGCCAGCGGCGTACCAGGAAACTCGGCTTACTTTAGCTAGACTAGACGGAAGCCTGATTCTGTTACTTAGACATGAGTTGGGTATTAATTATTTGCAAAGATAGAAAGGTGTGTTCACCACTTTGCATACGTGACAAAGTACGATTTCGACGAGGAAAAAGAGGAGTGTTATAAGTTTGACGTGTGTGTCTGTCTATCTGTCTGTCAGTGGCATGGTAGCTCCTAAACGGATGCGCCAATTTTGACCAAGTATTTTTTTGCAAGGTGTCACAATCGAGAGTGTTTTTAGCTATGATCCAAGAAAATATCTTCAGCCATTCGAAGATTAACAGCTCTTTTCTAGTTGTTGAAAGGATCAAGTAACGGTTTTGTGGCGGAGGTTTTTAAAATTTTTAATTTAATGTTATTATAAACAAACTTAATATATGAAATCCGCACTTTTAAACTTTTCACATCACTACTACTTCAAACAGATAACAATCTACCTACTTTCGGCTTTTGGCGGAAATCCTGCGATGATTTCTGCATCACTATTGATATCTAATGACATACCTTTTTGTGGGTAATATAATTTAAATCTCAGTACTTTTTATAACTCCACCATAATAATATTTATTTTTCTTAGCAGATCACAGAATCCACTACCCAGTTTGTGTAAACTTCTGGCTTTTACATGCTATTGAAATTTACAGCTGAAAGTTAGCCACCTTTATCTACGTGTACAGCCAGTTAGTCACAGCGAAGTTATGCTGAAACTTTCAGAATTTTCACCAAGACTGGTTCACTCTCGTGTTATCTTCTCTATTGTATGAAGTTTTGTACAAAACTGAACAAAGCTTAATGTACTTGTGAGAAGTGGGGAAATAGTAGCTCCAAAGAACTATTAGCACTGTTGTTCTACTATAATATTATAAGTATATTATTCTGTTTTGTATTATTGAGAGAGTAAGAGATAGAGAGATGATGGACTATCCTAAGGTAGCTTATCGGGTTAAACTATACCTATATAGAATATTTTTGACTTATTTATTTATTTATTTATTTATTTATTTAACCATCTACCACTTATCTTCTAAAGCCTACAGAATTTTGAAAACTATTCAAAGTAATTTTTTTTTTATTATTTTCTTCCATAAATACGCATAATTAATTATCGTCAAACAAAAGATTCTGACATAGCATATAAAACAGAACTCTCGTGCGTTGTTACAACATTTAATTATGTATGAGCGAGCATAAATTAAAAAAATTGCATATGTCTCAAAAGAATGACGTAGTTGGTCACCAATCATAACCAAATGTAAGCAGAATAAGACTAAGTCATCTATATAAAAATATAGGCACATTCACCAAAACCTAAAGTACATAGTATTCTTTATTTTTCAACGAAAATATTTTCCTTCAAATGTCTACCGGCTAAATTACTGAGGAAGTTTGAAACAAAAAGCATGTTACCCTTGAAGCATGTTATTGCTCGATCCTATCAGAAATCCATCCCCTATCATTGACATAAAATGGGGCAAAGTCGTAAAAGAGAAATAAGGAACTTGTCGATCGTTCCAAACTGTATTTAAATGAAGAGCAGACACAGTTTTTGTTTTTGGTGTCATAAAATGAACGGTTGTATATCTAAAGGACCTAAGTGCCAATTTTATTATTTGCAGATATAACGTAAAGCTTGGCACATAGACTGTATTTTCCAAAATAAATAGTCTTTGGATTTTTAAACCCATTATTTAACAATCCTTCAAATTGTCTCACATAAGGTTGGGAAAACTTGGATATTTCGGTCCTTACTACACATGTCAAACCTACAATATATTTTTGGACTATTTATGGTACTTTAAGATTTTTTTCAGTAATTTTGTAAAGTACACCTGGGCTTGGTTTTTTTCTTATTTTTTTTGGTCGCAGCAAATTACTGCACTTTAAGTTCTATTATTGCACTTTAAGTTCTATAAACTCGTAAGTCCTAGGTAAAAAATATCTTCTAATATTCTCAGTAATAAATATTTGTCTTCAATTCCAAATACGTACCTAATTAATTCCTTAAAATCTACCAATTGTAGTTTATCAGGGACTAATAATACTACATACATAATAGTTCGATTAATAATACCGATATAGGTACAGAATAATATCCATATACCCGTTGTCCCTTCTCTTCTCTACTACTCGTGCGTAAAATGGCTCCAAAGATCTTTCGCTCCTTATTAAAAACTTTAGGGCCGCTATTCTTGGCTCCCTCGACGTTCAAATGTGACAACTTGTAAAAACAAGCAACAAACCCAACAAAGGGTCGAGAAAAATGGCAACTCATACACAATTTACTGTTGTTTCGTCTACGCAGCGTAATGAAGTAAGTGATGAAATGCGAAAAGTTTGACATCTTATTATTCAATGTTTTGCAAACAAACGTTCAATTTGGAAACTTGGTGACTGATATAGTGCAAGGGCTACGTAAATATGGATTCCAATAAAATCCTTTGAACCACAAGTGGAAATAACTAAGCACTTATGTAAGAAAAAAGGGTTTTTAACATCGTATCATGTTTAGTTAGCCATATGGCATCAGCAGACGAAGAACGAGAACGAGAATAGTGGTTTTTAATAAAATTCTAACTTCAAACTGAAGCCCATACAATGATCAGCCAGCAATACAATTCTACTAGCTGGACCAAAGCTGTATATCAGTAAATGAAAAGATAATTATCACAAAAATTTAGTTAACTATCAATACTAAGTTGGAAAACTACTTAAACATTATTCATACTTCGATACGCTAGAACTTACAGACACAATAGAAATAGACGAACAAGCAAAATATGTTATAATCATAATACAATTCTGTAAGTATCAAGCCAATAAAAACTATCGATAGATACAGGAGGGTGTTAATGGAGACATCCGCACCGTAAGTAGTTTTTAATATTTTCGGGAAGTGTGCAACAGAAATAGAAAACGTCACAATGTTGGGGTGAAAGTTTTTTTGAGACAAAAAACAGCACACCCTCTAGTTCTTTATTAAGTGTCACTATTTTTGTTGTTACACGAACACATACGTGAACATGACGAAACACGAGATTTGTTGACAATAATGGGGATTTAAGATGCAGTGTCGATGTTTAATTAAGATAAGTTGTTTGACTAAGAAAGTTTGTTTTAAAAGAATTTAATTTTGAATTTTGATCATTACAATAAAATACTTTTCTGCTGTAAAAGCAGGCTTAGGTAATCTCCAGCCAGCCCTCAGTAGATCTGTGCAAAAAATGTTGTTTCAGAGTGAAAGAAGAACATACAAACACTCGTAATAATGGAAGTAGGTATGCTTATGTATTACGAATGACGTTTTGTTACTGAAAAATATGTGGTAATAACGATCAAAACTTGAAAAAGAAGGTTACATGTCATGTTTAATTGCGTAATAGAATATCATATATACACATTTTAATTTAATTCACAAATTAAAAAAGCTAATATAATAAAATAAATAATATGTCGAGAGATCACTATTATTTAATGTGGACATTTTACTTCAGTGAGATCTAGTAAACAAGTTACAAGTATGTTTACGCAGAAACAAGGATATGCAGTAACTCCGCCAGAAGTAGATATCCATAGACAAGGCAAAGTTGCGCTTGTAGTTTGCTATGTGTCTGCAAAATTTAGTAGCTTACGTAACACACAGCAACCCCTCAATTTCTCTAATGCCAACCAGCTCCGGATGACAAGTAATAACATAACGCCGAACTTAACCGGGAGTTAGCTGAATTCATAAACAATTCATGGGTAGACTCTGCTTTATGGTTAGTAAAAAGTAAAATATATTTTGTTGTTGATTTAGTCAATAAGTATTTTTTTCATTCATTAAATTGCCAGCCAACGAGTTATTCACCATAATATTATTTGAAACTAAGTGTTTTTTTTGGGTGCCTCTTAAATTGCATAACATAAATATCCCTATTATGAAAACCCATAACAGACTTGCCATAACTTTAAATAGTATAACAATTTAGAATCCATAATTCAAAAATACATATCATTATTTAGCATAACTATTAAAATCCATAATTGTATAATCTTTCAAAATCATAAATTTAAGATATTTTGGTAAAAAAGAAGATAAGAAAACAGCATTTTTGGTGATAAAAATAATAATTTAATATATGTTTACTATATTTGTCAAATTTATATTTCTTAATTATTATACATACTAACAGTATTCATATTAAAGTTAGGGCTTTTAAATATATGTATTTCAAGATTTTAATCGTTATGACATTTATCGATTATGGATTTTCGATATATACATTTTCAACTATGGATTTTAATATCAATAAGAGGCAATGAAGACATGCTTATGGTATGGCATGGTGGTAAAAAAGCTAAGGCCACTCAGAATGCGCCATGCATTAACAGGCATAGCTAGGCATCCTTACTATGGAAAAATTTATTTTTGGTTTCAAATGAGGAAATAAGTGCAACCTGCAAAATAAGTCAAAGTTAATAAGGTTGTAAACTACTGTGAATTTAACTAATGGGCTAGCGAGGAATCGACCAATTTGAAGGACCCCCGATCTGGAAATTTAATCGATATTAATATTATGTTCGTAATATCTGAATATTCTGAATCTTTTTTGTTACTTAGTCTGTTCTGGTTTCTAAGTCTGTGTCGCATGCTAACTTAGATAACTTAGCCCCGTTGGCTTCCTATCGGGTGCTAAGTCAGGCGAACTCTAGCTAACAGTTCGCGGGTGAAACTTTGACTTCAACTTAATACGGTCGGTTATTCTCTTACTTCAATTTGTGAGGTCTAAGTTAGACTAAGTTTTGGTTAAGTAAAGTACCGAGCGCGGCCACAATGAATGTTAATAGTTAAAGATTGAATTTCGCAGTTTCAAACAAATAAGGGAATGAAAAATGTGAAAACGTAGTAAACTAAATATATCAATTCCATACCTATTTATTCTTCAAATATCTATTTGGACTCATCATACGGTTTAGATTTATTATAAAAACAAAATTACGAAAAATGACCGCATAAATTATAATGTTATAACAACAAATACTTTCTATAAATCAGATTACGGATGCCGAGCCATCGTCAAACAATCCGAAATTCTTTAATATGTCTCCAAATTATGGAACTAAAAGGATTAACATTATGGTACTCCTTTTAGTTCTGGTCAATAATACAGTAGTTAATGCATATTGATGGAGCCATTACAGCCTTTCAGGTCAGCCATCTTTCATCTAAGGAAAGGGTCGAGACTAAAACGATTAAATTTTAATCATTTTTGAAAGACTAATGGTATTTCGACAGGAGCTTTAAAATCGTGAACACACCTTTAAATTAATATTAAGACTGATTTGGTTCTTTAGGTGTGGTTTCGTTTTCAAAACATGTGACTTAATCAGACAAATAAAACGTTCTATGTAATTAAAACAGAATTACATTACATGAACACTATGACGACATCATTATTTCTATTACTGGTAGGTAGTACTTGTTTTATAGCCTGCATTTAAATGGTAAATGATAAATTCTACGAGTCGTTTCAAATTCTTACAACAGCCAACCGTATAACGAACGAAGAAATCTTATATTGGAGGCCAACATCCATTTCGGGTCGCTCCTTTGTTTATTTTGTGGACTGTAGATAGGTAAATAGTAGAAGAAAACACTAGGTTGGTTTATTATTATTGTGCAATTAGAATAAAAACAAGATCACCTAACACAACATACCGGAGAAAAAGCAAACAGGGTTAAAAAATGAACTTTTTTTTTTTAATTGACCTATGCTTGTGTCGAAAAGGTACGACCAATCAAGCTTCACCGGACTTTGTCGAAAAGGTACGACCAATCAAGCTTCACCGGACTTTAAAAAATTAACAATAACGAACTGTCAGTTTGACATTTTTGTGAAATTGTTGGTGTTTCCAACAGGCCTTTTCAAAGTTATTATCATGTGAAGCTAAATAATAATTACTGTACGTAATATGAATCTATAACCCTAGCCCCGTGTGTAGTACCTGTTTTAATTACTTCCCGGCAAGGAAGGAAGTTATACGACGCCCGGCCGAGTAGGCCGCTATGCCATGAATTTTACTAAACTCCGTGCAGCTAAATACCTCACCTTCCTCTTTGTCTAGTTTATTATTAATCTCGTTAAAATGAGCAAACTTATTCTATATTACCTGCTGTGTTAGACAAAGCTTATTTTAAAGGTCGAAGCTTAAATATTGTAAGTACGTTAACATTAAATATTTTTCAAATTTTAGTAAATTTATTAATGCATGTACTATTAACGGTGATAATATAATAAAAAAAATACATGATCCACGCTAATTTTAAAATGAAAATCCATTAAATTATGCTCAGCGTATTTTGTCCTAAAAGTTTATGTATTTATTCTGCTGCACATTTCATGTTGTTCCTAATCGACTAATGTAATGGTAGACTTCAGTTCATTTCTTTCATATGAGTTGTCTCCCTGACAGAAGATATTTTGTATTCAATCTTTCCTATGGTTCAATATAGATTTCAGTCCATTTCTTTCACTGATTTGTCTGTCTGACATATAGATATCACGGCTAAAGGCTTACGTCATTACTGTGTCAAAACTTTACAAAAGTACAACAGGCGAAACTTACTGGCAAGGCAAAACATTAATCAAAATAACACGTGTGCAAGCTTGAAATATGCCCTTACTTACCCCTAGGTAAGTATATTTCCACCAAACATCAGTCAGGGGGATTAGTTAATCCGCGACGTAATGTCTCCGCGGCTTAGGAGAGCGACACGAATATTGCGCGGCTGAAACCACACGTTAATCTTGGAGGAGCGTTTGTGGAACATAAGGCAGGAATTGCTGCTTCGATGAGAATTCTTGCAATTGGAAGCCTAAATTTTAAGAAATAAAAATACACTACGATAGTGTGTGTTCTTATGAGAATCTGTCTTTTTGAGGATCTGTCCTTGTGTGAAAATAGGAAAATTTTATTTCCGTTCCATCGTTATTCTAGCATAAAATATCGTGAAAAATAAACTTGATATCATCTAAAAGAAATTTCACATGGTCAAGCTTGTAACAACCCTGGGAGAATGTATTTCTGTATCTGGATCTGTAAATAAAACGGCTTTCTAGATAACATTTAAACTTTTAATTAGCAGTCCACAATGTTTTGCATATCAAACGCACTTACCTCGCAATTTACGACATTCTCTTTATCGAGCTGCCCTAACGAATTCAGCAAGCAGGTTCCAGGAATCAATATTGTGACAATAATCATAAAATTCAAGTCCATAAATACAGCATCGTATCTTGATGAATGTATTCATATCTTCGATTAGATATGCGGAGGAGAGGTGGAAATCACGGTCGAGTTGACGTAATCAGCCCACGCTCCAGGACCCAGTGGGATATTCTGCAAACCTGGTAGACAGAATTTGGATATTGATGCAAAAAAGTAAAATATTTGTTTATTTAATACTAACATGATAATGTATCATAAAACAATAACTAGAGTAATTTATTTTTTCTTGTTTATATTTTTAATCATAGGTGTGCTTAAAATGTTTATTTAAATATTTCGCGAGAAATAAAAAAAATCATGCTGCGACCTGTCTTTCACATAACAATAATTATATACCCGTTTTAGAGATTCATAACCTTAGCGTAATAGTTAAATAAAATAAAAGTGTTTTAACTAAATGTATCAAAGTATCTTGATAATTTCAGAATATCTTCCATTATTGGGTGTGACTGCGCAGGTCCACCTACTGTGCCTTCGACATTGCAAATCAACAGCATGGGTTTCATCCTGGTTGGCACTTCTGCTGTATATGCTACATAGTTTGCTGCTTTGAAATGTGCAAATTGTCTTAGAACCTGCTACAAACAGTGATGTAAACACATTGACAGAGATACTTCACTTTCTTTATTTCTGAACAAAATTTTGCTTGGCTTAATGCTTGCTTGCTTGTCGTGTGGTTTCCGAGGTTAACCTACCTCAGAAACCCTTGTGTCAGACTCAGAATTATTTATCTGCCTTATTCTGACATGACTGTCCCCACCACTGTCTACGGGTGTAGTCATTATAGGCAGGTACTTGACTAAGACTGAAAATTACTGACGGAAATGTCTGTTGGGATTTGATACGTATCAAAACGATGGTGAGGCAAGTAGATGTCTTCTTGTTTATTTCTAGATCTCTTAACCTGCAAAATTGGGTGCAATGAATGTGATGTTGCATTCAGTACTATTGTGTCAGTGTGATTAAAGTAGTGCACGATAAGTATTAGACAGGTTTTATCTTTGTACAAACTTGTGAAATACTTATACAAATGTTCTAATGTAAATGAGACAAATCGGCCCTCATAGCTTATTATGACAATTGTTATTAACATAAATAAATATTTACCAGCACCCTGGCTGCAGACAAGCAGCAGAATGATTTATGATTTGTTTGCAATCCGTAAAGTGATAATTATAAGCTTGAATAAGCAGTGATTTGCAAAACTTACAAGTAAGGAAGTGTTTTCTATAAAGATAAAAAAAATCTGTTCTGAAGAGTTTAGTAGGTACTTTTTTCATAAAAATTATCAGCTTTGTTACACAACATTTCATTAAATTATTGTACTTATTTTTCATAGGTACCGGGAAATTTAAACCAATCAGTATGTTACAAAATATCATAAGAAGTACAGTTTCGTTCGGAAACATCGGAGATAAATCGCTCGTCTTAGAATGTTTCCGCAAAATATTGTAAAACATCCAGAGACCATTAATCTTAAAAACATACTCGAATGAAAATTACAGCAGAATATTCATACACAATAACAGTAGGTACCTAACCTACTGACCTACATAAAAAAATACAACTTCTACATATTAACAAAACTAATAAATCAGTATAAGCAGATTTGTATGACAATAGTCAAGAAGATAGTTTCTCGTCCGTTTGTAGACTGAGCCGCTATGGCTACTGATTATGTAACATCAGCGTTATTCCATAGCAATAGAGATGATATTCCCGTTGGAGTTGTTTAGCTTGCTGCCGCAGTACAATAATGAATAGTGTTGACTTGCTGATGTTTGCGATTTCGTGGGCGTATCGAGCAACCGGCGGCATTGAAATTGATTCATCGGATGATTCAAAGGGAATCACAGTCAATGGATTGGAGAGAATTGTCGGTTTCTCACTGACTAGAATGTTTTATTCAATTAGAGAGGCACGGGTTAAAACTTAGGCGGTCGGTACCAATATATTGTCATAACATATTGGTATAGATTTTCCTATTTATTTGTATGTTTATGTTCTTAAGGTGAAGGGAATGATTGTGAAAAAACTTGTACTCACTTAATTGCAAACGAATTTGTCCTTGGTAAGAAATTGGCAAAGGTTACGTGTAAAATTGACCAACCCGCACTGGACCAGGCCTATTTACACCCTAATTCTGGATAATGCTTGAGCAAGGAATATAAAAATAAGCTGTTGACAAAGATTGAAAAATGTAGTAGAATCATTTTAATTCATAGCTGATCTAAAAAGTAAATAAAATAAGCAACAAAGATAGATTCAACCGTATTGATGATTAATTAAATTTGAAAGTTCTTTTTGCTTTTTCGTTACATATACCTATAGTCTAAAGGAAAAAAAATTCAAAGAAACTAGTTTCATAAACAAACAGTGGGTTAAAAGCACCGAACATTTAAGGGTAAATTAACTTAAAGACTTTGAAAAGTTGGTTCATTACATATGCGTCCCTCATGGCCCAATATTGTCCGAAGTTAAATAGTTGGCCGACGGACCGACGACGCCCAAAGTTCGTTACCTAAACAAACAGGCCCTGGCGACAGTGGTGGCTTTTATATTGATAATAACAACTTTAAATTTGATACCGATATTTCAACTCAAGATTATAGTAAAGGAATCAGAATAATATTCAAACCACAATAATGCCAAAGTACCTATATTGGATAGATTTCAAATAAACATTACGAATTATATGACCAATTTGTTTATTTTACTCCTTATTCCAAGTTTGAAAGTTACCCCTTTACATCCTGTAACAGGTGTTATTATATTTTTAAGAAAAGATCAATACGTCGGCCCACTGAAAGATATTATGCAAGTACAAAAAAATATTTCTCAAATGCATGAATTGACAATTTGAAAAAAAAAACCACAGTTATTATAATGATGAGTTGCATAGTTAGGAAGTTGTAAAATAAAATAACTTTCTGAGTAGCTTGGTACCTAACTTCCAGCTTAAAAGCTCCGTAAAAAAATTTAAAACTTGGGTGAAGATTAGTTGCATCGACGTTTGGCGCCAGACGACAAACACTTAAAATGCGATTGGTCCCCGTGACACTAACATGAGGGAGTGCTTGAGAGCTAACGCTGCAGCTACGGATCGAATCCCCATCAAATTTTATCAGCCCTATCGACAAGGTTTTGGCGAGCGCGACAGTTTTGGCCGACAAGTGCCAATAATCAATTGGCTTGTTTTGCTACGATGTACCAGTAAACTGGGTCGCACCGTTGCATTTTGTTTAATTTCGATATTAAATTTATAAATTTGCATTCACTGCCCTTCAAAGCACAGGGTTGCGAATTGGAATTCCGCCCAGGACAAACATTCGTGTGATGAGGACTTGTATTTACCTTGTGTCTTAAATATTATAACAATTGATTGATAAAGCGGCTATATCTGAAACAAATTTTGATTTCAGCCTGTCGAACGCTACAATAATTTATAGAGTCCACCGTTCTTTTTGTAACAAGTTTGGTTTTCAAGCCGGAAAACATCATCTTATACAGAGAACATCATTTTTCCTAGTGTTTTTATCTCACACGACTTATAGCAACACAGAGAGGTTGAAATGCCGTGCATTCCCACTTATTGACTTTAGGGTCAAATTCATAGACAGTATCGTATCGAGATTAAGGGTTAAAAAAGATTGACACTAAAATTAAATTTTCTTACGGTAGTATCTTATGTAGCTTGAAATACCTAACTAAATATTTAAGATCCAATTGCAGTTCCTTAATCCTACAGCGTAAATAATGTCTCAAAATCCAATTTGAGCGTGTAAGGTGTAGAGTATAAGCAACACGCGTTACTTAGAACTCCTACACCGTCACAATTCATACGGGCTTAGCTTTAGATTAATTAAGTTACCGTTACTGGAAAGTCAACTTTTGTGTATCGGGATTAAGGTTGATATTCTGTTATAGGTTTCTCATTTCTCTAACACGGCCTGCTTATCGCAGGTGGCAATAGAAGCAAAGCTCCGTGAAATTTGAAATTCCTCGCCATTCAGGGCGTCTTTACTGGAGGTAAGTGTAGGCAGCTTTATAAACGAGAGTTCTCTAATATTGTATGCAGTAGTAGAAGGAAGTGAATTCTATGTAGGTCGTGTATTTGGGTGAGGATTAGTTTGAATTAACCGCGCAATTGCTGAAAATTAATCCTTCCATTTCTGTTCACCGCATCATTCGTCTCACGAATTTAATACTTTTTCTGCATTATCACATTTTCTCATCAGAATGAGGTATTTACTCAAACTGAAAAGCATGCCCTATCACGTGATGCCACTTATCATTTTGCAAACATTGTAAATTAGCCTTTTTGTGTACTGACATTCAGATTTGTATGTACTGACTTTTGCTAAAAGTACAATGTACAAACTATGATTAAAAGTTTTTCGTTCTTTACTGATGTTTAGGCGACAATTTTATTTGAAAAAACTAATATAGATGAACACGTTTCAATAAAATTTAAACAAGAGATAGACGTTAATTTTTATGACTTCAAACTACAAACGGGTAATATTGGATGCTTTCCAAATTTCCCAATAGAAGGGTAATACCATCAAAACACAAATGAATAGTCACCTAATAAAGTAAGTTTACAACCCACGAGTTGTAATCCTGAATAGAGTGGGGAAACCGAAAAAAAAATCTAGTATTTTAATACTACCTACCTACTTACTTACATATTACAGTTACAATATTGCAATCACAGATTCACTAAGTACTTTTCAAACTCGATGACAGTGAAAATATCTAAAAACTGGTGTCAAAATTATTTGGAGATGTAAAAAGAGTTTTTTTTTTCAAATTCGAACGAGCTGTTACGTGAAGTTTTTAACTACCTACCTACATAAAACCGAACTATTTTAATAGACTTTTCTTGCTTAGAATTAGAACATAATTTAATTGTAGACTTGTTTTGTATAACTAAGTGTTGTATAACCTTTTGTACATTTTCTATAATTTATTATTTTCAGTTTATAAACCCTAAGGCGGTTCTGTAATTCCGACATCAGGATTTGTGAGGTAGGTTAACCTCGAAACCCACACGATAAGCAAGTAAGCAAATTTATATTACAAAGAACTAATTATTTACTTTTAAAACTCTTCATCAGTCCACTGCTTGACATAATCACCTATCTCGCAAAATGCCCGTATTCCAAGTTGCTAAACATCAAGGTTTTTGATCTCAATTAATCTTCGTTTTTAGGACAATACCTCACCTAATCCGTCTCCTACAAATCATAATCACAGTATTTAACTCAACCCTGTCACTGGTGTCCATCCCTACTTAGTTTCGATCTGAATTACGGCGCGTGCGTCGGCGCTCGCTCGCGCACATTAATTTGTACCAGCGGGGATTTGCGGACTACTATTGTTTATGTCGGTGTCAACTTGGATAACGCTCATTTTGGCGTGCTAATAACCGGTATAATTAAATCGGTTATTTATTATTTGTCGTTATTATTGCTCTAGTTAAAGGCACTGGTTTTTAATGATTACCTATATATGGGATAAAACAATTAGGAAAGTTACCGTTTCTCTTGTAATACCAATTACGTTTTGTTGGATTTATTTTAATTCGTTCATAAAAATATTTTGAAACCGAACTAGTACTGAAAAGATTTTTCCGATTTTCATTCGATCGATGTAGACTAATATTATAATTTATATTTTGATTGGATCGTGTATTCGCTGTTCTTTTCATTTTTTTTTCTGTAATGTTTCGTATTTTTAAATTATATACTTATTTGTATGATAGAATTGGTATGTGAATGATATTGAGTTTAATTAAACCAATTATTTTATGATATTATATACAAATTTTATAACTTTAAACAGAAAAATACTCTCACAGATAAATGCCGTTTCATTCTCTGCATTGCATTTATTTCTCTACCATTATCCACACCCGGCGCCGCTTGATAATAGTGATAATAGTGCAATCACGTCCTCCCACTTTAAAATAATCTCCGATAAACATTAAACACTAATCTTGTAACAGGTTTTTGTAACAGCTATTACTTAAATTGCTACAAGTAACATGCTCTTATCCACGTGTACTCGTGTCATAACTTATATTTTAATAACACCTAGTATCTGGGTCTTGCGTACCACGTTACACAAGTTTTATCAATTTAACTATTTGCAATTTTGATTTACTAGTGGCCGCGGGATGTAATTTTTTTAGTTTGATTCTTTAAGAAGTTGGTGAATAAATAGTTACCTACCTAGCTCTACCTACCTAACAATACTACAGTTATTTGTAAAAAATGCCGTATGATAAAAACTGATGATGATGAATTTATATATGTTTTCCCAAGAATAATGTCAATGTCTGTATAATATCTTTTATTGACACCCAATACAGAAAGGCAGCACATAATAATAAGAAAAAAAGGTTTAATAGGTTTTGCACAAACCCCTAAAATGGACTGATATTAATAGTTTACAATACAGATCGATTTTATAGTTTCCATTAATCGTTGTAAGCGATGCGGAGGATCGTGAAACTCAGTACCGATAATTTACTCTCTCGGGAAATTACTCGTACCCGTACCACTTCCTTACCATACCCTAGAGTTAGATGAATCTGCGCCTACGCTGGCTTTAAATAGTTTTCTGCGGGATTTTGTCAGTATGATAAATAAGTATACAGAGTGTAGCAAATACAGAAACGACAATGGGTTCGAAATGGATCTTCACTATTTAAAAATTTTTTGGCAACCGAAAAGAAATTCGGCCAAATCTTCTTGAATAATATTTATTGATTTTATTTTATTAGCTACTACTATTTTACCAACAAAAAAAAACTTCTCCAACTATCTTTTTTTTGTTTCATGAAAAGATTTTTTGGGAAAATTTACCGGGAGCTACGGCTTATATATACGGCTATGACGTGCCTTCAGAACAACACAGTCATCTTTATCTTTGGACAATCATGTGATTCATTCAGCTTGCAATGTCCTACTAACCTAATTGGGGATAGTCTCACAAAGTGGTATTTGTCCGACCGTTCCCCACCGGGATTTGAACCCGGAACTTCCGTAATTCAGGTGAGCTTTGACCACTCGACCACGGAGCTGTTTTCTGAAATCAAACTTTTTTTTTTAATCATTTATTTTATGTCATGTTTTATCTAACAAAAGTTCGGGGTGGTTCGGGTCAGGAGTAACTCGTACCTACTCTAAACCGACGAGCATGTAAATATTAATAAATGTGGATGAAGCGAAAGAAAAGCGGTCTCTGCCTACCCGCAAGTCCGTTGAAGCTTGATCGGTTGTACTTTTTCGACTTAAGCATAGGTCAATTAAAAAAAAAAAGAAAAAAAAAACTCTGTCTACCCCTCCGGGAAAAAGGCGTGACTGTATGTATACATACATACGTATACATACATATGTTCATCTTAAATTGAATGACAGAAATTCAGCCTTCCATCACGTTATTCCACCACGAACTCGGCGACACGGGTCACAGTCACAGCCGAGGCCGCGACGTCGATTCCACCTCTCCAGGGAAATCACCATTTCCTCGCCCCACCGTAACCTGCTTTGTGGAAACTTGGCTGGCTCCATACGTGTTATTAAAAGCTAATTGTGGTGGGACCCCATCGGGTTTCAGGGGCGAAGCTCAAATTGCATGTGGTTTTAAATTGTAAAAACCTTTTGCAGTATAGATATTTTCATTGCTTCTTGACCAAGAGAATTTTCTTGAATTGAGATCAGTAATCAATTTAACTACTCTAAAACAATTGTGTAAGTCGTAAGTTAATATGCAACCTCTAAACTTTACCGAACTGTACCAATTTTCTCGTCACGTCAAGCCAATTTAAAGCCTCTGGCGCTCTATAAAATATAATTATATTAATTTTTAAATTGAAAATATTTATATTATTATATTTTGTGCAATGGATTAGCTCTGTATCCTTAACCAGTAGGTACAGTATTATACCATAATAAAAGCAGCTTAGTATTTTTACATTTATTTATAACTAGCGACCCGCCCCGGTTCCGCACGGGAAAATGGTTATTGTGGGTTATCCTTAAGTATATTATGCATGTATTATGCATATAAACCTTCCTCTTGAATCACTCTATCTATTAAAAAAACCGTATCAAAATCCGTTGCGTAGTTTTAAAGATTTAAGTATACATAGGGATATATGGACAGAGAAAGCGACTTTGTTTTATACTATGTAGTGAAGTGATAACATAAATTATATTTAAAAGGGAAATAATATTGGATTTCAAAGAGTGGTAAACTATTTCAACAATTAGCGCAACGTAAAATTAATAGATCTATAAATACGCGTCAAAATTGTTAAGAAACCATATTTTGTAGAATTTTACTCATTACTGAACCCTATTATGAATGACAGATAGTAATAGATCGATATAAATGATTAATATATCGACTATGATACAATTTAAATTAATTGCTTCCATTAACACGAGACAGTATCCATGCTGATCGATGGATAACTTTATCCGCCACATTAATTACTGTTAAAAGGTTGTTAATTAAACGCTTACAAAATGCACAGCGTTTATGGGATTTTCTTTTAAAATAAAACAGTCGAGAGATTTCCCTTTATTTCGAATAAAATGTACGGGTTGTTCCTATTTCGGCCCAAATACATATGGCCCGTTTGGGACGAATGGGATGTTAGAATTTTTTGTACCCTTTTTATTTTTTAATACCTTAGGTTTGATTATCAGATCTGTCTAAGTACTTACTTACGAGTATCTAAGTAATACCAAATCCGGCGGTATATAAATTGGGTATTAAATTATCTTTTTTTTTTTCCTGTAAATATACATTCCAAACAAATTGTGTGCATATTATGAGCTGACTAAAACTTTTCTTATATGAACAGAAAAGAACTACGCGATTGGCTTATATTTTAGGTACTTATTCAGTTATGTAATTAATATTTTTACATGTGCGTTCAAACTACTTTTGTTGCTATTCACAAATAAATAAGAATAAATTTATTCAATTCCTATTCCGTCCCAAATAGGCCGCAGTTGGGACGAAACTAGGACAGCTCAAATGAACGGGATTTCCCTTTATTTCGATTTGTAGGGAGTGCATCGGACGAGGCTGTAAAAAATGCAGTCGACGCAATCCCGGTTTATCCGAACGCGAATAAATCTGTCAATTTCACTCAGCCTCCCGTTGTTGGTCTATTCAGTGCTGTACCAAGGGGCTTATTTTGGAGTCAATAGAATCGTTTATTTCATCGAGCAAGGCAAGACCAATGTTGAAGAGACTGGAGATCTTTGGGGGAGGTCTTGGTCCAGGACATGGTCCGAGAAAACAAGGTCTAACAATTGGAACACGTGACTGACACAAGCCTACGTCATTTTGCGCTGTTCATCCTTGTCTATTAGACGCATTCGACAAGAATGAACAGGTAAAATGACGTAGAAATGACGTAGACTTGTGTCAGTCACGTGGTCTAATTGTTAGAACTTGTTTTCTTGGACCATGGTCCAGCAGGGCACCATTAAACTTATAAATATCATTTTTATTACCATTTCGGCTAAAATTATAATGGTGATGTTTGTTTTATGGAACGAACGAACTTTAATTTCATCTATTTACATAATTACCTAATTAAAATGGACGTCTTTTGGCTGAAATCATGATGATGATGGATGACATGAATTCTTCTGGCAACTGGCAACTAATTACCTAGTTAGTTCCACAAAGACCCAGGCATAGCCTTGAACTTCAAAAGAAAATAAAATGCTTCTTCGTCCGTCAGCCTGTCTGTCGAGAATATTTTTCTCAAAATTGTATCAATATTTTTATAATTCAAAGGAGATGTAAAATTTTGTATGGGAGGTGGTTTTAAATTATTTCAAAAATTGAACGGGTATTCTGAGCATATAGGGTAAAAGGGTATATTATTACGATAATCAGGATCACTTGAAAAAAAATAAAGAAAGCTCCGTTTTTTTTATAAATTGATTCGAATATTGTATGGTAGAAAAATAAACGAAAGATCTGGCAATACAATTATGCCTCTGGCAGTCCTTTCAAACCAATTTTTTTGTTGCGTGGTTGCTTTGAATGCTTTTTAAGAAAGAGATAGGCATAACATAATAATGATCTGTTGTCTCTTTCTAACTTTTTTATTAGGAATTGATCGATTAAAAAAAAACTTGATATGACATTAACTTGAATACCTGTCAGTTGAACATCTGTCATCCATCACGTTGACATTCTTTTTTTTATTAGTTTACTTTTTCTAAAAATGAAACGAAAGAGCCTCAAGTTATTCATTAATTATTTTAATTATTTACTGCAAAAAAAGTACTAAAAATAAAAATAATGTTGGTTAAAACAATCTTGGCTGGAAGATTTTAATACAAGAAAGATTACATTAGAATAATAACTCGTGGAAATTCAATGATCGTTCGTTTCATTGTAACTTTTTATCTTCAATAAGTTTGCAATTTATACAAAAACGGAGCATCGATAAAATAATTTGGTTAGTTATCCTGAAACCCACTTATATAAGCTTTCTAAGTAGGTATACTACTTATCCGTTCAATTTTTGGCCGAATAAAAAACCACTTTTATACGTCTCCTTTCCGTCTAAGCCTGTAAAAGATACAACTAGGCATTACAATAGGCATTCTTTACCACGCAGTCTGTTGATAATCATTAAAATGTTGTGCTTAGCATGCTTTTATTTTGTTTTTATAATAACAACAATTATTACAACAACAAAACCACTGTATGTATGAATAAGTTTGATAATACCTCCCTACATCTCTATTTACTATCGAAATTGAGTCCACCCAACCGTATCTAGACTCGGTTTCTGTAAAATGAACTGATTAAATAACTTGATCCCGTTTGCATAAGAAGGATCAAAATCAGCCAGCGTGCAAATGGGTATTCTGAATTTTGTCTAATAGAATCCATACGGATTTGAAAACATCAGTCGAGAATATGAAGCTTAGAATAGGGAGGATCCAAATCTTTTTGAAATAAGGCGACTTACATACGTAAACTCATTTTCAGCAATAGTATTATTTGAGTTAATAACAATTATTGCTTTTTCCAATTCGTATGCTTGGATGAGACAACTTTTCAAAAGAATGCCTCATTTTAGTAGTAGACTGAAGCTGTTGTGTAGATTGGAAATGAGAGGAGATATTGGACATTTCATACTAAGAATGGTAAACTCATTAAAAAAAAACAATTCTCAATTATTTCTGAATTCTCGATAAAAAACTCATTGCAATATAAGAAGCTATATAAATGATGCGATGCTTTTAATTCTTTTTGCTATCGATTCGAAACGGCACCGATCGTTCGTATTTTGCATTTACAAATGAACCCCCCAACTGAATCCTGCAACCCCTATTTACTATCGAGTCGGGATTCGCTCAGTCGTATCGAGTGTCGGTCGGAGTCGAAATGAACCGATTAAGTGAGTTCATTAAATGAGTTCATTTTGTTTACTCGCCTCACTGGCAAAGTACATTGCGTACTCGTTAAAGGCATTTACAGTGTAAATGGGGCTTCTTGCGGGGATCATTACTGCGATTATGGGATGTGAATTTGCGTTGAAGATACGCTGATATATATTTTTTTAGATTAACCGGTTTTTATTTTGTCAGGTTGTTGTGTTGTGGTCGGTGCGTTGTGTTGTTATTGTCGGTCTGTTGTAGAGATTAGTATTTTTTAAATATCAATAATAAATTGGAATTTCAAAATTTACACGTCAGAAACAGCATTGAAAGTTACCGCCTATTTATACTCTAAGGTTACCGCTTTCTATACCGGGGATTTAAGATGCCACTATGCAAAATTTCATTTAAATCGGTCTAACTGTTCCAGAGATTAGCGTGTACAAACAGACAGACAGACGGATATTTTTTTCAAAACTTATTTTTATGTTCAGCTACACTCCCTTTATCACCTACCATCAGTTTTTTTAAAAACAAATCAATGTATGCCGATTCTTCAGTTTTATTATAGTTTAGAAGAAGAAGAAGATATTATTCTTCGTCAGATTAAAAATAAATGTAGTGGTATAACACACCAAGACTAACTATACCATTATCAACAGAAATAACATTTACACAACACTGCCAAAATAACAGTAACCCTATATTAATTTTACGACTAGGGCGAAGGTGGAGTCCTGTCTATATACTCAATATCAGGAATAATAGCGCCAATTCTTCCAAGTCACACTCTAAACTAAAATTTAAGCCGAGGTTTTTTTTCGTTTATATGAAAACCGAAAAGGACGGGTTAGGCGTAATTTTAAGTCGGATGTTTTCACATGCACGGTGCACCCTAACATAAACTAGCGCGATAAATCGATATGTAAAACTAAATTTGACGATATCTGGTAGAATTCTGCTTAAATCAGTACCTACGTATGTATCAATTTTCTCCTTATGTATTTAATGCACTGCCTCGCAGCTATTTATTATTATAAATCCTGTACCCAAAAGGTTGCCTGGTAGAAATTGATACCTTAGCAATAAGGCCGCTTTTTGGACACTTATATATATTGTTATTAAATTATGATTTTTATTGTGTTTTTGTGTGCAATAAAGTAAACACTATTATATTTTATTCCCTCTTTTGTTTTATAAAGCGTGAAAAGAACGTATACTCGTACCTACTTTAAATTTGATTTAAACTTTAATCGTAATAACTAGAATCACGACCAGTATCATCTGATATTATGCCGATCCCGTAGGATTGCCCGGATGTTACCACACGACTGCCATTTCCCTATATCGGTATTTTATTGTCCGCCATATTTTGGATCAGCTGGGATTAGAATAACGGTTCCGAATTGAGATTGTTGCTGTATTGGTTTTCGATTACGCATGAAGTTTTATTGCATGTTGTGCCTAAGTAAAGTATGTAGGTATTAGTAGAATTTAAAACCTTTAAACCACATGAATAAGCAAGCAAGTAGAATTAGGTTTATGTCAGTAATATTATCTACAGATTTTTACGAGAAGATGATAAAACTCAAAGGACGTAGAGTTTTTTAGAAACCAGTGGGTGACATTTTTTTACTAAAATTGATATGCAATAGTTTGTAGTTTAATCATGTTTGTGTGCCATTTGATGTATACTTAAATAAAAATCCTATTTTCATAAAAAAGAAAGTTTTTTTTTTCCGTTATCGGAACAGGAAAACAAAGAGTATTTTATCTTCCAATCTGTCACCCGCTTCACATAAAACGTACGGACTATTCTGCCCGTTCTATCACTTAGTTGGCCCCATAAAATAGAAAAGTTTGCGTATAGAGGAAAAAAGTTTTACGCGGCCGTGTGCGGAATTTATAGGCCATAACGCACTGACGTCCCACTGGTGGGCAGTTAAGCACTACTAAAGGCAGCTACATGTAATAAACCGACTAACTATTGTTTTACTGAACTTACTTGCTACTAAACCTTTGTTCAATGAGGTCGGTTGTTGTGTTGTTGTGTGTGCGTTGTGTTGTTATTGTCGGTTTGTTGTAAAGAAATGTAATTTTTGAAATATCAATAATAAATTGGATTTTCAAAATTTACCTACACTTCAAAAACATCATTTAAAAGGTAGAAAGAAGAGATAGATGCAGTGTCATAACAGTAGGTCAAACAGAAGACGGCAAATGTAATGGAATGGCGTAAAGTCAAAGTCAAGTTCATTACATTACATTACATACGTTACGTTCATTACGTTACATTTTCTTTTCCGACGAGTTTAAAATTTTTTATTGTCTTCTTTGGAAACAACACCACACAGGCGTTACATCTTTTCAAAAAATTTTTCAATTGTACATTTTTTTGCAATAAAATATATTTAAAAATGGGATTCGTTTTATTAAGAGCGCTCAATAAAACTAATCCCATGGATTTTTATCTTCTAAGGAGTGTTATTTTATATTAAGCTTTCTTGGTAAATTTTTCTTAACAACAATCTTGAACTTCTCTAGTGAACAATTTTGAATATCAGATGGGACCGTGTTGTAAAAGCGTATACAGTTGCCCTTATAAGAATTTTAAATTTTCCGTAGTCAACTATAAAGGAAGCCAGTTTATCTTGGACGTAAACTCCACCAAAGGAGCAAAGCTCTTAAATTTGAATATGATGATCAATAAATTGCCAATGCACATGAAAATTAGTAGGGCACTATGACAAAATATTATATTAATTTGGATTTATGAATATTATGTATTATTTATTATCATTCTCCTGATTCAAAGCCTCCTCCCAACCCAACCCGTATTGACACCTGAGAATAGATGCACCTTTTTAAATCTTGTTTTTCTGGTGGATTTTTATATTTCTACTTCGTCTAGTAATTATTTAGAGTACATACTAAGTTAAATATTCTTGTATATTAAAATTATCCACTTGTATCTATAAATATTTTTATATGTAATAATATTCGCGTGTTAGAAATACACTCGAGAGCAAAGAATCCGGGTCACTTGGAAAAACCTATAAATCTCGGAAACTAAGAATGCTAGCTTAATGAAATAAGTTGTGTTTAGTAGACAATTAAATACTCCTTAAATTAGGGTATTAATTAAATGATCCTTAAATTTTGGCTGTCATAAAAATATCAAATTTGAAAAAAGGAGACTTTCGAAGATGGAGCTATGAAATTACTACATTTGTTTTTACTATTGTTTCTATTTTGTAATTTAAGTTGGTATATAAACCATATTGATAGTGTTAAATATTTATTATTTAACCTGTAATCATGTCGCTTACACCTGAAGAATGCGCCAGAATCCTAACAATGCTGGAAACCGGCCGGAGTCAGGGCGATACAGCCAGGACTCTCGGTGTGTCGCTGTCAACAGTACAAAGAGTTCTCCTACGTTACGAGGACACTGGCTCTGACCTACGTAGACCAGGTACAGGCAGAACTGGGTGTACCACAGCACGAGAAGATCGATACTTGGTGAACACCATGCTTCGTAATCGCTTTCTCACAGGAACTGAACTTACAAATCAGTTTCAACGCCTCGGAGGAAGTAACCCAAGCGCATGGACAGTGAAATGACGACTTTCTGAAGCTAACCTGAAGCCACTTAGACCTGCAAATGGCCCTAAACTAAAGCGTGGTCATCGTATTTCAAGACTAAGATATACCCAGAACCATTTAAATTTGACTATTGAAGATTGGTCGTAAGTTATGTTCTACGACGAATCAAAATGTATGCTCTACAAGCACGATGGAAGACACAGAGTATATAAAAGACCAGGGAAAAGATTCAAGCAAGCATGCAAAAAAGAAAAAGTAGGCTACGGTGGTAGGTCTGTAAATGCGTGGGCCGGAATTTCATCTGAGAGTCGCACAGAACTGGTGTTCATAGAAAACGGTTCTTTAACTAGCGTAATTTATGTGGACGAAATCCTTAATGAACACGTTGGGCCATTTATGGTCAATTTGGGTGAAGATGCTATTTTTATTTATGACAATGCCCGACCTCATACAGGTTTGATTGTGAATGACTACCTACAAGAGATGAACATTGCTCGTATGAAGTGGCCAGCACGCAGCCCGGATATCAACCCGATCGAGCATGCTTGCGACGAGCTGGGGAGATGCGTAAAACAACGAAACCCTCCCCCAATCACGCTCCGTGAGCTCAAGATTGTTATCACAGAGGAATGGGAGAATATTTCGCAAAATCCTATAAGGAACTTGGTGTACAGCATGCCAAACCGCGTAAACGCAGAAAAGGAAGCATAAGGAGGCAATACAAAGTATTAAAATCCAAGAAAATCATATTGTTGTACAAAAATGACGTTTACTATTTTTGTTTAAAGGCGAGATCAGCAGTTTTTTTACTTTGTTTCGTTTTTAATAAATAAAAATGTAGTGACTTATAAATTTTATTACTTTCATTTAAGGAGTATTAAATTGTCTACTAAACACAATTTATTTCATTAAGCTAGCATTCTTAGTTTCCGAGATTTATAGGTTTTTCTAAGTGACCCGGATTCTTTGCTCTCGAGTGTATTTACCAGTTTTCAAGATAAAAATTGATTCCGTTAGGTACATCAAAATTGCATTAAAAGTAATTATAAAACATTGAAGCAAAATGACTTTAGAGCATACTGAGCTAATCCTCTTTTTTATTTACTTTAGCACATCCCTTTATTGGTAAACTCCATGGCTAAGCTTTTTAATCTAGCTACTTTTAGTGCCGATTCTAACGGCCATGCACGGATTTTTTGCAAAAAATTGAATTAAGTAAAATGTGTCTTTTGATTGTTTATTTGACCCACTTTTTATTATTGGGGAGTAATATTTTATTTATATTTTGTTATATATGTAATATTTTGTTCCAAATAAACAAAACTTATTTTTCTTATCGTGTCTGTTTAATAAAGGCCGACAACCCAAAATTGGGATTTTGCAATTTTCTCTGATACAGATTCGAGAATGGATTCACTATCTAAACTCCTATGTATCGTGCTTTCTTTATATTTTTAAGGCTATTCTGTGAGAATTGTCGCCATGAGGGTGAATCCACCAGTTGCCAACCACAGTGACTTGGATCCGATCCAAATTATTTTTAAAGAAACCCGTAACGATCTCATTTGCCTGGTCGCGGCATATTGCTTGCTTCCATTTTGTCTTTGCTTACTTCCATTGTTTTTTTTCTACCATTTTGTTCTTTTTTTTTCAAGTTTACATGGCTGTGGGTCCGATTGCAACTGCCGGGTTGTTAGTGTAACGTTGTGAATAAAATTAAAAGTCTGTTTTGGTTTTATTCTGTTTCGCAGTCTGGTACACTCTTCTGGTGCGTTTTTCAGTGGAACAAGAATAATGTCGTTTTATTTTTTCCGTAAAGAATATATGGTATACCATGTAGGTACCTATAGTTGAATACAGGGTGTTTTTGAACGCTTATCAAAAACTGAAAATAACATGTACAGTTAATGGACATGATCAACTGTTCCAAAGAAACTTTGCCCGGAAACAAAGAAATAGTACTTTTCCATACAAACTGGCAAAACTGAAATAAAAATTTGTTTCGTTTCCGGGATAGTTTTCTTCTGGGTAGCTCAAAACCTTACAGAACATTGAGCATGTCCTTTTAATATTAGCCAAATTGTAACTTACACTTGTCAGTACTATTCGTATTATTGATTCCCGACGAAAAAGAGGGGTGTTATAAGTTTGACGTGTGTGTCTGTATGTCTTTCTGTGGCATTTTGATATAGTTTTTTTTTGTTTGCACGGTGTCACAATCGAGATTGTTCTTAGGTATGAATGATCCAAAAAAAAATCTTGAGCCATTTAAAGATTATCAGCTCTTTTTTAGTTGTTGAAAGGATCAAGTAACGGTTTTATGGAGGGGGTGTTTAATTTTCTTTTGTTATTTTCTTCTGTTTATAATATTATTTCTCTGGGTTGTATACCTAAACTTTAGTTACCTACCTCACAGGAAGAGTTGATTGGCCTAATTATAAACCTGTGACCATTCGACACAAAATTATAATATAAACGCAATTTGACTACGTAAAGCACACTCATTCTATATTCAAGAAAATTATGTAGAAATTATTAAAAGCCAGGTAAATTAAAACACTGTTTATAATTGAACTTTAATTGAACAACCGCTACAACTGTCGTAAAATAACGCAATGTGTGTTACGACCAGATAATCCCTAACATGGTGGTCCTACATAGGTGTAACGGGTATGCTAATGTTTATATGGAGTTCGTTGTAGGAGCAAATTAAATTACTAGGACTTATTCATAGTAAAGAGGTCTAAGCCTGAACATAATGACTTGTTGAACAGCTGGATCATTACCAAAGAATAAATTAAGTATACTCGTACAGAAAGACTACACCTGCCTTTATTGAAAACCGCGCTAACAGGTTTTCCCGTGGGAAAGAAGTATTTTCCCACGGTAAAAAGTTGCCTATGTGTTATTCTGATATATAACCTATATTATTGAAAAGTTTCATTAAAATCCGTCCAGTAGGTCTAGAGATTAGCGTGTACAAACAGACAGACAGACAGACAGACGGGTTTTGTATTTTTGTGTTCAGCTACACTCCCTTTATCATTTACAATAAGTTTTTTGAATAACAAATAATGTTCAGATACACCGATTCTTCAGTTTTTTATAGTAAGAAGAAGAAGCAGGTAGATAGAAGAGTCACGTGGTCTTCTTGTAAGACCTTGTTTTCTTAGAAGATGGATTTATGTATTTGTTACGAAAGTGTTAATAATACATAACCAACATAATAAAATTATTTTTCTGTCCATTCCTATAAATTACCCAATCGCAACAATTTTACGATTACATAATAGCGCTGGCTGGTTTGGCTTTGCTAATTCAAAATAAGAAAATATTAAGTGCCAAGTTTTTACGATGTCCACGTTTAATACTTGTTGGCTGAATGGTGCAATACCGCTATGCAATAATTTCTGTAACTTATTACATATATGTAGGTAGATAAAGTTTAAATCGACTAATAACAATTTCGCTTTTTTCTAAAATGGCGCACGCAGTGTTTGTGTAAAAGCTAACTATCTGTGGTACAGCTGCGATGTTTTATGCCTTTTTCAGTAGATTTTTTTAGTCGTGATATTGTGTACCGTCTATCAAATAATGCAGATTTTTCAAAGTCATCCACTTATTTAAGCGTCAAGGGGTGGCATTTTCGTTTGTTTTGTAAAAAATATATTATAATATTGAACATAACAAGGACAAATCCATAAACAAAAAGCAGTATATTGTAATGATGTACAAGATGCAACTTAAGACATCTTGAATTTAATAGCAACGACGACGTCAAAAATATTTTTTTAAATTGTAGGTATTTGGTCCATTTAAATTAGGTTTGAGTCGTTTTATATTTCTTAAAAAGTATTAAAGAAATAAACAAGCTAACCAAAATAGGTTTCCAACGAAATGCCTCCGCAAAGTGGAAAGGTCAAAGGTCACAGGTTAAACGGAAAAAGGCAATGTCATCTGGGCCAATTATCGGAAGAAAGTAATTCCATTTGTATAAGGTAAATGTTCCTCTGGAGGCCGGTGCAAATTGGATCGCTTGGTTGCGACCCACCGGCGACCTCAAAATCAAGTCACGTTTATAGAAACGTATATAGATACAAGAATCTATTCTAAATACGTAACTGACGTACTCGATATTATAAACTCGATATTATAAACTTTAGAAATTGTAATACGTAGGTAACCAAATTATTTAATTGTTACCGACTCAATTGACGCGAGTATTGAAAATCAATATAACAATAAATCACTAAGATCAAGATTGATAGAAATAAAAAATAATTTACACATTTGTGTAACCTCATATATAGACGAAAAATAAATAAATAAAATAACCGTGTGCAAAGTATGCTCGAAATGCTACTTTCGAAAATTTATTTTTTAAATAACTTCGACTAGGAAGGGCGGACATAGCAACATGTTATATATTTGTAATCTACTCATGATGCCCTTTCATTTGATACTCCACACGGTTATTTTTTTAATTTTTTTTCGGCGTCTATATTGGGTTTGAGGATGCTCGGCTAGAACGGAAACCTACCACGTTCGCTCGTGGCAACATGTACTTTTATATAGCTAAAAGTCTCTAGAACACAAATCAAACAACAGTTGGCGGTACGCAAATTTTTTAAACGAATCTCCTCTGAGAGTCCGCTCGTATAAAAGACAGGGAGAACGATTTGCACAAGTGTATATACAGAAGACTAGAAAGATTATTGTAGAAGATATTCGAGAAGGTGCGATTTTTCTGATGTTGAATGTATTTTGTAAAAATTTTGTTCAAATCAAATTGAATTTGAATTTTCAAACCATAGGAAATATTAAAGCAAATGGAAACGAATGCATGAAATTAGCACCAAAGCTCCACAAAAACGAGTTACATGTCAAAGAGAAAATTGCTTCGGCCTACTTTATCTAACTTATTATAGTAAACACGCTCGGACCGATATACTTAATTACTGGGCAATTTACTGCTCCCGTATCACAAAACACGCCACCTACAATACAATTAAGATATTTTTATTCCAACTTTTCACGCGAACAACGGCGGTGAAGCTGAAAAATTAAATGGTCAACTGTTCCGTGAGGGTTCCAACTTAGGAAATGACCCAATATTTCATTTGGTTATTGAATAAAAATTGCCCTTGTTTAAAAACCAAGGCCTGTTAGTAAGTAACATGCAGTTCTATTTAAAAAACTTTTTTCTTGAGGAATCCTTAAAGTTTTAACGTTGCCGATAGTTTAAAACATTGTAGTAATATTCCTAGTTCTCAAATCCATATATTAAGCTTATGAAGATGAGTTTTTTGTCACATATTTATATCAAAATGTATATCTTTTACTTGGTAAGTACGAAAATAGAAGGAAGAACCTCGGTTAAGTTACTTTTTACGTTAGGGCTTTGTTACTCTATTTACCATGAAACTTCCATGAAATTAGTTTATTCCCGTAGAAAGTACTAAGATCAAAGTGAAAATGAACATGTGAGTGGTAACCTGAAGTGAGTTAAAGTTATTTTAATAAAATTATTTTAGTAGTTTTTTTTTCTACTGTTAGCCTCTTATTTCCGGATCCCTGAATTATCTGAAAGAAAGTTGGAAAGTAGCTAGGTCTGTTTATCGCAATAAATCTAACCAGTGAAACAAAAGAATAATTGCCCAGAACGACCTTTTGCAACCATGGCAACATTGTTTTTGTGTAAAACTGAAACAATCGTTCTTTTATTGTTCTTTATTGCAAGTACAGCCGAACTAAAACAACAAACAAAATTTTAGGCCTTTGTCCAGCAGTGGGCGTTTTTTGAAATGCTGTCGATGAAATCTTACATTTTTATTTTGTTTTCCCTTAACGTAGCATTATCAATAAACTCCTTACTGCATTCTAAATTCTCACCATGATCTTATTTCCATACGTAATCTTACGGCTGCTCCATCACAGACCAACATCGCTGCCTCGCATTCGTGCAACGTTTTCCTTACTGAAACGAACGGCCCCCGAGATACCGTTTACAGGTACATCTGAGGGGCGATGAGCATTATTATTCATATTCCTGGTCGGCAGTCCGCTCACGACTTCAACTTTTTTCAATAAAACTGGCGGCGGACAGAGTTTCGCTTCGGGAAGTCGGAGTGCGGGCGATTTTATAACTTTATCACGGCATCGTGTCGATACTTGGGTGTCAATTCTAGTGCTGCTTAGATAGTGGTGGACTTACTAGATAAAAAATAAAGAACATTACAATATGTAATGAAATAACTATTTGTTGCTGGGAATATTATAGGTAACAAAAACGGGTACTTTTTTTTTTTAATCCTATACTTGTTTCGAAAGAGTACGACCAATCAAGCTTCACCGGATTTGCGGGGGAGCGGAAGACTCTACCCCAAAAAACAGTCATATACCAACGCGTCTAGGGGCGGCTCAAGGGAGCCTCGGTTCTTTGGCTGCTTTAACTGCATCCAGTGATTTCGTCGTCACGTTCGGAAAGGATATGTTTGGGACGGCGACGGAACCGCGTGGTGATAAAAAAAAAACGGGTACGAATACGGGTAGAGTTAAACTAAAATTCAACTAGGGAGAAAATGTAAGATAGTGTAGTTTATTTTCCAAAGGTTTTACTATTTTTGAAATTATTTAATTAAATTTTCAAATGACATAAGTCTGAGTCTATCTATAAAAATAACGGTAAAAATAAAAGCAACGCAATCTGTCTTCACAGGGACAGGAATGACCTCACAAAAAAATACGTTTCCATTACGGAACTAGTCATTATAGTACCTATACGCGGTTAAAGTTATTCATGAATTTGTAGAATAGGTATTCTGAGTTTAAGATCAAAGAGCAACGCAAAAGTTTTTCATAAGCGCACCTTTATAAAAGAAAATTACTTTTTCAACGCCATACTTGCTCAAAGACCCTCGCTACGAGCTTGTAAATTTTACCCTCCGTTCGCCTCCTTTAATATTTTCTTGATCGTTCTCAAAATAATCATCCTCTACTTTACTTGAGCTTCATAAAGATTATATGTTTCTTGAACAGTTTATTTTTTGGAATAATATATCAAGCATCATAGTTCGCGGGTTCATGCCTCGGCACGCACGTATACCAATATGTTTTTGATTTTCGATATTCATATTATGTAGGTATGTTTATTTGACGCTTTTAGGGTAGGAAAACCTGCATAAATAAATTAAAAGGTTGTGTGTGAAGTTGACCAACCCGCACTGGGTCAGCGTGGTCGGCTAAGGCCTATTCACCCTGATTAAAGGGTAGGCCCAAGCTCTTGGTGGGGACATAATATGAGTTTTTTAACAAATATTTAAAGAATATTTGAAGTCCAGGCTGTGGTCCAGGCAAGGATGTTATAATTACTACCGGATTTACTAGTTATCGCATTTTCTTTTATCAAATTGATAACAAACAATGAAACAACGACTAATAAACATTATTAAGTATAACTGATATAAATCCCATTTCATTTAACCCCACCGCCGCCTCCTGCGAGCGACGCGCCCGCCGCGGCCGCCAGCCGGCCCACCCTGCGCCGGAACGTCGCTACCCGGCCGACTCAGCCGCCCACACAGCCAGCGGCTCATAAGTCAAAGAAGACTCCAGCAAGACAAGCTGAGAAGTCCGAAGATAAGCGCCCTAACGTGGTGGACGCGGAAGGTTTCACCACGGTACAGAAGAGGCGCAGACAGCGAACACGCCAGAGCACGTGCGGCACCGCGCCGGTGGACCCCAACATCCCCCTGCGTGCCGCCACGACGAAGACATCGCTTTATGTCTCCCGCCTGCACGAGACTACCACTCGGGAAGACGTGCTGGATTTCATCAAGGAGAGGCATAAAGACGGTGCCTTCAAGGACTCGCCAGGATTCGGTGTGGTGGTGGAGCCCCTGGAGTCGCGCCACCACGTCAACTTCAAGTCGTTCGTGGTGCGGGTCCCGACTGCCCACCTGGGTGTCTTCACCTCGCCGCAGTTTTGGCCGAAGGGGGTCGTGTTTCGTCGCTTCAGGGGGAACCTGCCGCGGAAGGACACGATACCCTGGGCTTGCATATAAAGAGCTGTATTGTTTAGAATAGTTTAGATGTATTACCTATAAAATATGTATGATAGTCTGTAAGGTATTTATGATATGGGCCTCTGTTTACATATTTAACATCTATATGTAAATATTGCCTGAAATAAATGAATTTATTATTAATATTATTTATTATTATTAAAAGCTTTTTGAAACGTTTGAAATATTATGTAACTTATGCATCTCACACGACATCCAACTCAACAAGAGTTTTCCAAAAGTATATTATGGAAATTTTCTAATCTTCTCATAGAAAGAGAATAAACTACACTGGAACTGTAATTTATTACGCAGTCTAGTTAAACTAACCTAAATAAATACGGTAGGAAGAGTTTTTACAGTCCATATTTCCGTAAATAAACGAAGCTCTAGTGCTTTGTCTGACTTAACCAATTTCCAGCTGGACTGAACTATCTAGCCGGATTTAACGAGCTGCAACCACCTCTCACTATTTCCTACCAAAGACTGTAAACGAAATTGGGCAAGTGTGACAGAGAGTATTCAAAATTCACTGGATTTATGTAGCTGGATAAATTAATTACATAAGATTAGTAAAAATAAAAAATAATGTTAATAATATTATGTCTGCTTTTTCCCATTTTTTTTCTTTATTTTTAAGGCATTAATATTTTATATCCTAAACCTTCTTTATATTTTTTTCAGTTGAAGTGAAGTAATATAATCAGAGAGGTTGGAAAGCCGCGCTTCGCTTTAATGACCTAACTCCACGTCTGTGTCTGTGTCTATTATCCTTTCTGACTACAATTTTAAACTCACAGTGCTCATTTTACGAACTTTCCAGAAACTTTTAGTACAGATAAACTCTTGACGAATGGCGCAGACATGCTCTAAAACATCTAAGTTACGCCCCACTTCAAATAACAATTCATATTCACGGTTCTCGGTACAGATGTAATTGCGCAATCGTATGTGAAATACAAAATGCTCATTAAGGCAGAATTACGAGTATCATCCATAACAATTGCTTCCTAGAACCGGTCAAAGCATACCAGCTGTCATCACTTGACAAGAAGACCATCTCAAGACGGGAGGAGCGTTGCCAGAATGTTACTTTCGACACAATTTTGGTTACTTTTTTTTTTATATAGTTACCTCAACATCGAATAATAATATATTGCTCATTGACAATATTGATTATTTCTTATGTTCTAATATAAACGACAAATACAGATGTACACAACATTCACAACTAAGTGCTGATATATAATTTAAATATATAATTTTATATCTGAAGAGGTACTACTATTTGGTATTCTGTGTCTGAAGTGAGATCATGTGGTATTGATTAGGTATGAATTAAGAACTAAATTAGTTACTTAGTACCTACAGTTTTCTTAAAACTAGCAAACGAATTGTCAATTACTTTTGGACCTCTTTTGTATGGTTGCCGCATCGACGACATGCCGAATTCGAATTTTGATCCGTTTTACTCTTCTTGAAGGTGTTTATTTACGAGTATAAATGAAAGTTTGTGCTTTAGAAGCGCTATTCTTGTATTCTTGTATAGTCTCTGTTGTAACAATCGCTGCGATAGTTCTATCGTTTTTTTTTCTAGTCAGACTTTACTTGTATTTCTTTACGCTTTTAATTTATCTGATCTGACTATAAATAGGTACCTCTTTCAGTTACAGATTTGTTGAAAAAAAAGGCTTATATTTTTTGGAATATTGAAGTGTCATAAATAAGAATTACTTCTTCGTCTTCCTTCTCATCCTTTTCTAAATATAACAAGACACTTTATTTTTCTCAATATTAATCCTATCAATTTTGATTTTGAACTATATCATGTTATTTTGAATATCAGCTTCTGGCAACACTCTTTCTGTCATCACTTGACAAGAAGACCATCTAAAGCCGCGGCGCCCCTCCCACCCGATCGCGGCCCGACGCTGGGATTAGCCGTAAATATTTATAAGTGTAATAACGCCTTAATACCTATTCATAAGTGAAAATTATTATGCAAATAGTGGCAGTAAATCCAGGCGAGTCTGCAAGCGCCTAATTGCGAGCCAGCGGTTGATGTACTGCCTTCTGATGTAGGTATTTGACGCTGATTTGTGTTGAATAGACCCACTATTGCCATAGACTAGACAGACAGACTAGCTGTAGGAATTTTATATAACTTGGAAATAAGAAGCAGGGAGCAGTTAACTAGTTTTTTCGGTCATTGTTTTTGGTGGTTTCTGGAAACCATAATCCATTTAGATGTATTACACTTCCACTTGCGCTTGCTTGCTTGCTTGCCTTTGCTTGTATTGCACTTGTTTACACTTTAGAATAATTAATAAACAAAACAATAACAAACTTACAAAATAATCGAAATACGAATTGAACTAGTTTACTTAAAATCGACAACAATGCGGAGGAGAAGGCGATAAATAAAATGTTTCTAACCCCTGCTTAACAACGTTTTTTTTTTTTTTTCAGAACAATCGTCTTGTGTAATTAACGCTAGAAAAATATATTTTTTTATCATAACTTCCAGTCCGAATAGCAGTTCGTTAAAAAACATAGCGATATTTTCACGCACGAAAGAGGAATCGGGAGCGTGTTAATTCCCGCTCGTACCATCTGACATGGAAATTAAATATTAATTTTAATAAACGTAACGAAAAGGTAAAAGCGTGCGAATCGCTGACAGCTTGATGCGAGCATTTTAATGATTTGTTACGCTCACTTACCTTTATTTAACTTTTAATGTTTTTCAACATTTACACCTAATGGAATATGGACATTGAGTACCTTCTCGTGTAGAGTAATTGCTGTTTCCAATTGAAAATTTCATGTGTGAGATTACGCGTCAAGCCGTCAACTTAACAAGGAAATCATTATCATCATGGGTCTTTCTCGTGTTGTCAGACTTTGTAGCGTCAATAAATGGTTCGGTTACACTGGTGAATCAAGGGATATGATGAAAATATTATAATTCTCCGGTCTTTCTTCTTGACCAGTTTTATTTCTACTTCCATAGTGTTGTCGACCAAAAGCATAATTGTTAATAATATTCCGTTTTATAAGCTTCAAAGGACAATGACATGACAACTGAAAATGTCAAATATGAAACCTGGTCCAAATATTCACCAAAATATGTTTTCCTAGGCTTCAGCCATTGTTGAATTAATATAGTTAGAAAAAAAGTTATATAGTCAGTTGCTACCCAGCTGCGCCAAAATGAATGTGTACCTAAGTTTTAAGTGGATAGGTCACACCTAAGCGTTATATATAATTTAGAAAAATAAAAGAAGTAAGAAATTTAAATTCGATTTTAATTATTTTAATTTACAGATGCCAGGGTAGCGTGCTTATATTTTAAACAAGACCGAGTCCACTTAATAAGTAAGTCTCTAAAATTACATCACTTTCCTGCCAGTCCGGTACATCCAGACGACGGCGACAAGAAGGATGATGATAATGATGATGATACAGTATCGTATGCGGTTCGTTACAACGTACAAGATTTTTCCACACATTTACATTACGTATGTACGTCTGACGATTAGAAGTTTTTAGGTTTTCATTAAAAAGTCCAATAATTTTAATACCAGTTAAAACTTACTGCAATATAGCATTTTAGTTTGTAGTGGCACCTGTTACAACTTTTGCTCCTTATAGTTTCTAGATTCAAGGAAAAGAACGTCTAAGAATCCAACTCATACCTTTCTATAACAAGTCATGTTGAACCACCCTATGTTTTGCAACAACATTAAATCCGACAAGGCAGTAATTACAGGAATCAGCACGGCCGGTGAAATAGTTCTAGAGAACCATTTCTAGAAGCCACAATTTACAAATTTTACGCACAAGTGAAGTACATTACTTTCTCGACACGAGAGTTTTAAGTTTGAGAGTAATTGGCTACGCAATGAATGTAAAATTTTCGTTGTAGTTTTGAAATGGCAGCTTCGAGGAATGGTTACTGGCTGGATAGATAATATTAACTTAGGGCCGCGATGGCGCCAACTCCCACGCACCTATTCAGCGGAACAAGTGTCAAGATTAATGAGATATTTGCAGCGGTCTGTCGGTTATTGCTTCTACCCTGCCCACAACTTGTAACAGGTAGTGTGGGGTTCGAAATGATAAAACTACAGCTTAGCAAATACTGAAAGAACATGCCCAGTATTACCCAGTCCTATGGTTCTGAGCAATATTCCCAAAGAAGCTTTTCTCGGAATCGGCTTTTCCATACCAACTGTCCAAAAAAAATAACTATGAAAATTTTGCATTAGACGTATTAATTTCACAGAAATTCATGATTGTGTGTGCACTAAAATGCCTGAATGTACTAGCCTTCCGCCTCACGACTCCGCCCGCATCAACAGTTTTTCCCGTGGGAAAGAGGAATTTTCTTGATAAAAAAATTTGCCTATGCTACTTCCTAAGTTTGATTCTATCATTATTCCAGGTTTTATCAAAATCGCTTTTGTAGTTTCGGAACCTATTCAATGCAAACAAACGATCAACTCTTTCCTCTTTATAATATTAGTATAGATTTGCAATGTATTCGAAGTCTATCACGCCTCACATTAACTAAAGCTTAGAGAAGTTCCTGGCGCCACCGCCCACGCAAACCCTTCTCGTACCTGTATCTGCACCTACCTGTACCTTTTGGCACAACAGAGAAATATTATTGCACTAGGGCTTTCATTTCATATCGCAAATGGTTGATAAATTATGTTGTCTCAGTTATATCAGCTGTCTGACATCGAAGATAATGAAGACTATGCCCATTCCGGGGATCAGAATATTTTAATACATTTCCTTGATTAGATTTTTTCTCTCTTCTCTCTTCAAAACTTCTAGATTATTGCTATTACGTATAAAAATTTTAGTGGTTTAGTTGGTGTAGTTATATGGTGTAAAATATCACTTTTGGGTCACTTTCAGGGCAAGCTACTCCTTTCTTAGGACATAAACTTGTCTCCACAATCTCCTTGCTCTTTTATTTTATCGTACACATCCAGAAAGATAAGTTCCCCTCATAGGCCCAATTCCTACAAAGCAGGTCGACCATAACTTTACTCAAATGGTGACGCTCAGTCTTAAGGCAGCCCTGGGGATGCTTGAGAATATTTCTGCGCCTTGCAACAGCGTGGGATGTCGCTTAATAACCTTTTAATTTTTATCGCGCGCCTATCAATACCAAATTACCTCCTTTTATCTTTTTTACATCTTCAAGTGCTGTTTAATATTCATTCTTGTTTCTAGAACATACGGTATCGTCTTTTGCTTCCTTTAAATGAGTAATTGTTTCTAAGGTTAAACGTTATTATAGCCATAGTAAGCTTCCTATACGGGCACTATGATTTGTTGAATAAATTCCCTCTCGCCCACCTGCGATATTGCTCTACCATAGCCTATATGACATCACGTAATAGTTTGATAGTTTTCATACTTAGAATTTTATAGTTATACAAGTGAAAGTTATGCATGTTAACTTCATGTGTTTTCTACGTGATGTGAAGTTATAACCACTCAATTACATTGAGTAAATAATGTTACGAATCATAGGCAATAGGCAGGTATTTACAGCGTGTCGTGTTTTAAATATCGGATTAAATTTATATTATGCTGTTATATGCTTTTGGTAACCAATACATTCGTACTTTAAAGCAGTTACAAAACGATAACAATCATCCTCAATGGTTTTTTAGAGATCTGTAAAACAAACTCGTTTCTCTGTCCATCCGTCTTTCAGCGCCAATAATTGTCTATGAAACTAAAATAAGATCTACTGGACCGTTTAATTTGAGATTTGCTATCGAGGACTCGTAAACAAACATAACATTAAATAAATAATTTTAAACATGGCCACTTTAGGGTGGTAAATTAAAATAATAATAAAACATCACAAACGATATCATGTGACTTATCAAACGAAAGGACTTGTTCAACGATAGGAAGAACAAAACAAGAGGAAGAGTTTCTAAAAATGCATTCCTTTCAAACCAACAACAATCACCAATTATTTTCTTTAGCTGTCTTTAATAGCGGAGATATAATAAGTTACTGTTGTTACGATTGGGAACTTAAGTTAGCCATCATCGTCTAAATATAATGTCTGGAGATATTTTCTATCTAAAGAGCTAGCATTAAATGTCGGTTGCTCTGCTAAATCACGTTGACGTCGGTGATTAATCTTCACAGGAGAATGCTTGTCGTTAGCCTGGCAATAAAGCGATAACAAAATAAATCAAACTGCTATAAATACTGGTTGCCAGTTTCAAGATGATCCCAGACATTTACATCATTCCCATCCCGTCCCTTTCGACGCATATTACTAGATACGGAATAGTGTCTATCTAGTACTATGTACCTATGCGTCAAAAGGATCTCGTCTTCTCATTGAAATCGTTTTCATAGAATTAATATATTTCAAGCCTTTTCTGATTATGGTACTGAACGAGGTGTATGTACACCTTGAGTTATGTTGCGGTAATAAAGACTATCTAAGACATACCTATGCTATCTTCTATGAGATTTTTCAACATGACTTTTAAGACAAGCGTTTAAAGTGTTTTTAAATTATTGATGAAAGACATGTGTCTAAACCAAATTATATCAACTTTTCTATTTCAGAAACAGGTACATCTTAGAAAAAATATTATTAAAAGAGATGTAAAAAAATTACAGCTGGCTAGCCCATATACCGACGATCTAGTGAAGATAACGGAAAGTTGGTGGATGTAGAGAGCTGGGTTGAGGCTTGGAGAAGATTTTCTCAAAAAAAATTGTAATTGACGATGATGATGAAGGATTTCTTATTTTTGAACGTTCATGTCCAGTGCCCACTCTATCCCACTAGCCGACTAAAATTCTTTGCTTCGTATTATGCGAAAATGTTTTTGAATGCAAATATTTTGGTTGCTGGTGAATCACTAGAAAAAATTGGTTTACGCGAGGGAAAACTAGTTAAATAAAATAATGATTTAATACTCGTAAATACCACGCATTACAAAGTAAAGTACCTAAATAACAGAAGGATATAAGAGGCCAAGATGTAATGGTCGAACAAAGCAACCATATGAGCGATCAGTCCCAGAACAGTCCGATCCGATATAAATTTACGGAACTTTTATGGCATTCGTATGGAACTAAACGAAGTATAAATAAATATAAAAACGGCTTTTAGTTATAAATTATGTTTATTGGTTCCTCTGGCTAGTTAAAGTACTACTTCGGTACAAAAACAAAATGGCCCTTCCCGCTTTTTGTTTTCGATAAAATCCGAGATAAGCTACCGTAATATTGAACTTTGCCATTTTTGCAACGAAGATAGTTTAACGAACTCTATTGTATTTTAATTGAATTTGAAATCTATACGATTGTTCGGTTTTCTCAAAGGCAAAGGAAAGTTGGACAATGAATTTGCAAAACGCACGAGGCGTACTTTTATAGCAGTACCTACCTATACGTAAGAGCGAAAGTGTGTAATGTGAAAAAATTTGGCTACTATAGTCATAATTCAATAATGACAGTGTGCAAAATTGCAATATCTAATGTGACGTACTTGTAGCTTCTGAGGAAAGTACTTGGTGTTACAAAACTTAATCTACACCTGACTGTGTTAAATTACCCATCATACAGAATATCAGTGACTAGCGCCGCAGCATTCATGCTGAGTTAGGGTTAGGCCTATTTAAGGGCCATAATCGAATAATCTTAACTTCTTATCATTGTAAAAACTATTTATCGTTTCGTTGTGTTTGTAAACCTCTAAATAAACGTTTTATCTATTTATCTATCCAGGTCATAATTCAGTAGTGAGAAATGCAAATGTGCAATATCTGCTACCGTAGGTCATCGAGGAATGTATCAGGAATTTAAAAAAAGGGTATTTCACAACTTGTAGCTTCTGAGTGAAACCTATACACGATGTTGAAAATCTTAAGCTGCACCTGATTGGTTATATAACCAATTATAAGTCATAATTCAGTAGTGAGAATGTGCAAAAGTGCAATATCCGCGGCTGGGGCTATAACTGTCATCGAGGAATGAATCAGAGACCCATAAATCGAGGCTAGGACAGGATCGTGCTCTGGACTCGTGCAATCGCCGCCTGATTTTATTTTATTACCGGCACTGTGAGAAACGCAACTGTCGATTTGTTTAGCGAAATTATTTTATGATGGACATTTGTTTTATTGTTTGTTTGGCTTTCGCGATCCTTAGCTTTCGCGCTTTGAAAATACTTTAGGTATAATGATTTTTTTATTCTGCAGTTATTGTTTAAAAAATCTTTATGTTGACTTGAGATATTGAAAGCAACGGTGGTTATTTAGAAAGAGACAGTTTCTATTTATATGATTTATGGACAAACTTGCTTTCCACCCCGCGACTCCGCCTGCGCTAACAGTTTTTCCCATGGGAATGAGGGATCTTCCGGCCTTAAAAGGTGACCTATGATGGGGATTCTGCTATATTATTGTAAAGTTTCATTAAAATCCTTTCAGTAGCGCTGACGTGAAAGAGTAACACCCATACATCCATACATCTATTCTCACAAACTTTCGCGTTTATAATATTTTAGGATATAAAGGACTTGGCAAAGTCCTTCCTTTATCAACTTTGAATTCATATTGAAATAAATACAAGTAATTTCTAATGCCATGCTCAAAGTAGAAAGTAAAACTATTTTATTTACAACCAAAATCAATATGACAAGCAATTCATTATACAATATCCCTAAACCTAATTATGATTAATGATCTGGCGAGGATTCCAAATCACTAAAAGGTATTAGTTTAGATTTATGCCTGTCTAATTATTCCTGGAAGGATGATACGGTAAACACAACTTGATGGTGAAACTATAAACTAGTCTTACAAGTGAACATTTACGAACCAGCACTTACACGATCGTAAAGTTAAAATTTATTGGTCTAGCAATACTAAAGCGGAATCAATTTCTGCGAGCAAACAGTGGATATTGATATGCTAGCTCTCCTAAATCGCCTGTGGTTTGATTGCGTTTCAAATTTAATTATCTATGAATAATAATACGTGACTTCAAGAGCTGTAACGTCATAATAGGGGACCCTAGATTCCAAACTAATGGATCCAAGAATAATTTTAACAAAAATTATACTAACCTTAGGATGTGAAAGTAGAACATTACAAAGTGGACAAATTACTCATAGTAGGTTCAAAACCAAGTGGAACAATATATTTCGAAGAAAAAATAATAATGAAAGTAAACCTTTTTTATTTGGTATCTAAATTAGGAATACAAAAAATTTATTTCCTTAGAAAACACATTACAGCTAAATTATCCTTTGAAATATTTTGAATCCCACATTATTTATAACGTGTGCTGTACGTATCAAAAATGTTAGTAGTAATGTTTCAAGTGTTTAGTAATAGGTATACCCTTAAGCTATTCTATGCTTCTTTCAAAATGGATATTTACCTAATTAATAATTTACCTTACAAACCCTGATATCAGAATTATTCCGCCAAAAGAATTTCTAAATACCAACTGATGATCAGATGACATTCCAGGGCCATTCAAACTTACAATTAAAACATTTTGAAAACCGAAAGTTGCGCCTGAGTGTTGCCGCAACCCAAAGAAAACAAATGACAAATCCCGTCAGGCATGAGTTGCATCAATCCGCGTCTATCCAAACTTTTTGTCAACTGTACACACTTTTTGTAGCCAGTACAAACAGTTCGGATATTAGACAAACATCGGAGACAGGAAGCTTGACTCAAAGTGATGTCATTGAGCTTGTACGAAGATGGATGGAAGATTAGTTGCCCATCCGTCCTATAGTTATGTTAAGATAGTTTCGACTTTAAATAGTTTAGTGGCACTTTCAATTTTGTGAACATTACAAACAGAATTTAATTTTCTTGCATTATTATATTCGTCACTTGTATTTTGTATTGCATAAATGTTCAACTTTGTATATTCGCATTTGCCAAAAAAAATATTTATCATTTCCTTGATATCATAAAGTTTTACACAATTACAAACTAAGTCTCTGTATAATCTATATATATATTACGCAAGCCCGATTTTTGTACAGGGTATCAAATCCACATCCGAGGTCCGTTATTGATAAATTATACCTCATTAGCTTCGTCTCATCCTGGAGGCGTGCATAAAACTCTTAGTTTTTTAAGTTTTTTAACAAAATACCAATTAAAAGAAGGTAAAAAAAAATAAAGCAAGGATTTGTTTACATTAAATGACATAAATGACAACCACTCAAATTTTAGATATTTTTTTTTCGTATAGGTAATGGCGTTGGCTTCTAGGGCACTTTGCAAATGTCAATAGACTGAAAAAGAATAAATAGCTAGAAAAAAGCAATTCATCCTTTTTTCTTGATGCATCTGCAGGTTGTGGTAAAACGTATGTGCAAAAAACTTACTTTAATAATCGATCGCATGTTTCGGGATATTACAAATTAATGAAGATAGACGACGACAACCATTTGCTGGAAAAGTTGTATTATTTTCTGGTGACTTTAGATAGACTCTGCCGGTAGTGCCACATGCTGGACGGGCAGTAACAATCGAAAACTGTATTAAAAATCATCGTTTGTGGTGATACATGACTTTTCTAAAGCTAGATAAAAATATGCGAGTAAATGAAGGACAAGACGAATTTGCAGATTACTTGCTTAAAGTTGGAAATGACACTCTGCCAAAGGACGAATGTGGGCAGTCAATATTAGAGTCTTTTAGGAATTGGTTCGCTGATCGATTTTATATACAATGACTTGGACAATTATAATAATATACACGAAAAGGCTATTCTCACACCGACTAATGAAATCTGTTCAAAAATTAATTTGAAAGTTCTCGAGCGTATCTCTAGCGAAGAAGTAACATATAAAAGCGTAGATGAAATGAAATGAAATGAAATGAAATGAAATGAAATCATTTATTTTAACTTTTGGACACTTTTTTGGACACTTAGTTAAGTCAAATAAAATTACATTTAGTGGCGAGTTCAGCAAAGCAAAATGTGCGGTCTTTTGTGGAGAAGAGCTCGCCGAATAAACTCCACAAGCGTCGCATCTTTAAAAAATTATATTTTTTTTTAATATGTAAATTATAGGTACAATATATCTTAATAAATTAAATTATATTAATAGCCAACTCAAGCAACCTCATTCCCATGGAGATTCGTCTTCTAAATAATCAGATATCTTGTAATATGCATTTTTAATCAATTTTTGCTTAACTACAACTTTAAACTTATCTAAGGGTAAGTTTTGTATAATAGTAGGAATCTTATTGTAAAAGCGTATACAGTCGCCCTTAAAACAATGTTTTATTTTCTGCAATCGACTAATGTGAGATGCCAATTTGTCTTTATTTCTAGTATTAAGAGCATGTCGATCACTATTCTTTGCAAATTTTGTTATATTTTTTTTTACATGTAATAAATTGTGGTAAATGTACTCCGATACTAATGTTAAAATATTAATTTCCTTAAATTTTTCCCTAAGTGACACTCTAGGCCTTAATTTATAAATTGCACGAACAGCCCGTTTCTGCAGCGTAAATATATTATTTGCATTTGCAGCATGTCCCCATAGAAGAATTCCATAGGTCATCAAGCTATGAAAATAACTAAAATACACTAATCTAGCCGTATCTACATCAGTAAGAGCTCTAATTCGTTTAACTGCATACGCCGCTGAACTCAGTTTGTTCGACAATTTATTTATGTGAGGATCCCATTGCAGTTTGGCATCCAAAGTAATTCCAAGAAATACAGCAGAGTCCACAAGGTCCACTCTCTGTCCCTTTATTATTATATCAGTTGCTACTGGAGTAACATTTGGTAATACAAATTTAAGGCATTTTGTTTTATTTTCATTGAGTAATAAATTATTTACCGTAAACCAGTTAACTACATCATGGATAGCATTGTTTACGTCGTCATAAACTAATTGTTGTCTTTTAACTTTAAAAATTAAAGAAGTATCGTCGGCAAACAGTACCAACCCATGTTTTTCTTTTATAAGATATGGCAAATCATTAATATACACTAAAAACAAAAAAGGACCAAGAATGGAACCCTGCGGGACGCCCATTTTTATCTTAGATCCAGGCGATCTTTTCCCATTAACATCGACCAAATGGAATCTATTCGTAAGATATGATTCAAGAAGATCGAGCGCCCGGTTTTTTACACCGTAATGATTTAGTTTCCTGACCAGAGTGCTATGATCGACACAGTCAAAAGCCTTGGATAAATCACAAAAAATGCCAATGGCATCCATTGAATCTTCCCAGGCATCAAAAATTTTAGTAATGAGCTCAACGCCTGCGTCAGCAGTTGAGCGACCCCGAGTAAATCCAAATTGATTTACGTGCATTAAATTATTTCTATAAAAATAACCCTGCAACTGATTAAGAATAAGTTTTTCAAATATTTTACTAAGTGTCGGCAGTATAGATATAGGTCTAAAATTGGTGGGGTCTGTTGTACTGCCGGCTTTGAATAAGGGTATGACTTTACTCAGTTTCATCAGGTCAGGAAACACACCATTATCAACGCATTGGTTAAATATAAAACTTAGATGAGGTGCTTAAATATAAAACTTAGATGAGGTGCTACAGATACAGTGATATCAGATGACTCTGATTCTAATATAAATTTTCCGACGGAATTTCTTAACAGTATTGAAGTAAGTGGGCTTCCCAGACACGAGCTTAAATTAAAAATTGGTGCTATTGTCATGCTCATGAGAAATCTAAATACGGCCAAAGGGTTGATTAACGGAACTCGGTTTCAGTTAATAAAACTATATACCAATTCTTTAGATTGTCAGGTTCTGACGGGTGCAAGTTCAGGCGAAAGAGTTATTCTTCCTAAAATAAAGTTTAGCCCTTTAGACTCCATCCTTCCATTCAAATTACAAAGATTTCAGTTTCCAGTTACTTTTGCATTGGCGATGACAATAAACAAGAGTCAGGGGCAATCTTTGAAAAAAGTAGCTGTCTATCTTCCAAAACCAGTATTTTCTCACGGGCAGCTTTACGTGGCTTTAAGTAGAGCACAAGTTTTTGACGGTATAAAGATATTTATAGAACAATATAAAGATCAAAGAATAATCGGACAATGCCAAGGTTTTACTACTTCAAATATCACGTTTGTTAATAAGTTAATATTTTGAAGTTGGTTATATTTTATAGGGTTTTTCTTACTTTTCAGTTTTTTTTCGGCGGTTTAATTTTTTATATTATTTCAATTGGCGTAAATTAGATCTAAGATACATAAATGGTTATATGTGAAAATTAGAATGGTTAATGTCAATATTTTGTTATGAAATAATCGAAAAATGGACGAATTTGTGAAAGAAGCTGTTTTAATTTTATTAAGGTTCCATCAGATAATGCGAGCGAGCGAGAAATCCAACCAATATCTGACGGTGACAATCACGTATTAAACTCCTTATTAAATGTTATCATTGTTTAGAGTCCGTTTCCTATTAAAAGGGTCGTGGTTTGTATGGGAGCCTATTCCACGACTTTTTTCTTTCCTCACAGTCTCTATATCGTCGATTGTAGGAATATTTATATTACAAGTAGGTATAAATAAATATCCAGGGTGTAATTTAAGTCGTGTTTTATTAGTGTTATTCTGATTCGGTAATAATAATAATTAAAAGGTCAGAAAGTCATAGATGAATATCGAAAATCATATTTTATTTTTATTTCTGCCGTGAGCATTTCTCAAAATGTTTGCACCAAATTTTAACTGATCCTATTTTGTTACCAACATTTACTAAAATAAGTTGACTTTTGTATTCTCATATTTAGGATGATTGTAGACAATAGAGAACCTTAATGACTAAAAAATGCTAACTAAAGTCTAAAATCTCAAATGATTCTTGATATCAAAATAAGAATCAATGAAAGTTTCTTAAGTTTTTTTAAAATTGTTATGTAAAACTTTTGACAAATGTTAATTTCTACGTTGTGATTATAAAGCAATTAGGCTCAATTCTGGTGGGTTATATTTTATTATTATTAAGGCACCATTTCATTCAAATGTGTGTTTTGAGTACAGTATCGAAAAAATGCCTTAAAAATGGTTTATGTTTCCCTATAATATTACATTACCATATTCTAGCCGGCGTTTCGACGCCGCTACGGGTCTCTAGTATTAAATATTACATATATTTTAATTTGTTATTTTTGTCAACTTTGATTTGCATTAGTATTAGGTTTACATTACTATGTTTTGACAAATAGTTAATGATCATTTATATTATTAATAGGTTTGAACATTATAGTATTTAGAGTACATAATGTTTTGTCCTCAAAAACTGACATTATTAAATCTTTTATATAGTAACAGTATAAATTACATTGTTTCATTAGCAAAGCATCAGTTCAACCGATGTTTACCTAAAAGATCATTGTACTTTGAAAGTAAGCAATCTATGGAGCCGGCAATAGCCACATCAATGAGTAATCTTTCATGTCCGTCAAAGGAAATGCGTGCTTATTATTATGAAGATTAGGTTCATCTATCAAAGCAGGACCACCCGGGTGCGCGTTATTTTAGGCGCGCATAATTGAGACGTTGCAAGCGCATCGAACGCACCCATTTTAAACGCGACATTTAAGTTCATTTTTTTCCAACACTATTGCTGTGTCCGTTAAATTTGCTGTACATGAATGGTGTGATATTTTTTTATTATGTCCCGAAAAAAAAAAATTGTTCATATATTTCTATCAAGAACATTATTATATCCTAAATTAATGTAAACAGTAAATACTTAGATACGATTTAGTAAACATCAAAAAACTAATACGGATAATAATAAATTTATTGGTTCTGTTCTGAACGATACTTTTCTTCACAGAAAGAGCGTGGAATTATGAAGATTAAAAAAAAACTTTTTGTTTTGTAAAAATAAATAGTCTGTCACTTGGTAAAACTTAAACTCTTACGCTTCTGATACTGAAAAACTATTTTAAATATTCACATTAAATTTAATTACGACCTTGATTAGTAGGAATATTGATTAGCTACATTTCTTTTCTCCTTTCTACGGTTCTTTTCGAAAGAATTTTTAGTTTCAATATTATTCAAAAGAAGTTTTCGACTCAATTCCACTTTTTCAAATATTTCACCAATCACTCTTCAAAGAACTTCTCGATAAACTTTCGAAATATGTTTCAACGAAAAATTACTTCATAAAATTCAAAATCTACGAGAACAGACGGAAAAGTTTTCCAACGGATTCTTTTCCGAATCAAGCGAATATTTCTCAAACCGTTCCAAACTTTTGAATAAAGAACTTCGTTGAACCAGGACTAGCTTCCTGTCGATATATTATCATTTGAAAATCTATTCGATTTATCGTAAAATCTTAACTTCTTTTGTCCTTTTCAAACTTATTTTTATTACAAAACTGCTACGAGCTTTAAGAATTGCTTGAATAGGAATCCAAATATAGTGTTAATATGTCTGTACAAAATGTACAAAATGTACAAAATTTGTTCGTTTAAGAACCGTGGTTACGTAGTTAGTGGTAGCAACTTGAATTTTTAAGCATCTTTTAACTTCTTTATCGTTCTTATTAATAAAATAACTTCAAATTTAAATTAAATTACCAGCAATGTTTATAAATATATCAGTTTTTGTCGCCATCTTAAGTCTAAGTGCACTTAGAGCATCCTCGCCCACGTGACACGCATAATGCACTGTTTTCCATAATTACAATGGCGAAAAAACTTCACGCATACTCTCAGGCTATTTTAAAACATAAAAGGAGCAATATTCCACCACGGATGGTTTTTATACTCCTATATTTTAATGAGAGAAGTTGATAATGGTTAGGGCAAAAGAAACCCTATTATACCTCATGTAAGCATTTGAGGTTAGCTAATTTAGAGCGTTGATATGTGTCTTATTAAATTGTATATTAATAATATAAATAAAAACAATTATTACTATAATAAGCCGAAAAATATCCGAATGTCCAAGCACAAAAACAACGTATACATAACTAACACACATTTTAAACGAATCATATCCACGATTTAATTTTGAAATGAGCTTACCGATATTTTGTTCAAAATTGTTTGTTAGTGTAATTGACAACCGCGAAATGGAAAAATGTTTGTATACCTACCTACACCTTTGGATATACAATTTAATAAAATAAAGTCTGATGAAAGCGCAAATATAAATGCTATCATCTCTGAGTAAAGTTGAAAGAAAGTACTTACACTCATATGAATAAGTAATGTGCTGATTATAGTTTTTTTATCTGTTGCACCACTTTTTAAGGTCCAATGTCATGTCATAATATTATGTATGACATACCTGGATTATATAACCAGTTAAATGAAAAATTATTTAGGAAAAATGGTATTATTGTAAGATTATCGAGCTGATGATTTTCTACAATTATATAAAAAACTATAATTTATTATATTTTCATGGTGCCCTAACGCTTTCAGAGCAGTGAAAGTATTAAACGCGGGATAATAGGGCAAGCCTTCCCTTTATGACTTCCCCTACATGTTACCCCAGCATTGTGAAAATATGATTAATGTTCAAAGTCATGTTAATGATATGGAGGTTTTTTATTCTTCCTCGTACGCATCCATTTTTCCTGCCTGTGACATTCTTTTGAAAAAATTAGGTCGGAACGCTTGTGGAAATGCCAGGAAAAGGGTATGGCTACACCATAACGTATTTTTTTAGGTTATGGTCTCATAATTATAATAAACAGCTATGAATCCTGTATCCTGGTCTAAGCTTGTTCAACTGAATTCAGAGAAAATTAGATTCCTTTTATGTGAACTGAACAAACTAGAAATTTCCTTTGTGCATACATTTCTTTTTTCGAAAAACAAAGAAGGCAAAAATACTATTATAGATTTTATCGGAGCCATAGATATACTGTGCCACAGTGTTACAAACATGCAATATTATTTTCTATTAAATTTTAAACTGCACGTAACAAAATTGAAGGTGCTTCATTTTTACACTCAATTTGTTTGCAAAGTTACAGCTTGCAAAAATTAACAACTATTGTTGTAAAAGTCGAGTGGCGCCTTCGTAGGAACGTAGCACGAGCAAAGTGCACTATCAAGGGGTGATATTGTGTCATACTAGCGCCCTTATAGTTATTTACCATTATGGTAATACTACTTATTTTTAATTCTGACATATTATACATATTATTCGTTTTTAATATTTCCTTGACATTATCAATTATGTTATGAATTTCTTTAGTTATATTTTCCTAATTATACATACTAATATTGACGATCATACTACGGATGTCCTTTTTATAATAATGTAAAAAATGTGTGCAATCTTGTAGTATGAGATAAATAAAACTAAACTAAACTGGTAATAAAACAAAAATATCAAAGGAATAATTATACTTAAAGATGATATTTATCGTGTGAATTCGTGTGATGCCTACATCCAACAGCTTCTAGAGTTCTATTAGATCGTCTAATTATTTTCAACCTCGCCATGCCAGCGATTTTCTTTAAGCGACCGTCAATATGATAAATGTTATGATTGCTTTTATTTATTTATTTACACAAATAAATGAAGATTTAAATTTTTTGGAATGAGTACTGTTATTTACTTTGGATATTGAATAAAGATTTTCTATGCTAGGAATAGTCCTGTTACTGAGGCAACCATGTAAGAAGTAGTAACAAGATATTAAGGTATCTTATTCCACTACCTACCAGGTTTTGTAACAAAACTGGCCAGTGAGATTTTTCATCGAACGAACATAAGAAGCTTATGAATTTTGAGAACTAGATGGAGCGTTCGATTTCATTGGCTGTAGCTTGTATCGATAGAACGCAGTTTATAAGCTCATTTGTTGGAGCCTTAGGTTTTGCTGCAGAACTGGCTAGTTAAATATAAAATTAAGCAAAATTAAAAATTAAAAAAAAAACCCACGACGGTAAAAATCTAATCGAAAAAGAATAAAATAACTCAAAACACACACAAACAAACATCTCTCACCCTAAACGCATATAACTGCTCCGTTCCGTCGTGGGTAAAAAATAACATCAAACGAAAATAAAAATCTATTGAATTCGAGAACTAGATGGCGCTAGTCAGCATCCAAGTAGCTCTTCGAGTGGAGCGTTCGATTCCATTGGCTGCAGCTTGTATCGGCGATAGAACGCAGTTTATAAGCTCATTTGTTGGAGCCTTAGGTTTTGCTGCAGAAATGGCCAGTAAAAGAAAATAACTTCGAAAGAAAATAAAAATCTTTTGAATTTGAAAACTAGATGGCGCTAGTCAGCATCCAAGTAGCTCCTCGAGTGGAGCGTTCGATTTCATTGGCTGCAGCTTGTATCGGCGATAGAACGCAGTTTATAAGCTCATTTGTTGAAGCTATTGCCCATTGAGATGAAGGTACAAGGAGCTGAGCGAAGAATTTGCATTTGTCGGTACGTTATATAGATACGAGCTTATCTAATTAAATTTGTTTTGCTTAGATTATAAGTTGTTGATAAAAGACATTTGTTTTTTTATGTTTCCATTTTCAATCTAATAAAAAACTGTATTGGTAGGCGTGCATACCTATATCTTGTGTTTAATAAATAATAGCATCAGCATCTTGGACTTATTTTTCTTTTTGCGTCAATTTACGTACATTCATAAGTAAAGCCATGAAAACGTAACAAACATAAAAACATGTTAATAGGAAACTCTCATTTTTATAAAAAAACCTTTAGGCGAGCTTGGTCAATTTCTCAGATAAAACTATAGTCTGAGTTATCACAAAAATATTATTTTTCTGCTTGATCGACTCATAAAACTATACATAGATGCGTATTTAATAGTATTATAAAAAAATAAAATTATTCTGCTGTTAAATTCAATAGATACCGACCCTTGTACACTCGATAACGCAAAGTTTATACGCTCATTTGAAGAAAATAATAAGCCAGTAATAAGCAATAGTAAGCAAGAATTTACGTTTAAAGCTGCATCAAACTCGGTAATGCACTTAAAAGTTAGAGATCATCAGTTTATAAGATTTCGCGAGGAACATAAAATTGGTCTAGACTTGGAGAAGTGTACCTAATAAAGAGTTAAGATTAGGGATTAAATGCTGAGAATTAAAGCGACTAGACAATATTTGGAACTGACTAGCACCCATTTGCACTAACATTGTCTTAGGCTTTTCGTAGTTAAGAAAGACTTAAGGTGACTAAAGCTTTAAAAAAGAATTGGTTTTCCCTAACGGGTAGATAGGCGGAAAAAAAAGTCTGAAAGTTACTAGCAAATAAAATTTTCACCAAATCTTACCTAAATACTATAGGCATCAATTTAAGCGATTTTTAAGTTTAGTGCAAATGACAGAACATCAACAATATTAAAATGTCATATAAACTAGGTATTCCACATGTGTTGGCTCCATGGTCTAATAACTGTGTAAAGAACTATATTTTATGTTTATGCTATTGGTATCTTACTATCTATTGAATGTTCGTTTATCTTGTTATTGTGAAAAACCAGCTCTTAGTTTTAGTAGGTACTAAATATTCTTATTGAGTATAATAAGTACCTACTAAAGTATGTTTATTTTGATGCAACGAACGTTATTATCTATGTATTTTTCTCACCAACGCATAAATAAAGGTATTCCACATATTTTCCTTATGACATTATATAAACTAGTTATGCTATCTTAACAGCTGTGTTTATGTTAAAGAAAGTAAGACGTTTCCGCCAAGCCAATTAGGCCGACACACAGACCGACAGACTTATTGATATTAAAATTTATTTATTATACGTCGGCGGGCGATAAAACGACATCTCATCACGGACTTGTTGTCGCAGATTTCTGCGAATGACTGCAATTAATTATGACTGATGTGCTTTCAGACTTCTCTACTCCAAGCGGCCATCTTTGAGATTTTAGGTGTTTCATAAAAGTGTTATAATTATGCTAAAATAAATACTATAAAACCCATGTTTTGTGTGAAATGGACACTACAGTAAATAAATTCGAAAAAACTTTTCCGTGGTTCTATTTTATCAATATTCCTCTTTGATCTGTAATTTTGTTACAGAAATATTCTTAAAATTTTCGAAATTATATGTCTGGCCTATCCAACCCAACTTTTGCAGCCTATGAAACATTAGCCAATCGTAGCAATTTTTTTTATTTTCTCATTACAAATTCGTCTTATTTGGAATTCATTGAAACGAGAAGATGGCTGTAGAGTGATGTGAGGATTTGATTTGGCATAAATAAAAATAAACCGCTGATATGTAGATATTTGAAGGATTATTCGAGCGATTCAAAAATGAATTTTTTTTTTGCGCGCCATTTGTAGAACAAAGCGAGGCGAGTTTTATCTGGGACCAAACAAACGACTGCTAGTCGACTTTTTGTGCTTCGTTCGCTTGTTCGTCGTTCGCCGCAGAGTTATCTACACCCAATTTATAACAGCGACTCTAGATAATTTTCTTTGAAATCAAATAAAGCTAGATCTGGTATACTTAAAACAATTTGCAAACCTTAATCCACCGATCAAGCATAAGGATTTGACAACCAATACGAAACCAATTTTCATTACCAAGTAATTTGAAGTAAATTGACACGGTGACACCTTACACCTTCAGTAGATTTATAAGTAGAGTAAACAGATACAATGTTAGAGTAAATAAAAGTAGAGACAATGCAGACCTTTTCTAACCCTATTATTATAATCCTAAAAAAGTATTTCTCTTCTATTTCATAAACATTCCGATTTCTCATAGTTAAAAAAATTCTTATTTGGATTGGAACATGAAGAAAACTTGCCAAGTATTTGAAAATAGAACCCCCTTCTACTTTTACTTTGTCTAGTTTCTTACTTTTCGACAGGTACTGGCTGAATATTCATCGGCCGGCACCAAGTAGACATTGTTCCTACGAAAACGTGTAAGATCAACTAATTACAGTATAGGTTTGTTGGGGTCGTATTTATAGGCGTGCCCTAATGGAAAGATCAAAAGCAGTCGGCAGTTAATTTTAATGTCTCGATGTAAAGGCAAGCCAGCGAGACCGAGCTACTCGTGTCGCGGTGATGTTGTATGATCCGGTGAATTATAACACCTCTAGCTTTTTGATTGAATAAATTAAAATATTTTATAAAATTGACCACGGTCTGAGTGTATCTTTTTTAGTAGTTCAATCTTTTTAAAGATACTGGCATAAATATTTTTAGATTTTTGCTGTTGTGAGCGGAAATAACCCGTAAAAAATAACCTATTACTTGTAATATTGACAGAAAGTTTATTATGATGCTCTATTAGTAGATACAATACTAGAGCATGTGGATGAATTCTGGTTTAATAATGGCGGTCTTTTAGGAATTTCCTAGTAAAAGTTGAGCTCTCCAGTTCTCCATAGAAATTTCTGTTATTTTCAAAAACTTTTTCGTCTAATATTTTTATTAAAGTGGAAGTTAAGATTGCCTTATTAAATAAAGGTTAGAAGATTTTTAATTAATTGACCAGCAATACATTAAATTATCATATTTTGTAATTTGACTGCGACGCACATATATAATTAGAAGATGGCAGATACTTTGCACGAGACAGGAGCAGTAATTTCGGTCCCGCTGACATTTATTATGTCATCGACATCGCTGCTATTCGCTTAATGAGTACTCGGTACTGCTTTATTTAATCCAAGTAGTAAAACACTTTGACTTCCTGGAGCTATGATTGCGTGTTTTTTTATTATAACTTGCATAGTTCTATCATAATTTTCTTAAGGGCAGTGTACCTACAAGAAGTACTGCTACTCGAATAAGGTGGATGAGGTAGGGGTGGAAGGATTTTGACTAAGAGATTGCACTAACCTTTTCTTAGGCTTTTTGTAGTTAAGAAACACTTAAGCTAAGTGAAGCTTAAAAAATAATTTGTTTTCAGTAACAGTCAATTGTGAGCAATTGTGCTCATAAAGGTAGGCATAAACTAAGCAGTTTTAAAAAAGTCTGAAGGTTACTAGCAAACAAAATTTTCACCTAATCTCACCTGATTACTTTAGTTAGGCATCAACTTGAGCGATTCTTAAATTGCACTAGCAAACGGGTATTACTTATTAGGGAAGGCCCTGTATAGCAGTGGTCGTCTTATGGCTGAAATTATGATGATAATGAGCCAAAAACTAAAGAAAGCATATTGCAAACTCTAACTAATGCGTATCGGAAAGTTAATTAAAAAGACAATTTCAGCATATCAGCAACAATGAGAAGAAAATCTGTTTTTTCCCGAAGTAACTTAAAATATTCTCAATTTATCTAAAGTCAAAAATCTTCAATAATTTTTCATAAATCCCTATCCAACACCAATAACAAAATTGCTCAGGACTTTAATCTAAAATTCAAAATGAATTTTGAACGAACACCTTTTATTATTCCGGAAAACTTAAGACGTCTTTCAAGCTTAAACGTTGCTTTCAAGACCTACGTAACTGTCAACTCTTTAATTTGACTAAAAATAGACCTGGCTGGCGCAGTCCATTAAGTGAGATAAAGTCAGTTGAATTTAGAAGGAAGCAGGCGGACAGTTTGAACGCGAACTTATTTTATGTGTCCGGAAGCAAGGCGCCTTGTCAGCGGCGCGGGCGCTGCGAGAGGCGATGAGGCGAAATATTCCACTGGAAACCCCTAATGGCGCCCTTAGGGGATTTTGATACAGACGACATTCTTTTGGCGGGTCTGGCGCTAAAAACTTTGTCTTTTAAATTGATGTATCAATCGTTTCGATTCTGATAGAGACGATGTTCTTTCGGCGGGTATGGCGCTAAAAACTTTGTCTTTTAAATTTATGTATCGATCGTTTCTGTCGATCTTAAATAGCTCAAAAATATACTTCAAAAATTTTTGACGTTGTATTAAATGGTTCTGTTTCTTTGACCCAGTCTCTTGCTGGGCGCGCTTTAAAATATCAATTTCAATAAACGAAATTAGATATTTTTAATTTAGGTAATAATAGATTTTTTTTTATTATAAATGGATGTGACACAAGGACCAAAAGAAATGGATCTATAGTTTTTATTCACTTTATAAATTCGATGACCTTGTTAATTGTAAATCGTACATTTTTCAGGAATTTGTTTACGCAGTTGTTTTAATAAAAAGGTACTTAACTTTTCTCCTGTCATATTCCGATTGCTGTGCGTTTCCGATATACTTATTATTGCAGAAATAAAAACGTGGGATTGAAGAGTAAAAATTTAACAATCATATCAAATAAAAACTTTCCAACACCGCTGCAGGTATAGAAGACAACCAATGAATACTACAAGAATGAGGAGAGAGTCAGTGAGGTGAAACTATAAGGCGATGAGGCGGAGCAACTCGAGCTCTCATCAACTTTAACGACCCATTACCGCCCCGCACCTCGCCCCTACCCCTCCCACACCTTCCAAGGGGATTGGGTAATTTTCGAAACTTTCATAACCAAGTGTAATTATTACGGAAGGGGAGCCGATAACGTAACCGCCGTGTTAGTCGTCGCCGATGCATACGAATGTTGGTAAACAAAAGGAGCTAGTTTTGGTTGTTGCGGTTCCTGGTATTAATTATAGCTTAGAGAGAGGAAATGTTGCATGTTGGCTAACTTATAGGTTTAAATTTATATGAAATTATATTTCAGTAAAACACATGTTTTGAGACATTCCCTTATGGGCATTTTTTCTTTCATTGATGGTTCATTATTAATAAATGACGGAAAATATAACATTGAATTGAAGAAAATTATAACCCCCGCCACAACACCTTTACTAGATCCGTTCAACAACTTTTAAAGAGCTGAATCTTCAAATAGCTGAAAATATTTTCTTGGATCGTAGCTAAGAAAACTGTCAATTGTGACACATTGCAATTAAAATCGGCGCATCCGGTTAGGAGCTAATGCCACCCCAAAAGTACTTATAGATACCACAGACAGACAGACAGACAGACAGACAAACACATCAAACTTATAATACCCCACATTTTACAAATGATTATTTTCAAATATAAAACTTTTCATTCAAATCTAATACTTATGCAAAAAAAAATAATTAAATTTTAATTCAATTGAGACGATTGCTTTATTAATTATTTTGTATAGCTAGCCAGAATCACTCTTGTCTGACTCTTCAAGCCAAAATGTACTACTAATTAATTTGCAAAAGTACAAAACTTTCCGAACAACCACACGAACCGAATACCTTTTACCAAAATACCGTTTCCTTTGCAAACACTCGAACATCATTATGAAAGAGAATAATGAGGGAATTTATGGACAATGAGACAAGCGGTGAATTATCGAGTGGTGTCGCTGAAACGGAACGTAACAAGCCTGAAATAATTCACCGGCGATTCGAAACGAGGCGACGTTCGTGAGTGGTGACACTGTGGGCGAATATCTTGTCTTCAAAGGCTACTACTTTTCACGTTATAAATAAAATAGAAGTGCCTTAATCTAATATACTCTTTTGCGGTGATATGACAAGAAAATGCATGTCGTTCTTAGAATGTTTGGGTTTATCTTGTCTTTAAACAATGATGCATTTAGTATTTCCAATCAGCATGTTAAAGACAGACAGACAGACACACAGGTCAAACTTATAACACCCCTTTTTTTCGTCGGGGGTTAAAAAAGAAGGATTTTACTTACAAAACTATAGCATCCTCTACATTAAGCTTAATTTATAAATTTAAGTTTATGGACATCGTAACACATTGGGAATGCAACTATTTTTAAAAAATAAATCATAACTCTTAAAACGCTTTTTGAGCTCAAAAGATATTTTCACAATTGAGAAATTGTTGACTCAAAAACTAAGCAGAGATAAAAGTGGTATTTGTACGGTAAAATAAAACAAGAGAAATGTTATCGCAAAAGAAGTCGTTTTTAAACGGAACAGTGGCTATTGCCAACACTTTTACTGAAGCAGATCTTGATGAAGAGAACAAAGACAATGCAAAAATAGTTACGTTTAAAGGATTTAAAGAAAACACAAGCAAATTTAATTTTTTTGTAATAAGGTATGTCTTCATTTCCACAAAAAACGCATAACATCAATCGGACCACTACGAGTATTTCCAAATACGGTTTTATCAGGTCCCAAGATAGAGACGCCCTCGCTTAAACTTTTATTAACAAAGAATTTGCGTTGCTCAGTCCTTCCAGCTATTTTATTGTCCCCAGTCCAGTTCTAAGGGCTATTTCTAAACCGTATCACGTAGTCCCCCGACCGGATCGCCTGAACGCTTTGATGTCGTATTCCCTTTTTGCAAACCGCATTTCAGACTGTGGCATAGCCGGTGAATATTTTCGGGAACAAACCTAACGAGAAGTTTCGAGACTCGAAGTTTTGGCCTTGTTTTGAAAGCATTGTTCTCTGAAGCGATAATTATAGTTATTAAAATGTGTTTTGTTTTGTGATTGTACGGAGAATTTGGAGCAAGAAGTTTCTATAGAGGGAAATCATAATGATAAATTGCTCTGCTTTGGAAATGGCAGTTTGAGAAGTACTTGACAAGAAATAGATAGTAACATGAATGTAGCATTTCATTTTTCGATGTAGGGAAAATAGAACGGTTTATAGATTAACAACTTGTATTGATTTTTTAAATTCTTACTATAATACATATTTATTTTCATTTTCTGCAAAAAAATGTTCTGTTATAATAATAGTGCAGTTTGTTTATAGAACCTACATTCTATATTTGAAATGCCGCCGTTCGCACTGTTGAAAAATGCCAGTGCCCAGATAACGGGAGCACAGGGGTTGTCGAAGTTTATTTTCAGCGCAACGGATGTAGTAACATAGGAGTAACAGATTCTGATAAACCTCGAACTAAAGCGAATAATTCAGTAAGCTTGTTTAAGCTGCTAGTCGATATTGGGGCAAGATACAAACTTTTTTGCGGTTTTTTTAAATAAAAAGAACGCATGAAGCTCTACCGGCCAGTTTTTCTATTTGGGTGTTTTATCAGGTCATTAGTAAAAAAATCATTAATTAGACTTTTCACAACAAATTCGTCAAGTAAACGTAATGGAATGATACAGTTTAAAAGGAGGAGGGAACTATTGACCTAGTTTCAGTAGTTCTTCTGTGCAGTAAAACTGAAAGATTCAATAATATAAAAGCTAGGCAAGATGAAAGCTTATATTACAGACGTTAAATCTTTTCATAGCACAAATGGTACCTTCTAAAAAACCACTTGGAGTGACACATCGAGTCGTTCCTGTAGGTTGGCTGCTGACAGTCGTGTTTTATGACGGAGGGAGCAAGTGGGCAAAGGAAATAAAACCGAGGAATTCTGTCACGACGCAACGCACCGCGATGGATGTCGCCGTTCGCCGCCAAATTAAAATGCAATGATTTATTGCTACACTTCGTTTTGTGGCGTTTTTCTTCGTATGTACTGTGAGTCTTAGCGTTTTTAATGTTATTTGTGTTGCGTTTTTGCGTGATGGATTAGGTTCACAATCAGTCTTTGTCTTCAGGGAAAAAAGGAATTGTTTATTTTCCATGGAGGTCGATTTTATGTTTTTCATAGTTGATAAGTTTAATATTGTCTATTTATTTCACTTCGTACGCATGATTATCTTATCTCGAACTAACTTAAAATTCATTTTCAAGCTGATATTGATGTATGAATAAATATTTAGTTGCAGTTGTATGTTTTTTTTATCCATGTCAGCCCGTAGCAGTCCACTGCTGGACATAGGCTTCCCCAAGTGTGCGCCACAGTACCCAATCTTCCGCTGCTCTCATACAGCCACCGCCAGCCACCTTTTAGGTCGTCGGTCTATTTTGAATAGTTTCATACGTTTCATTTGCTGAAAATTTTAATTTTCATTTCAAATTCTACCTTTATCTTTATATACCTTTATTACTTCACTTAATTTATATATAACCTTTTGAATACGTTTCTCAACAAGCCTAATAGGCTTAAAAGTGTAGTGTGCAAAGCCAATTCTCATAATAACACCCTCGTAACTAACTCTTGAGCATTTATTAAAAAGCAATTTCGTACGATTTCTATCATTAATCTTGTTGAAATTACAGACTATGTTCAACCATGAGTTTGTGAGTTAAATTAACCTATCGAAGCTTGAATTTGAATAATAATGATGTAATTTACAAACTACTTAAACGTCGAGATACAAACAAATTATACGTTACTGGTCATTATTATAAACACAATTTGAATAATAATATTCGATATGTCTTTCAAATACCAGATCCTTTATTGATCATAAGTAGGTGTATTTAGTCTCATTTTATTCTAAATATAATTCAAAAGTGATATAACGAATTTAGACTAACGCTACCATCATTAATACACATTATTATTATTATAACTTAATAAAAATATCTTCAAGTTAGTAAAATCATCAAAAAGAACAGGGTTACTAGGTATTGTTGATTATTTTTTTTTGTTCTATTCTCATTTTATTGCGCTTCGGGTGGGTGTGGGGAGTAGGTATGTACCTAATGATAAAATGGATAAATATGAAAAAAAATGAAATGAAAAAAATAGAGTAGGTATTTTAAAGAAAACTAAGAGAAAATCAAGCATATATCTATTCAAAGTGGCTCTAATGTGACAAAATATAGCCATTCCACTTTATACCTTTGAACTTGATAGTACTTAACCTTTTGTTGTAGGTGTGTGCTGTAAACCTAGCTGGGTGGGGATCGTCTGCACGCATTACAATTCAGTTTGACGATCATGCTAATATCGGGTTACTGGCAACCCTAGACCCTACGAGTTAAGTTGTTAGGGTTATTGCGTAGTATAAGCGGAAGCGGGTGGCGATTTTAGAACTTGTCAGTATCAATAAATTCATACACAAAAAACTATTGAACCGATTTAAAAACTTCTTACACCTTTAGAAAGCTACATTCACCCTGAGTAACATAGGCTACCTTTCTCCGCGGGAAAATGCCTCATTCCCACGGAAAAAAATGTTGACGGGGGCGAAGCCGCGGCTGAAAGCTTGTAGTTTATAATGTATTTTGATATATAATGTATTTTACTAAAAAGTAAATGTTGGTTAAAATTCTTTCAAAAGTTTTAAATTAATACCCAAGCATATATAAAACTTTATTTTTAAACCAAATAATATTTATTATCAACATACTTACGTTGGCCTTTGCCCAGCAGTGGGACACGAAATATGCTATTAAAAAAAACTTACGTCATCTATTAAGTTCGGTAAAGCTTGATACGTAGATTTGACTCCATAAGCGTAGGTCGCGAGAGGACTTGATGAAGGCTACGAAGGCTACGGACGACGCTATTCGAGTGGCTGGTTTCTAGACCGAGACTGATCTGAGTTTGCTGTCGACCCGAAAAGAAGAAGAGCGTAGGTGAATAAAAACGCTTTCTATACTTCGTGCACCCATACAGTGGAACCCCATGAAAGACCAGCGAGGGGAGGTGAAGCCTCATTGTTGCCGTGAATTCTGTAATTAAACGCCTCGTCTAATTGCGACCTTAGCCCGGTCTCCCCTCAGAGTCCGATTACTTCGGGCTCGTCTTGATAAGGTACGATAAGGATGGCTGGGTTAGTTGATTTACTATATTTAACATTATTACTAAGTGTTAGAGTTGGATTTTGAAGCGATACTTCCATAAAATTACTATTTTTACCGTTTTTTTTTGTACTTTTTGTAATCGTAACGTATATACATTGGTAATAATTTGTACCCAAACCAAACAACAGGGAAAGGTGCTAAATCATTTTCTCATATTAAAAACATCGAAAAAACTGAGACGGTCGCAGCCGGACAATAATCTCTATCAACAAAGAAATTATGTAATATTCGCAAATAAACGAGATATAAAAACACTTTTAGTTTCTTTCCCTCCACCATATAGGGCCGCGACCGCGATAGTAGTGTCTGCAAAATAGACGGCGAGGTACCGAGGCGTTTGTTGAGGCACTCTGCAATGCAAATTCGCGAGTATCGCTCAGGTAATTATGCTGCTATGTCTGGCTAACTTAGAGCTGAAGTTCTGAACACAATGGCATTGAGAAATGCATAAAATGCATTAAGTTTCGAGTTCATTGCAACTTCAATTAAATTTTCCAAAATGGTGCATCACGTTTTAATGGACTGGCATGCGAGGGGAACTAACTTAAATTTTTAAAACCGTGAACTTGTCATTGTTACTTATCGGGAACTTTATTAAAAAAATGATAAAAAAAGGATGACTTGTTCTTTGCAGACAATATTAATAAGGCAATAATACTAACGTAAAGGTTTCTCAAGCGATAACTCGTACTACTGCCATAGCAAAGGCAAAAACCAAGAGGTCACTGAAGGGATGCCTTGTTTTAAAGGTCCAACAAGAACAATCATAGAAATAACCAAAAAAGATGACATTGTTAGATATTCCCAGACTCTTCAGTAATGAGGCAGTTAAACTTGACGAGGAAATGTTCATGGATATACTAAATTCAGTGGATGTCGTCGTTTCCTATTCCTTTGAAGCACCACAACAGGAAGGCAAAGCACCGAGCGGGAATAGCGCAGTTTATGTAAATTGCTTTCGCCTGGATTCCCCGAGATTTATATCTTGCGTCAAGAACAATTAAATTTCGACTACGATTCCTCTCTCCGAATAAATTACCAAAGTTAAGTCTCGATAAGGCTGGTAAGTCCTTGGTATTATGTTCGGAATTTGTGTGTCGGCCGTGGAAAGTCGGAAGACATTTATTTTGAGCATACCTACTTATCTAATAAATGTGGTGACGTAAATGTGAATGTGGTAGTCAATAAAATTGAACAAGTAATTATAAGTTACGAAAATACGATTATCATAAGAAAGGTTGAAAAAAATGTGTCCTTTTGATCATAACAATAAAGCTCATCAAACAGTCCCTCTATAATTAACTTATTTATGACCTAAATGCACAATTTGTAATTTTTAATGTTATCTTAAACATAAATTGTTAATCAATGGCCATATTAAACCCCCTATCTGCACAATTTATGACTAGTTCTGTTTTTTCATTTTACTCGTTATCTTGTGTGAATAAAGTTTATTTTAATCATAATTTATGTATTCATTTCTTCATCAATTTTCCATTCAGCAAGTGGCCTATCTACATTGCTTTCAGCTATTCTAACTCGATAACATCGAAAATTCCTTGAGTCATACTCAGTCGCGGCAAGTATCGTCATTGAATCTATTTTTACACCGAGGATATCGTGTCAAAGGGTCGTTTTTGTATCACAATGAGCCATAGTTTGCATGTGACATGTGACGCCTCAGTATGTGGAACCATTAAGTTACTGTGACTTCAGCTCGTATTGCTGGCGCCACGGCTAAAGGTGTTCCTTTACGAGGCTACTGTTTCTGAGTTTGCTTGCATTAAACAATGTGTATCAGACAACACCTGTTTTGGATTGTCATTCGATCTGAAGATCAGATTGCTTATGAAATTTGTTTTTTTAAATTATGAAGGGTACAACGACTTACGAAAATTTTAAGCATTATTTTCCACCCGATAGGCATTTACTATGCTTTGGTAAGCTTGCCTATGTATTTTTTCAGTGAAATGGAACGTCATGAGCTATCTTCTAAATTAACATATTATATCGTGTATAATTAATTAGCTACTATCTACCTACCTACTCGTACTAGGCTAACGTGCCCATATGAAGCTAGCAACTTTTTAGTGACTATAATCTGATCTGAGCACAATGATTTACTTAATTAGGTATATCGTCAGGAATTTATAAGTAAATTACTGTATTTCTTATACTAGTCATTTAAGAAATATGAACACAGCATATAAAGTATACCAAAGCATTTGCACGTGTGATAGCTTTAATGTTTTTACTATCATTGAAAGGTATGGAACTAGTAAAAGTCCTCGTAGCACCCTAGGGCAGGGGCGAGAGAGCCGTGATAATAATAATACCTGCGACTATTTTATAGCCATTTATATATTAACTTTTCATGTCACCTAATGGATTACTAGTCAGGGGAATGAAATGGAGCTCTAAAAGACATTTTTATGGTGTTTTAACGCCACCCCTACTCAGTTAATATCTATTTCCTGCTAAAAAGGGTACCTAAAAAATCTTAAATCAGAAAGGACTAGGTACTCAATTTTAACAAATTATAAAATATTGCAAAAGGAAGCACCAGGGATTCTCTGATTGTCAGAAGCAAATCTTGTAATAAGTTAAGCTACAAGCACAGTACAGTGGAAGCACAAGTACCTAGTCAAATTTCGATTTTCGGAATCAGCGAGGTTCAAAGCACTCTTAGCAACTTGTAACAAGATTTTCCTCTCACCTTAAAAAAATAAAGCGAAATTTCAATTTATTTCCTCTAGTCTATATCAAGTACTATCATCGAATCGAACTCTCCTATAAAAAAAACTAAATCAGCGTAGAAAAATAAAATACAATATTTTCACTTTTTACTAAACACCATTTATTTTCTGGAACTGGTAATAAAATATACCAACGGAAAAGTAATCGCTAAGTTTTTCGAGATGCAATACCGTGTACGTAAGTGATGAATATTTGTCTAAAAGCTCTGCGGCTATAATTTCTTCTTTGATCGCAATAAATACTGCCGCAAGTTTTCTCGTAAACACCACTTCAAAAATATATTGCTGCAGATGTTTTATGTATTTCAACCGTATTCAAATGAGATGTAGGTGAGATCTCGGGCCAAGTTTGTAAGGGATACAGATAGCGGGCATACGCAAGCGTTGTTGCTGGAAGTTTGTCATAACTTTAGTATACCTTGCTGGCTGGCGAACCATTCTTTATAATTGTGTCTCATAAAAGAGAGCAATGTAATTATTGCAACGACTTTCAATCTGTAATGTAGGTATACTGATGTAGTCTTTACTTGTCTCGACACTCGCAAACTGGGCTTATTTTCGATCACCAGGGTATGATAAATGTGCTTCCTCAGGGGTACCAACCAGAAGCCGATAACTATTAACATAAATTATACTTACAGATTAATTCTCAGCTCCCAACATTCGTAGAAATGTGCTTACTGGGTCTATTTGTAAGCAAAATATCTTCCTGTAAACGAAGAATGGGGCAATATCTTACCAAAATTAATAGTCCTTTATTAAAACTATTATTGATTCTCCTAAAACTATATTCGTTGATTCGTGAATCTTTTAGAATTTAATCTATCTCTCTGTGTCTTGTGTAATACCTATTATAATGCCATAAAGCCACGTCTTGTTCGTTTAGTTTAGAAAATTTGGACTGTCTTAAAAATGTATGCAATTACGGTTTCACCTTCTTAAATATTCAATAAACATTATGCAGTAGCTACTTCACCATTCAAATAGCAATGTCATATACCAAATACTTTGCGTCGAATTTATTTCCATTTGACGGACAATCAATGAATAAGAAATAAAAGCGACCATTTTTATTATGTTCGGCCGCACGTGAACCATTAAACTGACCACGTATCTCAATGTGACATTTATATTCTCCTAAAATGTCGCATTTTACTGTATCATTATGCAAACTTTTTGGTTTTATTTTTATGTTGACTTTCTCTGTATTTTTATCTCTGTCCATTTGTATCTATGCTGGCATATCTTATTTTTATTGTTTCTCTATATTTTCATTTCTTTATAATATCTATGTTACCCTATGACAGGGTGGTCCACTAAAGCTAGATTATTTGAATTCAAGGTAGACTTGAGCCTTTTGTTGGATACACATTTTCCAACTGTAACATGTATCACACAAATTTTTAATACTTTATTTAAGTGCCTACTACTGCCTACATCATTTATTAATTTTCATTAAAACTTTTGTTACCTATTGAGTCATTTGCAGTAATACTAAAATATTCAAAGCAATTCACCCAAAACATTAAACATTCCCAATGAATGTTATCTGCACACACATGTTCCCTTGTTTCTTGTTGTTACATAAGTCTGGAATCATAGTTTTAGTAACTATCAAACCCGATGGCAGCCATAACAGCGCCACCTTCGATAATATCCGATAGCGAATCAGCCTTTGTTATTACACCTATTTTATTACAAACATGGTTTAGTCACTGTTGTTTAATAAAGCTAGTCATCCGAATAATAGGTAAAGCAGTTTCAGGAAATCATACTGTGCATGATTCTTGTGATATAATGAGTATTTTGTTTAATGTTGTGAGGCTCTGTTACCTTATATGTAAGTTCTTAAATGATTCCTGTGATTCCTGTTTTACTGGGTGCAATTTGTTTAATGTGATTACTTATTATATACTCTTTTTTTGTCATAACAAATAATGATGTGTTTAGCAGAGTACTACGCCCAGTCATTAAAATTTTATCATCACTTGTTGCTCATCGAGTGTCTACTTTAGGGCCCAATAGTCATAATATTGTATGATTATTACCTGCACCTTTCAATCCTGTTAACATTCGCAACATAGTCGTAGCTTTACAATCCTCTGGTTAAGTACTTTTATTTGCACGTCTATAAAGATCTTATTTATCACCAACAGCGCCGTCGTACGTGAATATTTCATTAAATTAAAGTGTTGAGATGCTAAGAATCCCATAATGAACTGGCATCGCGCCAAAATTGTAACTTATTGTACTATTACAGTGTTTACTCGCTCTTTAATCATTTTAATGAAAAGCATCGCGACGAAAACTTGCTTAATTTGAGTAAAAGCTGTTGGTTTCTCTTACAACGTTTTGACCAGGTAGAAAATTTCTGCGTTTAGTAGATATTATTTAATGCTCTATTATTTCTTTTTCTTTCAACAATTCTGATTCCTTGTTTTATTTGTCTACTCAATATATATTTTTTAGCATGTTTTGTCCAGATGTGCGTAAATTAACCCATTCTTCCGTTGTTCCTTCAGATTCTGGGCAAATTCTTCTGAGAATTATTAACTCAGACATAAAAAGCTTGCAAACTTTAATCGCTTTAACAATTAAGTCTTACATCCTTTAAAGCCCAAAGTTGTTCGTAGCGAAGCAGTAACATTAATTAAGACAATGTGAAACCCAGCATTAGAGCAACTGAATTTGCCATTAGCGGTGCGAAGGTAATTTGAATCCAATGGAGCATTGTTCTATTTCTAATCCCGTTGATAAAGGAAGCTCATTGCGACCAAAAAGGTTTCTATAAATGAAACTAATGCAGTCGGTAAAGGAAAAGGAAGCGAGTTCTGTTAAATTTAAACTCTCACTTTGTTGGTTACTTATTTTTTATAGACTGAATGTGTGATATTACTTGCAAGCAATGCTGAAAAACGCGAGTGATGCGTTGATATACTAGTATTATATTATCTGTGATATTGGAAATATGAAATGGTTTTTTTCACAAGTTTCTTGCTTTTAAAATTTACTTGTTTTTGTTACGATTTTAAAAGTAATTTACCATGTGAATTTTGATGGGCAAATACTTAACTATTAATTAAAAAACATGTCATCAAATAGTACCCACTATCACACTTAGCATAAGGAAAGTCATCCTAATAGCTTATGTAGTCAAGCAAATATAACTAAAGGTTTGTCCAATGACATTTTATAATTAAAAGGTGCACTACTGACTGTTATGTATGTACAGTGATTCGCAGCTTAATTTTTTAGTTAGCATTTGACCATTTTTCACACAGTAGTGTGTTTCACACAGTAATGTGTGAAAAATCTACTTTTCTCCTTGTACCATGCCCAAAAGGTTTCTATAAATGTGGCCAATACGCCACCAAGACAGAAATAAATTGGACGGTACGATTTATTACCAAACGCTCTTAGCTCGTACCCTTTTCTTGGCGAATCAAAGATTTCCATTTTCTTACCCACTACGAAATTACATTGATTTAGCTCAGCTTCGGATCCGATTCCTAATTAAACAGGTTCATCGATTTCATTTGGAATGCTGGAAATAAAATATCTAAGTCTATTTTCAAATTTAGGCAATTTGAAAATAGACTTAGATATTTTATTACGCTACTGTAAATTAATTGTTTATTTCAGTAATAATTTTTTTGCAGGTTTTTAGATGTGAAAAGAATTTTATATTTTTAATTCTTTTCAAACATTAATGACGTGCTTTAGAAGCGATTTACGGTGGTATTAAAAAAATACATCAATTAAACACACACAAACCTATGATAAGAAAGTAGCTATGATTAATGCGATACTTACATAAGTATAAATAATCGTCAAGTAGGTTTGAGGCGATGTTCAACAACAGCTTACCAACTTTATGGCTCGGCAAAGAGCCGTAAGTCGCAGGTAACGACGTGCTTCATTACTAAGTAGTGTATTATTTACACCGCCCTTTCATTGGTTTATGCCGCTTATACCATAAACTGAACACGCAAGCCAAGACAATAATAAAAAGAAACAGTTGTGGACACGTTTGGCTTAAGGTGCGGTTCTGTAGAACTCAGTCAAATTGTTTTGTATGAAGGGTGTAAGTGACACTGACAGCATAGCGCAAATATCAGTATATTTGCTATGCTGTCAGTAATGATGGCTGAACCTGCCCAATCAGTCATTGGGCAGGTTCGGCCATTATTATCGAGTATTTTTTGCAAATAATATTTTTTCGGAAACGAAAAATCCCGACACATTCATTTGTCCGGAAAAGATCACTAAATAGCGATAAGACCGCCTTAGTGCACATTTGATTTATACACTATTTGTGTAATGTTTTGTTATGTGTACCTATGCAATAAAGAGTTACTTACTTAAATAGTAATTTTAATCAATTAGTCTGTATGGTCTATTATTATACAGACCATACAGACTATGGAGAAGTTTCAATTTCTTTATCGTTTTCTGATTAGGTTTATTTGGGAAATGAGTGATATTTCTAATTAATAGTTTTTCTCTCTCTGTATTCAAAACCGTTATACTAATGACTACATTCATTTGTGTATGCGTTATCCATCAGCCTTCTTTAATTAATTTCATATGAAAATTAAAAATAAGATATTTCAAAATTACTAAATTAATTTTATGCCGTTCTGAGAAACGAAAATGAGAGAAAATGATTTTAAATCAATTATCTCTATGATTTAAATTTAACACTTATCAGAATTTCGCAAGATACAGGGAACCCTAAAGACAGAAATGTCGTGATACTTTTACGAGGCTATTCGTAGAATCAAGCGCAGGCGATCGCATTGAATATGTAAGTGCACCAAAAATAGGATGCCTTTAATCTCACTTGGGATCTCAACAAATAAAACTGGAGGGCAATAAAACAGAAAAATACTATAAACTTTCTATATTTCGGGGTATCTAAAGAACCATACAACTTTTACATCCTGCTCAGAAAATATTTTAGTACAAAAACATAACTTTATGCATTTTAAAAACGGTGAAAACTGTTAAGTATTTTAAAACGTGGGAAAGTTTGTAAACGGTTCTTAGTTTAAATTATCCTAGGGTTACGATTACCTAATACACAAAATTTAATATAAATATCACAGTCAAAGATACAACTAATCGCCTAGAAATCCTAAATGTATATGGCAGTGAAACTCAGGGCTACTAACATGTTTAAACTACATTTCGCAACAACCATAATAATTTATCGGTATCCAAAGGTTGGTATAAAATTCAACTATTATTGTAAAGATACATTTACTGGCTTATAATTTGAAATGGTGTTCCAAAAATGAAGCTAGTCTTATACACTGTGACTAGAATACATGATAGGAATAAGATAAGAGATATATTTATCAAAATGTCGGTACCTACTCGTTACAATACAATTACTACCACTGTTTTCAACTACAACGTTTATACTGACCCAACTAGTTTTTAGTTAAACATTACCGCTTGTTGTTCGTATGTAATTGAAAAACTTTCGTGGAAATATTTAACTGGAAACAGTTAAACCGCTCTATCTAAACTGTTAAAAGTTCGTAACGATATACTGATTATTGCTTCGTGTTAGACTCTACGGAAGTTTAAAACTTTACAAATTCATTGACTATGACGCCGCTGTCCCCTAGTTCTTGTTTTCTGGACTCTGAAAAAGAATAGAGCTGTTGTTAATTAGCGATATATTTCACGGCGCGGCGAAACTGATGGCTCCCAAAAACAGCGGGTGCGGTGGAAAAATCGCAAACATACAAGTTCAATTTACCTCATACGGTGGCGGCGGTAGTATATCACACAGATTTATTTGACAGCCTTGCTCCGACCTCGCCACGTTCGAATGCCGGCCTGTCTGAATGGGAATTTTGAAACTGTTCTCCCTTCCCAGCCAATGCCATTGTGGATAATCGTATTCTAAATCATTTGCTGGACAAACTTTGCTTTTGTCTTGTCTGCTCCGCGATCCGGATCTGTTTGTGTGACATGATGCACAGTCATCTTCAACCACATTCATTTCATGTATGTCGTGTCTGGGCTCTCTGTAATCCTTGGTGGATCTACTTGAAGTACTGTTACTATGGCAGCAAGTAGAACATTCTCCGTTGGAGTACTGAATGCTTCCATTGCACGATCTGACAATGCTATTGTTATGGGATCGTCTTTCCGGACAATTTCTCAGATCTCCTATGTCGTTGCTATCCTGTTATGAAATTTGTAATTATTACATTTTGTATAGAATTAAACATTTTTAACGAAGTCTACTAAGTCACGCGTTTATCTAATCGAGGAAATTCTCACGGATTTTATCAGTTCATACCTTGAAATTGAGCTCAGTGTAAATAGCGCTCGACGCGTACGGTTCTGGAGGACATCGTCTCAGTCGGTCAACACTGGAAGCATCCAAGCCGTGTATCGAGTTCTGTGGAAGACTGTATTCCGGCTCCACGCTGAGAATACTCGTCGACTGTCCAGCTGCGAAAGAAATTGCTGTTGATAATGATGCGTAAAAAGACAGCGAAGATAATCGCTTATCGTGAGAAGTTAAAAGTAAATAGTGAGCAGGAACTAATGCTTAAATTGGTTGATTCACGCACCGTGTAGGAGACTCTGATGACAGCTGCCGACGTCTAAAGTGGGGTCATTCGGGGCCGCGAACACGGGCCGATCCCGCAGCCAGATCGTGTCTTTATTCAATAGACACTGTTGCGCCGTGACAATCGATTGCCCTGCAACCGGGTTCAATGTTTCAATTACGAATGTTTATGTTGTCACAAATTGTCCATAAAGGCTCGTTTACAGCGACATTTTCGAACATTATTTGCCCACCCACTGGTCCATTGTGTCTTTGGATATACGATGCCGTGAACATTCCTCACAGGTAATATTTCAAAGTTGGATAACAATATGGCGTATGCAGGCAGTTAAAACCAACATCGATAAGGTACCTAATAGGTATAATGTAAAGGAATAATAACATGACACGGTTCAATCATGTACCAAATTCCATTTTACAAACAAAAGTAGTTTTTCACAAGTCTTGGTTCGTATTAAAAAGTTAGGTCTGTTACTAAACCAAGTTTGAAACTTATTGAGCATTTCGCCTGGTTAGAAAACTTATCTAGAAAAGCAATTTACCAGTCGATTTCTTCCGTTGTATGTTGTTCCGTCGCTTGATGTAGTAAATACTGAATGCTCCAATAATGATAACAGAGAATAATGCCAAGCATAAAACTAGGAGCCACGTCTCTTGAAATATGTGCGGTATATTCGTGTCTTTCGGTGGTTCGGTCCTAAAAGAAAAAATATGTTGTTTTATTTCTTTTAAGAATTTGAATATGAGTTTTTACGTCTGTGATATTATTCCAAGGAAATTTGGAATAGTCAAAGGAAGATTCCTTTAAAAACCAATGGATTGCAAAATTTTTGATACAAATTGTTAGCCTGTACATTTTTTTTTAGATTTACATGACAAGATTCAAACCGTGTGTAATTTAAGCTCAAACTTTCTTTTCAGTTTAGTTGCAGATTTAGTTTGCTAAAGAATATTAATGCATTTATACCGTTATTTTATATTATACTGAATACAATTCAGCTACAATGGCATCAAGTCGATTGCAAAGTAACATGAACAGCTACTATCTTTATTGGCGAGATAGAAACACTTACTGCACATAATGTCTTTGAGTGTGTGTGGGCAGCATGTGTATATTGGCCGGCGCGCTAAAAGGCCCGTGTCCGCGGCGCGTCACGGCCGCTGCGCGGGCGCTGTATCTGCCGCCTGCGCGTAGAGAACTCGCCGCAGCTGCTCGAGTCTTAGGCCCGAGTGACATTTGACCCACTACGCGGCCTCCCGCGCTACCGCCGACACGGATTTCGATCTGAGGAGATTAGTTTTATTAGTTAAATGCTACTGTGCAAGAGTCGTGCACTACGTTATCCAGACTATGGTTTGTTTCATATTTATCCGGACAAAAGGTCATTGACGCTTGCATACAATGCGCACATTTTTTTTCAAACGATATGATAAAACTGTAGGAAATTTTCGCAAAATACATAATTTGGTATACCGTAGTAGAAGGCGGGAGAAAAGACAGAGGTCAATGAACTTTTGTCCGGATTTATATGAAACAAACCATAAAATTATAGGCTACAAGTATGCTATAATATACCGGTGTGTACTAGCTATAGCTTTAAAATATGCGACGCCTGTAGAGTTTCTTTGGCAAGCTTTTCTCCGCAGAAGACTGCACTATGTTGCTTTGCTGAATTCGCCTTTAAATATATTATTTTGATATTGATATATACACTGTGAAATTTAACTGGGTGTTTATCTGCAACTTAATATGGTGTTAGTCTTAGTAGTTTAGTACTCATGAAAGTGAACAACTTTCCAGGAATAGGTTGAAGTTTATGGTGTAAATAGTACATTATGTATAATTGTTATTGCTATAACTTTGCTCGTATCGTGTGATATACTGTTTTGGAGCAACATATTATTAGATTTCCGTTCGCTGGTTGTCTTGTCATTTTCGCGTGTCCTAGTTTGATAAAGAAAGGTCTGTGCAAAATAATTAGGTACTTTTTTTCTACAAAGAGGTAATATAAGTAAATCACAGTTTTACGACACAAGTTTTAGAATGAAATAAATCAAAACTATTTTAGTTTGCAATTCAATCACTTGAGTTCGCACTTTTAATTAATTTAAATTTTATGTTAAAGTTTGTTTAAGAGGCTTTCGCGCTTAGTAAACATTATTTTGTATATTTACGGGTCTTTGTAAATACAACATACCTATTTACAATCATCGCGTAAAGACCCGTAAATATATAAAATAATTATATCTTTTAATCTCAAAATTACATCAATATTAAAAATTGCCTAAAGCGTTGAATAGTTCTGAATCGAATCAACGAAATTTCCGCTTCAGTTGACAATTTATTTATGAACTCCATTCACGCTTTAAACGAAAAAACCTTCCCATGAAATTGTAATTTCATAATTCACCACGCAATTATATTGATGACGTAATTACTGCTACATAAAAAATGGGAGTGCCTAAATGAGAAAATTATAACCGTGTAAACAATACTTACCAAATACCCAGTGAGTTCGCCGTTCCACGTGGTAGCAGGCGGCGGTTCCCATCGGATCCAAGCCGAAGTTGCGTTAATTACACCCGCTGTCACGCTTTGGGGAGGTGCAGACGGTACTAAAACATTCAACAACAATCAATACTCAACTTCCTACTTTTAATTAAAACTCATCGTGAAAACACCCCTTACCATCCTCATCGGTGAACCCTGCAATCAAATTTGATGGTTTACCCAGCAGCATTTTGTAAAAGGGCATTACGAAAATATCGTATTGAGTGTAAGCCATTAGTCCGGAGAGAATGTAACTGGACGATCCGCTGTTATCGACGTCAGTAAGTGATCCATTCGAGCATAATACGCCGTCTGTGTGGGATGAGCTCAACACAGTTATCTCCTCCTCACTTGCATTACGCCAATTCAAAGAAGTACCGTTGTACCAAATTTTAACACCTTCCAAATATTCATTGTAGTCTGTTAGCACCTGCAATGAAACCTCGGTTTAGTATTGATCCATTGTGTTCGACTTTGCATAACGTTATCTTCTAATACTCACATCCCAAACAACTTTCAATGACGTAGACGACAGGGCGTCGACCCTTTTTAAAGCTAATACGTTCTGTTGTAAGTATTTCCTGGCTTGAACAAGCTCGTATTGAGTCATGTGTGCGTCCCGATCTATATTAAGGCTTGAGCTGTCTAAAGATTCTTTAACGTCATTATTTCCTTTTCGCAACACTTTCAGATAAGCCTCTTGCATGACACTGCCAGCTGCGTTGACAGCAGTACAAATGACTCGACCACTGTGTTCCGCCTTCGCTCCGTCCAGATATAATAAACTGGAGTTGCTCTTCATGCATTCTGGGAAAAGTAATGAATCTTGTGTCCCTTCTAATATCCAAAACGTGGTCGGTGTCGGCAACCCTTTAGCTTCGCAAGGTATGGATACCACATCGCCCTCCCAAGCGGTCAGGTTGGATGGTATTTGTGTGAAGTGTGGTAACGCTAAAACAGATGGACGTATTAAAATAGATGGAGCGGAATATTATTGCAGCGATAAAATCGAGTGTGTTGAATGTACCATTGACGGTGAGGGAGGCGCTGGTGATGCTGGTGCCGGCGTGGCTATCCGCGCGGCAGGAATAGACGCCCGCATCCACCGCAGACACGTGCTCCAACCGCAACAACCCACGAATTATACTCGCATGAGAAGGCAGCGACCCATCTTCTTTGACCCATGTTATTTTTACATTCGAATCGTAACTCTAAAATAAACAAGCAAACAGATGAACTCTTCAATAGGCACGCTGTTCCACTTTTTATTGTTAGTCGTAATCAATCAAGTTTTTTATACCTGGCAATTAAATTCCACTGTTTGTCCGACTAGAGCGGTGATATTACTGGGTTTAACTACGAAGTGTGGTCGTCTTAAGACAATAATTGCAGCTGCGCGCGATTGTCTTTCTCCGGCGATATTTGAAGCCACACAGCGATACAATCCACTATCCGTGGGTAAAGTTTCTAAAATCTTAAGATTTCCATTATCTGCCAATGTAACCCTAAAACAAAATTATATTTATGTAATAACTTTCCGAAAGTGTTAATAGTTAGGTACTGACTTTAATGTATGAAATGCAGTCGTACCTGCCGCTAACTTCAATATCGTAAATTTGGCCATCTTTGAGCCAATGTACAGTCGGTTCCGGAACACCTTTTGGAGGGGAACATTCTAATAGTGCTGGTTCTCCCGCGGCTACGTGCACATCTCTTGGTTCTACTCTGAAGTCGTCCCGAATAACTGAAAGAGTTCATTTGTTACAAACGAAACCATCAAAGCGATGAGACAGATGGAGTAATGGGGTCACTGAGATACATTACTCATGAATTTTAAATGTGAAGTGTGTAAGTAATTGACTTTAAGGCTTTACGATTATTTGTACAAGCTATCATGTTCAATCAACTTGTTAGTTCAATTAAAAGTGTACCGACTGTATATTGTATACAGGGCGTCCCACGGCTATGCCACATGGAGGGGAAGTACCTTAAATATTGTAGGTAGAACATTTTACTGAAAGAAGACATTATTTTATTTCTAAAAACTATTAAAACTGCATTCATACATTTTTTAATAATTACATGGTTGAACCGGGAATCGAACCCGCTACATGAGGAAAAAAAAACACCCTGTAGTTTTATCATACCAATCGAAAGGCTCCTTCATAAGGATTATTTTTTGCTAAATAACATAGTGTCAGAAATAAAAGAAAGATCATGAATTTTAACATTTGATGTGGTCGCCGAGATTTTTTTTATGCATGGGGTTACTAGCGACCCGCCCCGGCTCCGCACGGGAAAATGGTTATTGTGGGTTATCCTTTAGTATATTATGCATGTATTATACATATAAACCTTCCTCTTGAATCACTCTATCTATTAAAATCAAAGTCCGTCGCGTAGTTTTAAAGACAGGGAGTGTAATAATCGAAAGAGTGCGACTTTGTATTCAACAGCGTAGAGGTCATAGCAATTAATAAAATTGATAAATTTTGTATTAAAAATGTTAAAATACATAGTCTTCCTTTTATTTCTGACACTATGTTATTTAGAAAAAAATAACCCTTATGATGAAGCCTTTCGATCGGTATGATAAAACTACAGGATATATTTTTTTCTCGTATAACGGGTTCGATTCCCGGTTCAACCATGTAATTATTAAAAAATGTATGAATGCAGTTTTAATAGTTTTTAGAAATAAAATAATGTCTTCTTTCAGTAAAATGTTCTACTTACAATATTTAAGGTACTTTCCCTCCATGTGGCATAGCTGTGGGACGCCCTGTATAGAACAGAATATACTTTTTTATACATAAAGAAAGGAAATATGTATACTCGTAATAATAGCAAATAGACAAAAAAACATTTAAAAACTTTTCTTGTTTTTGATAAACATTTTAATTCTTTTTACTTTATTCTATTTTGTGTAGGTATGATTTGATTAATTACATTTAGTTCCAATATTATTTAGTGATAGAAGTTATTTTTGTAGCTATCTTTATTATGTTTGTTTCGGACTTTCGCACTTTGTACACATCAAAACGTATTTTCACGGATCTTTCATGCGATAGTTAAATAGGTATGTTTTACGAATAGGTAGGTACCTTATTTTTTCCCGACGACGTTTCAGCGGAGTTGCACCTACCGCGGTCGCAAGCTGATAGCGCGAGCTTAAAAATGAACGCGTATAAGACCCGTGAAAATACTTTACAATATCTTTTTTATTATGACTGTCTAGAGCTGATTCCGGCATATCACGTGTGTAACAATAAGGAAGTGCTCCATAGAACCTTTACCTGCAACGTTGAGCGACGCATTGTGACTGACAGCTTCGCCGGCGATGTTGCGTGCGAGACACCAGTAAACGCCCTCATCGCTCTCCTTCTTACCCCGATTCACCCTGCCACGGAAATTACATGCTGTGATTCCTATACCATTCTCCGATCATTCATTATGCATAAAGAAGGCCCTAGAGCCTCGAGAAACTACACTCGCTTTTGTCAATAATTGGTGTTAGTTTTAAATTTATTTTGATTTTATTTAAAGTAACTATGAGAATAATCGTTCCAGATTTAATTGTTTGACTTGAAAAACAATACTTTGCACTTCAACTTTAGCACTTGCTTTATTCGTTAGGTGTAGGTACCTAAATGGATTAAGGTGCAGCTGCTAAGGTTTGAAAACGGAAAATGTGAAGCAAAACTTATTAATTTAGAAATATTCTATATTCTTTGAAGTGCAATGATTACCTACTTTTAATGTTGCAAATTTATGACCATTACTTTACGTTCGATCAAATTTAAAGTGTCTTTAGATACAATACAACCCAATTATTTTCAAAAACCCTATTGTGATCCCACTAATTTGATACATTACGATCTTTTACAAAATTTACATATGAACTAGTTTGATCCTATTATGAGGCAAATGTGTGATAACCTTACGCGGCTTATATAGGGTCTTACCGGTATTTAGTGAAGCCCTATTGAGTTTCATTGTAATAGCGCGTACGGGCATGTTGTACAAGGTCATGGATTAAGGTATTTACGTGTTTCGGAATAAGCAAGAGTTTAACGATAGATTAACTCAAGTTTCTAATTACAATACAAAGAAAGAATGAAGAGTAACATAGGCTACTTTTTACCGCGGGAAAATACCTCATTCCCACGGGAAAAACGGATAACGCGGGCGGAAAGCTCGTCTGTTATATATTTTAACTTACCTAACAACACTGAAAAGAAAGAAAATAGCATATTACGGGCATATCTACCGAAACAAAAAATAAATACAATATATTACAGGAAATAATTGAAGGAAAAATTGAGGGCAAGAGGAGGAGAGTAAGGAGATGAACATCCTGGTACGACAACTTGAAAAGTTGGACCGGGGCATAGACAGAGCAGTAGATTTAAGAAGAATGATCGAACATAGAGAAGAGTTTGGAGAGATGGTCGCCGACACCCGATAGGGTATGGTACTGGAAGAATAATAATAATAATATAATAAGAATAATAATTTATTGATAATAAGCCTTATCTTAGGAAGCAGATTTACAAAATTTTCAGAAACACAATATTTGTCTGGCTTACAAAAAGATATGCAGGTTTAGGATGTCCCCTGACTTTTACGCTAGGAAATTCCTGTGTTGTAAAAGTCAGTGGTTAGGTTCTCACCACTTAGGGTAGTTTTTGCACACCAAGTTTAGGTTGCGTTTAGGAATAATAAGGCTTAAAATTAAACAAAATCCAAGAAGAAGAAGAAGAACTTACCTAAGAAACAACAGCCCATCTTCCAGCAACACCCTATGTCCATCATCAGCTGGGGGCAAGGGAGAGCCGTCCTTGTACCATTGTACGGAGGGCTTGGGCCTCCCTTCCACCACACACCTGAGGGTAGCTGGCTCACTGCGCCCTGATACTGTGTTTGACGGGTGCTCCTTTATTCGTGGTGCACGGTTTTGAGCTGCAAATAAAAGAAACCATTGTTAACCATTGTTGAACTTCGCAAACCAAACAAACCACCAACTTACCTAAATAGGTTTAGGTGCTACCAATATTTTTAATTATTTACGCTGTCGTTATTTGTAAACCTCTTTATGTGGAGACCTGTTAATTTGCTTTCTAAGCAAAGGGCAGGTTCGAGCTCTGCTCAGGGCATTCGTGGACTTGTGTTTGCAAAGAGTCTGAAATCAGGGTGTATAGGCCTTAGTCGACCACGCTGCCCTAGTGCGGGTTGGTCAACTTCACACAACCGTTGAATTATTTCGCAGGTGTGTGCAGGTTTCCTCACGATGTTTTCCTTCACTGTAAGAGCGTCGAATAAACGAAAGTTTGAATTCGAAAATCGAAAACACATTGGTACGTGCCGAGGATCGAACCCGCGAACTTCCGAATGGAAGTCAACGGCCCTAGCCACTTGGCCACTGAGGCCCTTTGCGATTTTAAAAACTTTTTAAATATACCATTCTTTATTACACAGGTGACAAAATAGCAAAATCTAAAACAATGTTTTTCATTGATGTTTTTTTTGATAAGACTCTAATACACGATTTTCAGTATAGAAGCAGCGCGGGTTGTAGGGAAAAAACTGTCTATGTGTTCATTCCCGCGCTATCTATATCTGAGCTTTTAGCTTAACCTCCTCTTCCATACTCTTTTCTCTTTAAACTCATCATTAAAAAAAAGGTTTTAAGACAAAAATAACCAACTTTAAACTACAAATCATCAGTAGCAGCGCATTTTTGGAATCTTGTAAGCTCCTCCAACTTCCGATGTCGTTAAGATTATTTGGCAACCATTTTATTGCTCAGCAGCTCAGATTTATGTCCCTCACATCGAATAATTTATCTTAGTCCAACATAAATTTTGTTACCGCATGTAAGGAAATGCTGGACGCGATTCCGGCTGATAGAAAAACAACAGCCTGTCTTGCTATTGTGTTGTCTAAACAGTAAAGGGTTTAATTAAAAGGCTACGTAAATACATTTAATTATTTTAAACATAAAGTTTACACTATTTAGTAAACACTTTAAATGTTTTTCTAGTCAAACTAGAAAATAAATAGCAATAATGTATGTACCTCTAATTTTAATATGACATGACGAACAGATTGTCAAAAAGTTATATATTTCACAAGAAATCACGAAAATAATTAAAGTGTTGATTCAGGTACAATATCGTTCAGAATATTTATACTATGTAATGTATAAAATATGTATGTCTGAACGAAATGCTTACAAAATTAAATTAACCAGAAAAATGCAGTAAATACTTTTTACCGTGAGTGAAAAACGCGCTAGCTACTTGTTTTGGAAAATACTACATTTAACTGAGAAAATGTACATGCGGGCACAGCTGAACTGAAAGCACTCATGTTATAAATGCGATCTTATTTTAGTAGGTTATCGAAGTGCTAGAATCACGCCCACTATCTAATATACGGCAGATACATTTCCAGGGGGTTAAATAAATCACGCTTTGTATAGCCATTACACTGAAATAATGAGGCCCATTAAGAAATTAACATTCGTAATAAATTCAAATTTCATTTAATAGTGAAACTGGGTCAAATTATAAACAAATTTCAAGCATTCTCAGTATTTGCTTAAGTAACTCCGGCCGTAATAAATGGAAAATGAATTCTTTTCGTTGAAATGTCAGATCGTGATATAAGACTTTTACAAATGAGGGTACCGAATTCATTGTTTCTTTCATCGCAATTATACAAATGGTTGACCCAGTTTCATATGTCACACAAATATTTATTTTCTGAAGTAGAAAGTTGATTTATACTATTTAAAAGTTATGCTCTGTCTTTTAGGTGAGGCGTTACATTTACTTTTCTCTATCTTCCGTCAATGTTTTGGCATTTGCAAAAAATCCAGTTATAAAACAAGTTTAATAAGACGAAATTGTCCATTCAATTTTAAGGTCCTCAGAAAAGATGTGTTGCACTCTTTTATTATGTTCTGTGTGTTGCACTGATAATAAAGTGTTATCATACCCTATTAGGTTCGTTTTATATCGGTATTTTGCATGTTCAGGTAAAAATATATAATTATGAATGGAATAATAACAATTCAATTAACTTAGGCAATTAATGATCTACAACAAGTTATAGTAAGATAATCTCTTACGTCGTCGTAGCGTTACGGAATAAATTAATTAAGCCGTCCTCAAAATGTGCGTGGACACAGATGTTACACGATCGAAGGCCATAGTCATTTGGTTCCACATTGTAATCGGTTTTGTAGTTTATTTTCGCAGTTTTAAGTTATCAAATTGTGAATAACACAAAACGAGGCCAATAGTAAGTATACCTAAGAATTTTTAAGAAAATTCTGATCGTGTTCATAATTGTAATGGTTTTATTTATCTATGACAATGATAGATAAAACCGAATCACGTTATTTAGACCATTCTTCTTAATTCAAGTCAATCAATTTCTTTAACTTTTATGGTAGTCTGGCTGGGTTTTTATGCTGTATCTGCCGTATGCGTTTTTCGTGAAGTAATAATTACTTTTCTATTTCCGATCATTGATGATTATAATAATTTTACACGATTGATGCACAAATATTTATGAGAAAGTTTAATTTCACACTAAAATCTCAAGCAGAAGAACCTCACCCTGTGAAGTGGCTGGCCTGCCGTAAGCTGCAGAAGAATATAATATTTTCAAGCCTGGTGAAAATTTATACTTCGATTTAGCGACATAGAAGTAAGTAAATAAAACGAAACAATGCTTCTCAATGCATATTTTTGAGAGCTTTTGTGGGTTATCTTGTAATAAATTTTTTTTACATATTTTTATTAAAAAATACTTTATCCTTATGTTAAAAGCAACAAAGAAGCTTGATTTGTCGTACCTTTTCGACACAAGCATAGGTCAACTCAAAAAAAAAAAAAAAAAAAAAAAAAAAAAAAAAAAAAAAAAAAAACGTATTTTTTGCTAAATAATTAGTTTGTCTATGTCAGTATCTTAAACCAGTATGGAGACTTCATTTTTCGGCTACAGTTAAAAGTATAAAAAAACCTGTGTCATGATCATGACATTATATTAATTCAAATACACCTAACATATTACAGTCTACATATTATTCTATGTCAATAACTTTGGAGATTACACAGACTTTTATGTCTTTTTTATTTAGTGACTCTCATAATATTTCAAAACCAGTCAGACTCTACATTCTAGAAAGCAGTATAATTAAGCTCTTAACATAAATTAACACATGAATATTAATCCCGTATATCGATTCGCCTAATCCTAATTATTATACATGCGATAATAGAAATTTGATTTAGAATATAATATACATAAAAGTAACTCACTATTTCTCTATAAGTATAAATACTTCGTGCTACGCCTACGTTCGGAATAATATACGGCCAGTATTAATGCTTTTATAAAAATCAAAAAAGAAATCTCGGGATCTCTCAATGGATTCCGTCCATCTGACTGCATTTAGATAAACAGCCGGATAAAGTGACATGCGGCGTATATTGTAATAATTCCGAGTTTAAAATTATTCTTTTTTTGACTTATTTTCTTACTAGCTTTATGACCGCAGCTTTGCCTGTAACGTTTTCAAATAGAAGAAACTTATAGGTAACTAGCGACCCGCCCCGGCTCCGCACGGGAAAATGGTTATTGTGGGTTATCTTTAAGCATATTATGCATGTATTATACATATAAACCTTCCTCTTGAATCACTCTATCTATTAAAAAAAACCGCATCAAAATCCGTTGCGTAGTTTTAAAGATTTAAGCGTACAAAGGGACATAAGGACATAGGGACATAGGGACAGAAAAAGCGACTTTGTTTTATACTATGTAGTGATTTGATTACTAATATGTTTTAAAAGACATACATAAACGTCTGGTCATATCAGCATCAGTTTATTTAAGTACCTGATTGTAAAACTTAGCACATTTCATGACATGCTGTAATTACTTCGGGTTTTAATAACTAAACATATATATTTTTAGCATTTATTATACTTATTACCATTGAGTTATTTTATTACATAATTTTTATGTCACACAATATTATGTCTGTTTATAACAAATGCACGTAAAATCAGAGTAGATGACGGCTTTTCTTACAAAACCGTATTCTTCCCTGTACAAAAAAGGACAGATTAAAAACGTCGTCTCGGCCTCAGTCGTATCACATCGAATGTAAACAGTATATTTTTTTAATTAGTAATGTTCCTTTTTTTCTGTTGCTACGATACGGCCAGTAGTCCTTTATTAATTCTTGTCAACTGTCACAGATAAACACGAATGCTATCTTGACATGTTTGTCTTTTTGTATTGCTGCGTGCACGCATGTGTGGGTGAGAATGGTGCAACCGAATGCAATTGATTTCTTTGCTTTCATACAAAATTGAAATATTATTCTGTTTCATTATCGGCGTTGCGCAAGAGTTTTGGTGCTTGGGAAATGTTATTGATGTTGTCGTTTTTATAAAATATATGTTTTTGTTGTTTATTAATTAAAGTGAGAAATATTTTTGAGAACTCGTGGATCTATGAATGTTAGCGTTTATAAACTAACTGGAGGGGAGATTTTCTGACGGTTTGAAATTAAAAAAGAAACGAACGTTTTTTAATAGTTCCATGGATGACGCTAGTAAAATAATGAGAACAGTGATATTTTATTGTAGACATTTTGACTTTTTTTTTCGTCGTATTATACATGGTTCTGGCTGAGATTGATTTTAGGATAATTAATTGATAATTTGAATGTTTTTTGATAATCCAATACTTTGGTATTTATTACCTCACTAATTACTAGTGCCATCTGTTAAGCCGTTTTGTATTTTTTATTTAATTTGCTACTGGAATACTTCCCTGTCTAAATAGGTATTTGTTTAAATACTTGATGCTTATTTATTAGACCTAATTGGAGATAGAGAGCTTTCAGTAAGCGATTACGATTATATAATTTATTATTAGCGATGAATAATAATATCTAGGTCTGACTATAAATTAGAACCTACTTTTACTATTGTATAATCCGTATCTAATAATACACAACTTTTTTTTTTAATCTACAATGTAGATATTTGAGTTTGTGTGTTGGTTTGTAACTTTGTATTTCTTTAATGTCAAAAGTACACTTTTCAAATTAAATGTATGAAGCAAAGAATGACACTTAAGCTAAATCACGTTTATTCTGTATCTCAATTGCAATATCAAACCTGGGAGTAGATTTTAAATGCAGTCCTTAGATAAGAACATTCTTATCAATTGATACTGGTGGGAAAGTAAACGCAGATTGGACAAGATTAAGGCACGTAATCTTGAGCAAGTACCAAGTATCCGCCGAAGTCGAGTGATACCATGTGGTGTATTTATAAAGTGCACTTAGGTTTATAACCCTACTGAAAATACGCTATACATTACCTAGCAAATTGAATGTATCAAGATATTTTATTAAGATTATTTCGTGTAGTACTTTATGTATTCTTTTCTTAGTATGTTCTATTTGTACTTAGGTTATTATACGTAGGTAGGTATACAATGCTATCTTGCCGCCGACTTGCATAGTTTTTTTTTCTCTTCTTACCCCTAGGTTTCCTGGAAGAGATTGCTACCTTAGCTAAGGCCGCCTCCTGTATCCTGAATTTAATTTATTTAATATTTATCATGAATTTATATTAACTACTGTGTTTTTTTCTTGGGTGTCAATAAAGCTTATTTGTACTCGTATATTGTATGTTGTATTTTTGGCCAAATGGTATTAGCGGGCCTATTGCCGCTGATCGACGAATAATGCACCTTTTTGCGTAAAAAACTGGTCATGTGCGTTTTAAACTCGCGTGAAAGGGTTTTAATACATACTTTAACCACAACAACTGGACTGATTGAGTTAAAAATTTATGCATGCATTTATTCTGTGATCCAAAAACGCACGTAAATGTCCTAGGTCATATTTTATTCATAGTGAATAATTTATTCTCTCCCATTAAAAAGAAAGTACACTGTGTGCTTTTTCGTGGCGTTATTTATCATCGCTCAAAATAATATCACAATCTGTTCAGCCAGTTTAACGTGAAAGCGTAACATGTAGAGTTACTATAGGTTCTTCTGTCATTCTTTTTTTTATTTCGAAACTATTTCTTAGGTTTTAAAACAAAGGTTACCTACTACCGCTGACCAGTAAGCCCTCCACTTAGAAAACTAAATTTCCCAATAACCAACTAATTTAACGCTCCCAGTTAGTTAGTTAACTTTAATTAAAACGAAGTCGAAAAAAATAAAAGAGCTCATTGTTCGTCGACGAAACGTTACAGCGTAACGAAACGGAACTACATTCCGTTAATTGGTCCTAGCTACTTTAATTATTAGTTACCACACCGATCTGATAAAATGTCGCCATTTTGTGGCATATTGTAATGTTTTACTCATCGTTATGGGATTAAAAAGTCCACTTAGCTGGTAAATAAGTGGGTTTGACGCACGAAGGACCAAAAAGTTTGAGGTTATGTTGCCGCCATTTTAAAATTCTAAATAAATGTACGTGTCTTTTGTGTTTGAAATTCTTATGGCACTGATTTAAATTTTAGTAACAGAACTGTATAATTAAATTCATCTTATTTTAACAATGTTTAGTCACTACATATTTGTTTTTAATTTTATTTTATTTTAATTTATTTAGTCATATTTTATTTTCTCCTTACTCCCGTTTTGATTTTTTAAATCTATAGCTGAAAAAAAATGTTTAGAACACAAAAAATGACTGAAGATTAAATTACCATATATATTCTAAGGCAATTTCAAAAATAAGCTTCTTTAATTGCTGAGATAGCGAATTCTTCCTAGCACCGGAAAAATAATCGAATGAAGAAACTACGAATAGGTACAATATAATATTTTGGTAGGTATCTATCTAAGCATTTTTCAAATAAATAAATTTAAAATTATTTTAAACTACTAAAAATATTCATATATGTTACTAAAATAATCTCAAAAAATATAAACACCACTAATTTAGTAATAAAATTATATTGGTTCCTTGAAAGGTGAAATATTTTAACGAAGATCGTAAAAGTCAATAAAATAAAATATTTACCATTAGTCCCATTCAGTCCAATAAGAAGTAAATGCACGAGCACAAGAAACACAAATTGGTTCCTCCCATTTATGGTGTTATCGCACTCATTAACACCTACATCCACCATACTGCCACTGAATTACACACAATTCCACACCTTCGACAATTTACATATTTACCATTTCACTGCTATTCTACGGCACTATCAATTGCGATCATTTGCATTTTTATTTATAAAAAAAATTAAAAAGTCATCCCGTTCCGAATTTGAATTTGTAAAGTTGTGTTTACACGCATCGCGCGGACGCTTGGTGAAGCGAGTCGACGCTACGCGACCGTTCGGGCCCGAGTCTTGCTTGGTACTATCAAGCGCCTCCCTCCCTCATCTCGGCTCTGTTTACACTCTCCTAAATGGGGGACACAAAGGCGCCCACCGCTGGTCTTCTGCTAGTTTTTAAACCATTTACCTGTTTTGGAATCTGATCCCGTATTTGGACTGGCAAAGTGCGAACGCCCGTTTACGCTTTAAATTGTCCTACACTTATCTTTTTTCAGGCTTTTTTTGACTGGCCAGACTTGGTTCAATATCATTATATCGAAATTTTACTGGTCTTTATTATTATATTTATTATACATTAAAATATTTTTCTCTTTTTAAATTTATAGGGATATAAATATACATATACAATAAATTTTACTCGTAATTAATGATTACCTTGTAACACAAAATAGAATAATAATACAAAGAAAAATGTTTTAACTAGTAACAAAGATGAGTGGTGCAAGATAGATAAAATTTACAGCCAATTAAAAGGTAAACGAATTAAAATCCGCAGAGTTGATCATCAGCAAACGACTCGTTAGGCCCACGAACGTTATTGATTAAATCTTTACTGCATTATAAAGTTCTCCTTTGATTGGAGCAAGAGTGAAACAGCAATCAAAACTTCAATATATATTTTTTTATTTCACCCTCCTAAAAATTTAAAAAGCGTATTCAAAAGGGAAAGGAAACAAAATACGGCTTATTTCATTGACGCATTTGTCGAGTTAGCGGCGCGAGCGCACCGGGCGGGCGCCGACAAAGCGCTTGTATTAAAAAAACGGTCTAATTTCAAACCGGTCCCTTCCCCGCACGCGCTCTTGCGCATCCCTTCGCTTTATTACTGAGAAGAGGTCATTCACAGTTCGCACAATACCGTTCCCTTAAGCCGATGCTAATAGGTAGAACACGTGATGGGAACCCCTTTTTTGTTCAAGTTTTTGCGTTGTTGCGTCGCGTTTAAAAATGCAGGGCGCTCCAAGGTGAGTGAGCAATGAGCTTTATAATCGATGTCACATAAAATTCGAACCTTTATATGTCAGTTGGCAACATCGAATTAAGTTCGGAAATTTCGCCTGCATTAAATGTTTATGAACCAAAAAATAACACACTCCATTGCTGGATGGCTGAATAAGACCTTAGACGACTGGAATATACTTACTGATCGCCACAATGATACGCAGAACTTCCGATCTTCAGGCGGTGTTTAATGACCATAAAATATAATTTATTGTACGCTAATACCAATTCAATTAGTTTATATTGTTACCTTGTCAGCTCGTAATACGAAAACTTTATTCCAATAAAAAAAATCTTAATTTTTTGCTTATTGGTTCTGTGGTCATCAGCTTGAGGAAATCCACAATAACAGCAACTTCCACACTTCTTTCTGATGCTTTTATATGCGATGTATAAATCTTTAATCATTCCATTTTCTTCTTCCTTTTCTACTTTTCTTTTTTAATTTTATCATAATTCCACGGACGACGTAGTAATTTAATTACTGAACTATACCATTAGACAATTTTATACTAGTTGAATCATTTACTATTATATAATAATTAAATACTCGTCATACATATAACTACTTACGTTTCTCAATTCAAGAGTCCAATCAATTTACTATTTTCATTAAGAAGTTACCAGGACAGCATAAAAAGTCAAAAGCTCAATTTACAATCCAAGCGTAAAGGGTAATGGCGTTGTCCTTGGAACGTCTTTAATTTAATAGCTAAGTGTTAATTACTCGATATTATACAGCGAATATAGCATGGGAGGGTGCGAGGGTCTTACAATATGACACATTGATGGGATAATTGCTATGTTAGTGATATATTGTTAAATACAGGTTGGTGCGATAAACCTTGTGATAAAAAGTTGACGAACGTGAAGTTAAAAGTTTTTATGCTTGCTTATCGTGTGGATTTCGAGGTTAGCCTACCACAAACCCTGGTGTCGGAATCATAGAACCGCCTTCGGCTTTCGACATGTTTCCTATAACGACTACGCTGTAGATAGTAGCCAGTACCAACGGATTTACGTGCCTTCCGAAGCTTCTTTTCGCACAATCAGGTGATTCAGCCTGCAATGTCCTAACCAAATTGAGAATAGTCTCACAAAGTGATATTTGTTCGACGAGTCCCCACCGGAATTCGAACCCAGAACGTGAGGCAAGCTTTTGACCACTCGACCACACTTGAGGCTGTATGTACGGAGGCAGTTTTAATTATTTTATGTATCTAACTATTTCCAAAATTTGTTTTATTTATAACATAATATAAAGCTTTTAAATTAAAATATTAAAATAATAATAATAAATATTTTAAATAATAATATTGTAAGTATGTGTTGTTTGTGTGTGCGGTGAGAAAAGCAAAGTAATATCAAGTTCTAAGAAAAGCTCTTTACAATCGTATGCTTTTAGCAATAACCTATAAAACTCGTTTCGTAGTACTTTAGCAATTTCATCTAGTCCTACAAAAATCTCTAGGTATTGCTACGTAAACCAATTTGGTTTAATTCGAAAATTCGGAAATTCCATCCAAAGAGATTTTCCACCACCAAAGCTCTACAAATTTTTTCATCACCATGTACTAAGAAATGCGAAGTACCTAACCGACCCTGATAAGTCATGTCATGACGTCACGTCACGTTATGACATGACAGACACATGCCGCGAGTCGTGTCGTGACATTATGAGGCCAATTCATAAACGATTACAATGCTAACAAGAAAGCTTTGACAGTAATCCCTTAAGATAAGACAGTAAATTAAAATGAAAGCATGGGAAACAAAGGCTTTGGCAATCACTTGGCAATACACATGATACAAAATCATTCAGAATAGAATATAGATTTACCAAACACAAAAACTCTAATACAAACACTAATATCCTTACTATTATTCACGCCAAAACCAATGAAGCGATTTTGAAGAAACTTGGTACAGAGATAGAACAAAGCTTGGGGAAGGACATAGGCTAACTACCTTCATCGCAAGAAAATACGTAATTTCTACGGTAACTCTATGTCTGTTCGTTAGGTACGCAATCACGCCAAAACCACTGAGGCGATTTTGATGAAACTTGGTACAGAGATGGAACAAAGCTCGGGGAAGGACATAGGCTAACTAACTACCTTTATTGCAGGAAAATACCTCATTTCTACGGGAAAATCTTTTAATGCGGGCGGAGCCGCGGGGCGGGAAACTAGTAAGCTAAATATAGCAAATATAGGCGGAGTTAGAGACCCTCTACACTAGCTCGAGAGAGCGTCCATTTCGTGTGCCGCGCATACAATCATTCGCGTCCGTATTTTGTTTCACTCGCCTTGTTTCCTATAATTTTATGCGCGACGCTGCGTCGACACTCAAAAGACGCTTGAAAGAAGCTAGTGTGGTGGTTATTGCTAAAGTTAGCTATTTCTACCAAAGTAAGGATCGTTTATAAGGTAGACCGTCACCTTAATTAATGAGTGATTATATTGTTATTTTTTTAAATGTTCTATCTACTACTTGCGGAAGTCTTTTGTTCAACAGTAAATGTTTGCTGAAAACAGGTTGAGATGATTCAACACATTTTCTTATAATAAATTAGAGATTCACCTGATACATCCTGACGTGATTTTCACTACTAAAAAAAAATTCATACTTTAAATTCAACTTAAGCATAATATTTTTTTTTAAATATCCAGATCATATCAACGCCTATCCAAAAGAATTTTAGTTCACGAATTATTTGAACGAACCAGACACACTCTATGTAATAAAACTGTAGAAGTGAAAGTCTCTAGATACAAGTTGAAACCTAAACCCAACATAGAAAAAAAAGCTAAAAACCGAGTCAGAGGGATGTAAGAAGTGAATCCAGATTTAAAAAAATAATTTCTCTGTTTGTCTTCTTGTACGGGCTCAACTCCTAAAACTGATGGACCGATTTGTATAAAATTTCTTCAATAAATTTTAGTTAAATATTATTATATTACTTATTATTAGATAGTTTTTACTGCTGGAAAATATCAAATTTATACGGGAAACTGTGCACGGGAAAGTCAAAAAACAACACGGGTGCAGCCGCGGGTGGACAGCTAGGAAGAAATAAATTGATAGTTGGAAATACAGTTATCAACATTGTAGCATGATAAATATGGAATCATAAAACCTGACAATCTCTTGTTACTTACTAGAACGGGTTATTACGATGTAAAATGTCTTGGGCATTTTCTTTACAAACAGTAAACAAAGTGAAAACATTGTTATTGACTTTAGCTTTTAATAACTACTAGCGACCCGCCCCGGCTCCGCACGTGAAAATGGTTATTGTGGGTTATCCAGTATATTATGCATGTATTGTACATATAAACCTTCCTCTTGAATCACTCTATCTATTTAAAAAAAACCGCATACAAATCCGTTGCGTAGTTTTAAAGATTTAAGCATACATAGGGACATAGATACATTTTACTAGTCGACTATATTATAACTTTCCATAAATTACAACGGCTTTCAAAATCATACCAGATTCAACATGATTAATTAATTACATTATTTTATTCTTTTTACAATCATAATTTTTTTGGTTTAAATATACTATTAGCTCGTTGAGGTTCAGAGATATGTATTTAGGAAATAATACCTATTTCTTTATTGCTCAGTTATTAATTTATTTTTAACTAGCTTTCCGCCCCGTGGCTCCGCCCGTGGGAATGAGGTACTTTCCCGCGGTAAAAAGTAACCTTTGTCACTCTCCATCCTTTCAACTAACTCTATGCCGAAAATCAAGGCAATTGGTTGTTTAGTTAGGGTGTGAAAGAAGGACAAACAAACAGACACACTTTCGCATTTATTAATTTGAAGAAATGTCGTTACGGGCGATTCGCGCTCCCATGGTTGGACGTTTCGGACAGGTCAGTGGATAAACCGTCAACAATATTGAAACTTTCTTCGCCTTTCTCGCTTACTACGGCATCAGCTTCTTAGTAAATATCAAATTACATAGATACAACTTCTAGATAGAGCCTAAGGTGTTCAAAAGCGTCTAAAAAAATAGAGGTTGACTGTTAGTCCACTTTTTTTTTTTTTTTTTTTTGAATTGACCTTTGCTTGTGTCGAAAAGGTACGACAAATCAAGCTTCACCGGACTTGAACTGTTAGTCCTCACGTCGATTTTTATCTGACACATAATTGTATATAAAAAATATGTTTATTCGGTTTTTGTATATTAGTAATCAGAAGATGAAAACAGTAGCCATACGGATGTTGCCCACGACTTACGTGAGTAGAGTATACTCAAAATCGAGACAAATATTCCAGTATATAATGAACTCTCATATTGTATCACACATCTTTCTGTGAGGTGAAATTCCATAGAAAAAATTGCTCAAGAGGTCTTTTTAAACTGGAATTATTTTTATTGCCGGCTTCTGTGTCACTATAAAAAATCCAAGCTCTGAATAAGCAAATATGTGGAGGGTAATAAACCCACCTAGATTTCTAATCTAATTTCGTCATAACACCTGGGTAGACATGACATTTATGTTAAAGTAGTTTTTAATACTACAGGTAGGTTTATTTTTCACTACAGCGGGGGTAATTTTGTCCAAATCCAGTAATTAAAGTTTCCGGATGATACGATATGGAAATAAACTGTCTATACATATATGTAATATGGATTTCATCTGCCTGATTATACTATAGTTGGACATTCAAGGATTTAATATTTTTACAAAGAAATGAAACATACTTTTTAGTTCATAATAACAACTATAGAAAGCCATTTCAAAAAAACTTAACCCGAAGGATTGATGACAATTTTGCATCGCAATTTTGATTACCCTTTGCTTTCTAAAGAATGCTACATCTACCTACCATTTTAAAATAACAATATAGGAATGCAGCTGACGTTAGTCTGAATACTTTTTAAATGCCGCTACTCCCACAATGACAAGGACTGTTCGCAGCTTGGCAGAGGAATAAAATAAAGCGAACAACGATAAGAATTTCCCAGAATGCTGTAAACCCGCACGGTCGCTGTCACAGCTAATAGTGCGTGGTGTAGACATAGACAGAGGACCACTGTTCTAAAAGACACTCTCATTAGCTAAAACAACGACAATAATAGACACTTTGATATACATCGAAGAACTGACAAAGAATCACAATCAGAATATCGACAGAGAACCAGTAACGGACTTTAAAGGTCTTCAGTTAATGTCATCGTTCTTGCAAAGGACAGAAACACTTGTCACACACGGAGATTTCTCGCTGATACCGGGAAAGATAAATGGAGACTTCGCGGAATTGCTAATGTCCAAATTAATTTGAAACACACTTTTTTGTTGAAGCCAAACATGTGTGAAAGTGTTTACAAAGATCGTGAAGATAAAATATTTCGTAAAGATTCTTTGAATTTCGTGTGGGCGTGCAGTGGTTTAACGATATTAATCATCTGGTTGAACATAATCGATTTATCGATCAGAAAGTCATAAATCGTAGAAGTCAGCAAGAAATAGATTACAAATAAATTGCTGACACGACTGGGGTCTAATTACGTAAAGTAGTCTAGACAGAAAACGGCGAATTCATCTCCTTTTCTTATAAGCTGCGATGGTTGTACAGACTGGCGATTTTCAAGGGGTTTTATTGCTTCGTAAAAGTCAGATTACGCCGCGCCCCGCCGCGCATGACCACCGCACATTTGTAAGAAAGTAAGCAGAACACATTATTTCGAACACATAATTACAATAACTAGAATACGTGCAAAGGCGGTCTGTTATAACACAAACTTTTCAGAGATAAATTAAGTGAATGGTAGTTTACAAATTTTACTATTAGCTTTACAAGTTAATAAAACTTTGGTCTACTTTATTTTCCAAATCAGTTGGTCGCAGTAAATGATGCGTAATAATTTATTTTTTGACACCAAAAGCAGAACCTATCGCTTCTTCGTTATGTTCTTCATAATATTCACCTTCATAATTACATAGCTATAAAATACTCAATTTTATTCAGGAGAGAGCTAAACCTTGCTCGGCTCACATTGAAGACAAACTATATCATTTTTGAGTTATGTAATGATTCAGTACGCACTTAAACATCGTTACGACAAACGTTATCGATTTTTACTTCAATGTTATTTTCATGATTTTCATGTGTTGATCTAAAACTGTAATTTTCATTTTCCTCACTGCATAGTTACCAGATACAGTTCATATCATTGTTAATTATCTCTATCGAATTCATTTGCATGGTGCCGTTGCATCCGAAGTCTAATTTTAACTGCGTTACTAATCGGTCAAGTTACTGGCTGCTTCTTTGTCTATTTGCGCAACGAATGACCCGACTTCCTTCTTTAAAACAGTCTTGCTTGAGCTTTTTTTAATTTCTAACAAGGCCATCTAAAGCATTACGTGCAGTAAAATATTAGGAGCGCATTTTTTTTCTTAAAAAAAAGTTATTTTTAAGGCTATCGACAAAAGTTTAAATCGCTATTTTAAAATACTAGACTTGGAGAGATAAATATTACCTATATATGAATCTGTAACAAGGATTGACATCATAAAAATTTTAAGGATCTTTCAGAAGCGTTTCAGCCGCCGCCAGTTTATCTTGACTCAGTCGAGCATTGATTGATGATCAGACAAGTGGCGTGTTTTGCATTCAGCTATTTACGGGCATTTCCTCCGTTCACTCTGCCAACTCTGATTAATGGCGTAGCTACCTATCCTTTACTATCATTACTGAAAGCTTATCTATCCATCCCGTACAGTCACTACCATAGTTGGAAGTTCAAAGTTGTGACGGCAACGATTGTCTACCAATTAGAAGTTACGTTGAAGTTGACGAAGCGATTGATGGTTTGGCTTATGGTAAACTTGCTGGAGCATTTGGTGGTGAATTTAAGGATTAAGTTCATTTGTATATAAAAAAGTGTGTTATTAATTTCATACTATACTAACTCGCAGGCAGTCGTTGTAGTATACTCATACTAAATGAAAATAAATACTCGTAAGTGTTGTGTTGTATTTTTTACATTATCCTAATCCAGGTCCTCCTGCTATTGTCTTCTGGTTACATCGTTTAAGAAGGTAAGTCTTGTCGGTAAAGTAAATGCCATCCCTCTTTGTCCTCTGTTAACCCCTTGACATTCTGATACGACGACGCGATAAGTACAATTATTATTATTTTTTGTTAATAGATCTGTAGTTTTTTCAATAAAATCACCTTTTTGTTTTTGTAAGACAAACTGATTATCAAATGCAATAAGCAATAAGATTTCAGCAAGTTTATGGATAATTCCATTGCTCAATTGTCAGACACACTTGATTAATGGCTAATTACATGCAGTCTGGAGGTTGGAAGTCAAGTCGGCACTGACATGAACTATAGTCTATTGTCTAGTCTAATGACTTCAAGTAGCTAATTCAGTAGCTGGAGAACCCAATTTCAGTTGACTTGTTGACTCCTATTTTCATTTGTTTATTATTATGACATAGAATACAAAACACTGTTGCGATGCAATTGAAATACACAATAGTCAGTCTATTAATGATGACCAAAGATGTTATAAGTACTAGGTACCGTACAGTACTTATAAAATCCTTGATGATGACTTACTAAATAGTTTTTTTTTTATTTTCTCCCGGTTTTGATACCTCCTGTCAATGCTGTGTAGCATGAATTTTTGTTAAACAAGCACAGAATACTGTGTTTTGTTTCTCTTTAGGTTTTTATTTATACCAATATTATAAAGAGGAAGGATTTCATTGTTTGTTTGTTTGCATCGAACAGGCTCCTGAACCAATTTAATAAATTGAAAATACTGTTAACGCGGGCGGAAAGCAAATAAACTATAAATACTAAAAGGACTATAATTCTATTTTCTGTATTCATAAAAATAAAAGATAGAGCATTCATTTTCTCTAAATGCACCATTATTAAACTTAATCGCCGATCTTTACGATCAATAATAAATCAAAATGCTTTTATTCTTTTTAGTTTGTTTTTGCATTCTACTTGCTTGGTAAGACATTAAAATTTATGCTATTCCATTAATCATTGTGAAAAATCGATTAATAATTATGTAGTTTTGCAATTGCAGTTTTATAATGTTCCATCCGTAGCAAATTGTAATTGCATCAAAGTGAATCGCAAAGTAAGCTTTCGCTTTAGGAATACATTTGATTTTATTAATAAATAATATACCTATTTAATTTTATTATAAAATACATATTTTACTTATCTTATAAGGAGAACTTCATAATTTCGAATTAGTTCCAGTAGCGATTCAATTTTTTATATTGCATGTTATAAAAGTTCACAAGCAGTGCTTTAAAAGCTTTTATTAATTTGATTTTATTTTATCACCTGCAAGGTTGCTGCTACAGACATGTTAAAGGCTTGAGAAAATGACAAAATGCTACAAAATGAAAAATTACTGCCAATATCTCTTATAGCCAACCGCCGCGGCTCCGCCCGCCTTAACAGTTTTTACCGTGGGAATGAGGCAAATTCCCACGGTAAAAGGTAGCCTATATTACTCAGGTGAATGTAATCTAATGGTAAAATATTTTTTGAAATCAGCACAGTATTTTTTTAAATTAATTCATTACATGTTTGTAATCATACACACACACACACATACAAACTTTTCTCTTTTTTAAATTATTATATTAGTATGATGTCAATTATGTTGCGTTAATTCAGCGCATCTTCTCGAGCTAGTGAGCATACTGGTAAAAGCTCGGAAATTAGATGACTGAAAATTAAAAAAAAAAGATGATTCGAGTAGTGAGTTATCCTATCCAACACGCGAAATAGGCGCGCTTGACGTCGAGTTGCGGAAAATTAGCCCGTTGAACTAACTAACTAACTAACTAACTAATAGGCGAAAAGATGACGATCACGAATGGATGATCATCTCATTCACGATGTTTTTGAGTATCAATGCGCTAGGTCCCTCGAGCCGCCCCTAGCCGCGTTGGTACATGACTTTTTTTGGGGTAGAGTCTTCCGCTCCCCCGCATGTTCGGTGAAGCTTGATCGTCGTACTTTTTCGACTCAAGCATAGGTCAATTAAAAAAAAAGAATGAATGATCGACAATATAAAAGATTACAAATTGATCATCCCATATTAATAGTATAATAACACTATAGTAAGTGGTACACAGATAGTTGATTGGCTGTATGGTGGCTGTATGGTTCGTGCGGCGCCGGCGCCTACACGCTGCGCAGGCGCTCTCCGCCGCCGCTTTGAGCGCGATGAAGCCGCGCATAATTTGCAACCTGCTAATAGCTAGCGGACGAACTTGAAGTATTATTCGAATAGCTCATGTTATTACGTGTAAGTTAGAAGAATTGAGAGTATTGATAATAATATTATTATTTAATTTTAACCAAAAAATATATCGGATCTGTCGAAGGATATTACAGCAGCGGACTTTGCACTTACAATCATAAGCAGCAAGGCGAATAAAACATAAGACGGACGCGGATGATTTTATGCGACGTCGACGCTCAAAAGACGCTAGTGTGGGGGTCTTTTTAATATCTGAAAAGTCTATGTATTTCCTTAGGTATATGAATGTTAAAACTAAACAGTCAAATAGGCAAATTTTCATACTAAAATTATTAATACAGATGAATTCGAAGCATAACATTTTTACAATCGAAGAACCGTTAAATTGCATAAACTTGACACTTTTACTTTGTTATAAATTACAACACAAGAGCATAAAATATCGGAAAGAAATTAAAATTTAATGGACCCTAAAAGTTTATCTCACAGTCCACTGGTTCTTTTGAACTTGCTCAATACAAAACTTGGGTCATCTTATCCGGCATAACTGATCCGACCATCGGATAAACTGTCCGCGATTTTGCTATTAGAAATATAATCCACTCATTTTGCCACACAATGCCTGTAATGAATGTCTGAAAATTACTATAAGGATTTTAAATTTCATTTTTTGACGGTTAATTTTTAACTAAGAAAAGAAATAGGTAAAAATGGAAACAAGTCTAGAAAAAAAAAACACTGCGCGAGTTCTCGTCGCGACAAGCGTTACCTAGTGTTTTAGGCCTGAAATAATGATCTTATTCAAATTTTAAATATGTTAAGCACATTTTATTCCACAGGTAAACGTATCATAAATAAGGTATGTCATAAATTGAAAACTAATTTTAGCGTTATATAAAATCGGGCGAGTTGACTCTACCAAAGCAAGCGCGTGGGCGGCATGCGTGGGCCATTTTAATATAGGCTTTTCATTACTCAAAATCGAGATTAATCTCTTCAATTTAACCGCTAATACTTATAAAAATATATAACTTCACTCATACCCGCAGTTGGCAACAATAATCGTAACAAAATTGAATTTGTAAATAATATGGTGATTTTTATGTTTTTAATTAAATTTTGGCTCACTTTAATTAATAAAACGATCAAGAAAGAAACAAATTATGCAAAATTAGTTCCGTAGCCTGCATTAAAATAAATGGTTGAGTATATTATTGTTTACTGTTCCTATTAGTCTTTTGAAATTAGATAAATACATATTCATAATAATGGATGAATTAGTATTAGAAGGTATTAAAGAAATATTCGTACATTATATCAAATTCGACGCAACCGTTTGCTTTGGAGGCAATCGCACTAACACTAGAGAAAAAACTGAATTCTCCTCTACAATACAAGCAGCTTCTTACCTACAATTCTAAAATAGGTAACCCTAAAACCGGCAAAGGAGCCGAGAACACGGACAGAGAATATTAAAATATGGCGTTAAACTCGAGCGGCTTTCTCGAGAACTCCCGTCGAACTTTTTGTTACGCTACAAAATGAAACAAAGATGGAGTCCCACTTTGTTTCCGCTTTTTTAAATTCCGTCTGAATAAAACCGTCTGCGATACGTCGTGTCTGGAGCACTTTTTACGGGCCGAGAGCTCAGACAAAGCCACAGACTTGAAACAATGTATACCGTGATGATAGGCCAAATGCTTTCTTATGAATTTGGGTGTCCTATCTAAAATGTCTCAAGGTACATAGCGTAGCGTAAGAGGCATCAATCTCTCTTTGGAATATATGGATTTTGATGAACCAACGTAGGTACAACAATGAAAACGAACACATTTTTGATTAATATAATTTGTTTAAGGTATTGTTCTGGTAAATTTTTCGTGAGTAATATAATGGTTACTTATTATAATCATTTTCACTGCAGGACATAAAGAAAACATAAAACTATTTACAAGGAAACGAACATCCAAATACCAAACAGGAATTCGGTGATGTTTCAACGTGTTTTTCTCTGTCTTTTTATATAGCGGACTTTAAATAATAGATTTGCATGCTTTGTCCAGAAGATTATCCTATCTGTGACCGTACTAAAACTTGTTCGCGAGTTTAAAGCTCTATTTTAATTTTCCTTGCACACGCTATAGAGGAAAAAAATGTTCAACCTCGCACTAGCACGTGCAAGAAATAAAATGTGATACTTTACTGCGGAATTTCGTAGAACGGAACTTTTTAATTTCTTATCATGTTTTATGTTCAACGGGCCCCGACGTTTCGGAATGAAGTGCTTTTAATGTTTCGTAGTCTGCTTTTTAAGAAAAAGAGGTGAAACTATAATGTATTTCGCACTAGGAGCAATATAAAACAAGAAGATTGTCTAAAATTGTTTTGTAACTATAATTTTCTTCTTTTTTTATAGACCTGTAGTGTCGCAAAAAAGCCGTTTCAAGCTTTAACGGGCCTTTGGGAGTGTAGAATTCTATACTTACCCCAAAAAGTAGTCATATACCTACCAAGGACTCTCAGACTCTTCTCAATGGCTCGAGATATCCTCAGACCACAGCACTAGTAGGTTGGTACGTAAAACATCGTGAAGGAGACATCGCTTAAGAGGATCTGCTTATATAACTAACCACCCAGCTGGTGCAGACATTTGATTAGGTAAGTACTGTTAATTTTAGCGTAAATACCAGAATTTTTATTTACTACCAGAAAGGCATTCTGGTAAACGTGTTTTGAAAGCTTTGAATGTTAAAACTGCATCTGTGATCTTATGTCGGCAAGACCATGCTAGAGGTAACATTGTAGTCACTAAACAGCTATTGCGACACAAAATAATGGATGAGAAAGTCACCGAAAGCTGTCATTACAGCACACCATTTATTCGAGGTGCATTTACACCGTTTATTCTAGGTACATTTACACCGGCCTGCTATTACCCGGCGATGGGCGATTGGGCGATTAGCTATTGCAGTTGTTTATGCCATCTGTCAAACGGGGAGATAGTATCGCCATGACACTATCTGTAATAGCATAGCATTATCCGCGATCGTTTATCTAGCGATGGAACACGCTAGCTTTGTCTGTACCTGTACCTAAATATCAGTACCTATTACTATTTTTAAAACCTCCGCTCCTCTTTGGTCGAATGAACTTATAGAAGTAGAAGGTTTGTATTTAAACGGGGTATTAATAGAACTATAACTAATAGAAGAATCGGTAAACTTAAGTGGCAGTGGGCTGGCGTTGGAGCAAAAAGGTTCTTAAATGGCGACCGCGCGCCGGAAGACGTAGCGTGGACAGGCCCCTCACAAGGTGGACTGACGATTTGGTGAGGGTCGCGGGAAGCCGCTGGATGCTTGCAGCGCGGGACCGATCGTCGTCGTGGAGATCTTTGGGGGAGGCTTTTGTTCAGCAGTGGACGTGTACAGGCTGAAATGATGATGATGATGATTAATAGAACTAATATCACTATGTATGGTTTTCCCCAGTTAAGTTAGGTTATGTCTATTAGTTAGGGTATATTTAGCCTGCAATGTTATTAATGTCCTTACATTGCAGGCTAAACCATCTGACTGTCATAAATTAAAGCAATGTTGGAAAATGCAACAAAAGGCGGGTAAAAATGTTTGCCTCTTATGGCGTCTGGCAATTTTCTTTAGTCGTTAATTTTCTTTAGCCGTGATCGATCATGGATCATGATTCATATAACTGTAACAAAATATTGGGCGTTCCTATCAAATACTCTGTTTTAAATCATAATACTTTTTTAAAGCACCATAGAGGCCTTAAAAGGTTTGTAAATCAATACAATACAAATATTCTTTATTGACACCAAAATAGAAATTACACATATAGTATTACCTACAGTACATAAACAAAGTTGAGTCATTAGGCGGCCTTATTGCTAAGGTAGCCTCTACCAGGCAACCTTAGTAAATCCATGTTTAACAAAGCGTGTTTGAAAAATGTATTTTACTTTTTAATAAAATGTGTGTATGTCGTACTATATTTATAACTTAACTGCGTATATCTCTCGTATGGGTGCGTTGATACATCTGAAGACATGTTTCTTGTAAAGTTGCCGTTTTCAACAGCAAATCTTGCTTGGAACATCCGACAAACAACGGAGCGCAAAGTTCAGACCAAAGTTTTGCCTCTCAATGGATGGTACAGAAGAGGGCTCATAAATATCCCTTTATATAACTAAATACATATATTTACCTACACAGTTTATAGCTATACTTCGGAAGACATTCAATACAGAGTCTTTAAATATAATAAAACAAAGATTTACTAAAATTAGATGCTATCAACATAATTCTTTAAAAAAAAAAGATTGTAGCATGCAAGTCAAAATAGTGCTAACAATGTGAACATTTTATTTTCTGAAATAAAAGATATATTTTTTATGTGTACAATAAAGTACCTATATTATATAATTTAACAGTTCTTGTGTCGTCGCCATGATTTTTAATGGTACTCTACAAAACTACAAATATTAACATTTGAATAAATAATAACATCAGACCCACGTAACATATTACAACCCTGGATTACTAGAACTATACACAGTGTTACAGCTAGGTGTATATAGTTATACAAAGTACTATTGCTGGTAGGTATGCACCTATAGGTATAGGTGCACATTCAGTGCGAATCCCATTGTTCCATCTGCGCGAGTATTGTTCTAACTGGATGATGAATGCGTGTGCTCTCAACACATGGTCACAACTACAGCTAGTCTACTAGGTAATGGACATAAAATAAAGTGGAAAGTATAATATCTTTTTCGATCGTTACGTAGATTTTATTTTTATACTTTTCAAAGCACAAAAAATATAAATCTGAAACTTTATTAAACTGGAAATCTGCTTTACCAAGCCTTAGCAGTATTTTGGTTAGATTACTATCACAGGTTACGATTCAGAAAAATACACCTTATTACTGCAACAGTAGGTGCGGCAGCTGATAGAATGATTGCGATGGTATGACATACTTACACAAACTTGCCGTAAATTATTTTTGTTACTGTAATGACACAGGTGTTTGTGAGGTTAAATCAACCTTAATAACCTACACGATAATCAAGCAGAAGTAAATACAAAATTTCTCGTAGGTACTTATAGTTTCTTCTTTATTTAGTATGATACCTAGTCGTATCTCTCTCTCTCTCTCTCTCAAAGATAGAAAGAGCATAACATTTACTCACAGTTTAAGCCCCTGGACTTACTGGAGTCCTGTGCTATAATCCCGGCTCCGTTTTATGTTCAAGTCCAACAGGACAATAGGTGAAAATACTACTTGTGTTGCAAACTTGTTTTCTATGTCTAATGTTCATTAATTATGCAGTTTAAACATAATTTATTCGTGTAACATAATGTACTACAATTGAAATTATTTCTTGATGGCCTTAGCTTTACACAATGTACTGTACTTTTCCCTTCAACTAGTTAGTTGTCTTATGTTATAAAGTGAGATTAATTTTTAATTTTGGACAAACATTACATTATTTATTTATTTTCAACTTTGTCGTTGTTCAGACATACTTTCCTCTGCTATATTTTGTAATAGAGTACTTACTATTTATTCTGTTGTTATAGGTACAAATACTAGGTACTTTTACATTAAACACATTTTATTTTCTTTGCATTGTGGTGACAACACCATAGCAATTTTTTCCATCTAGCAACATTAATTTTCATTCACTCTCTCGCTCTCGTGCGGTCTTGTCTGGTTCTGTGAAAAGTGTATTTTCGAAATATAATAGTTCTTAAGTTAACCAAAATTCTGTGTTACGCTAACTACCACGCCACCCCTAGCAATCTTACAGTCCAACAAAATCAAATAAGGAAACTGGAGACTGGCGTTGTACTCGTCCGCCACATTGTAATATTAAAAGCATCAACAGCAAACACGAAAAATCTTCGAATTCTAAATTGAAAATTAAGAGTCAATGTAATATTTTCATAATGGGTCTCTATCAAAAAAGTGGCACCGCTTCAAAAAATTTTCACATTTTCAAAAAAGTTTGAGAGTTGCTCTTTTTTTTATAAAAATAAATTGAATTCCCCCATCTTAAAACAATTATGTAAGAGGGAACGCAATATTTAAATGATTCTGCCTATGAGAGCTTGCAGAAAAAAGAAGTCCACAGGTGAAAGAGATTTAGGACAGGTTAACGGAGAACGAGCACATGTTAGTGAGATTTTGCATATAAATTGATTAATAAAGTAGGTAAATATTGAAAAATAAATAATAAGGGATAACAAGGGATGATAAATGTATTTTTTTATCGACCTATATCAAGTCAAAAAGCTTAAAGGGTTGAGATATTTATAAAACAGCATTGAAATATCAAATATCGAACATTTCTTTAAGGAAATGAAAAGATTACTGATTCTACGATCAGGCTTATGGAAGAAAGACGGAGAATGGTCCTGGAATTCGCAAATTATGCCTTCTGCGGATCTCAAAGTCTCTGCCTCGCAATCTTTACCTATTTTATACGGATTAAAGGGCCATTGACGAAACAAGGCGTAACGGAAACAAAGTGTTCGCAAGAGATTTTTCTATTAGGCAGAGCCAATTAATGAAGCTGAAGACTGCGGCCGGTAGACCTGTGACATTTAAGCCTGAGCTACTGCAAGAAATTGAGGAACTCTATGGACAACTGTACACAATGAAAAGGATACTTACCTGTCAGCCAAGCTGTAAACTGAAGCTTGGCTAATCCGGCACTGTACAGAAGACATTTCGGACGTCAGTCTCTATGAGATTAGGATGGTTCTCAAACAGTTAAAAAACTACATGGCGCCGTGTGACGACGGATTAGGTGCTGAGCTTATGAAGGCTAGTGGTACAGCGGTCCTAAAATCCCTTCAGAAACCATTTAATTTCGTCATCCTCGAAGGAACAACGCCTCAAGCTCAGTCAGTCCAGGACCAGAACTCCAGATCAATCCAGCTGCAGCGGAGTGTGAGACAAGGAGACGTAGTTTCTTCGAAACGAAACGTTCACCACTACATTGGAGGATGTCTTTAAGCTATTGGACTAGGAAGGACACCACGATATCAAAGTCATGTCTAAGACCTTCGAGGACCACGGCACAATGCTTCATGACCTTAACCAGTGAGTCAGGAGATGTACATGAAGAAGCGATGTCGAATGCCAATGTAGTACCCACTCCAATAACAGTTGTCTCTCGAAGTTGTAGACCATTACGTCTACCTAGAGAAAACAGTTCAGGTAGTAGATTTAACTTCGAGAAGGAGGTCAACCCAAGTACCTCAGTGTCTTAAGTCAAAATTCTTAGACCAATGTGTGTTGACAGTGATGATCTACGGACCCGAGTCGTGGTCGCACGATAGGCCTCATAAAGAGGCTTTTGAGGCACTTAGACTGCTTAGAGTTTCCCTGCGTGATCGTATCAGGAACTATAAGACCCGCAGACAAACCAAAGTCCCCAATATATCCCGAAGAATCGCGAAACTTAAATGGCAGTAAGCGGGGCACGTTGCACGTAGAACTGAGGGCCGTTAAGGAAAAACGGTTTGCCGGAAAGCGTAGCGTGGGCGGTAAGGTGAATGGACGATCTGTTGAGGGTTGCGGGAATCTGTTGGATGCGGGCAGCGCAGGACCAATCGTCGTGGAGATCTTTGGGGGAAGCCTTTGTCCAGCAGTGGACGTCTTTTGGCTGAAATGATAATAAAGGATGAAACGCACGTTCTGAAAACCCTACTATTTATAAGAAACTTCATTAACCTGTATATTTCCTCTTTCACCTGGCTAAATCTGGCAGGTTAAATAGGCACTGGTTAGTGAGAATATGACGAAAAAAATTTAATATAAATTAACCCTTTGCTGCACGGAGCAATGAATTACACATATTACAATAGATTACTAAACCAATAATTTAATACCAATTTCATACTTAAATATTAAAAGGAACAAGAAAAATATTCACAGGAAAAAGAGAACATACCTGTTACAAAACCCAGATTTGAGTGAATAGTCGTAGATTTTTCAAATTCTTGGCAACACAGAACGCAGGTGTCTTCTTAGACGTTTAGCCAGTGAACGACTGGTTAAGGTAAGGTAAGAAGGAGGGGTGTCGGCTTGATAGTGTTGGTGCTACGAGTGCGAATGTAAGTAAGCAGGTTGGTGAGAAAAAAACGCCGGACAAATTTTAATCATTCATAACTTTTCAAAAAGAAGATTATTTAAGGTAAATATTACTGTACATCGGTGTTCATTTCACTATAATGCCATAAATAACTAAAATTGTATAGAAACGTTCAAGTTTATCGACATAATTAGGCTCTAAACTAACTGTATGGCTTTTGGACACGACAGGTTAAAGTGAAACTGATGTTACAAACTTTCGTCACACAAGATCTGTAAATTTATTTTAGATGAGAATAGCTGGCCTTCATGCAATGTGTCTCTTTACGTAATATATGTTTAACATTACGGGTAAAAAGCCAAAAACAAATAAAAAATCTAAAAAAAACCGTGCGGCAGGTTGTGGTGCCACTTTTTTGAGAGAGACCCTAATATCTATGGCCCATCTGGTGTCATGCCCTGCCTGCTGTCTGCCCTGCCACCTTCTCGCAGCAGGACCTGATGGACGGCAGACGAGGTTGCCAAGTTTTGGGCCACAACGACCTGATTTGTCTTCGACTCGATAAGAAGAAGAATATGACTCTTCTATTCTTTCTTACGTGTGACTTTCTGTTAGTGTTGATAGCTTTCAATGTTTTCTAGCGATTCATTCAGTGAAGTCCGGTAAAGATTGAAGCGTCGTACTTTTTCGACACAAGGATTGACCTATCAATTTAGAAAAAAAAAAGATTCATTCAGTAAATTCATGGACTTAGTAACATAGTTATACTACGTCTTAGACTTAGAGCAAGTTAGAGTAGGAAGTACTACGTCCATGAGTAAAGTATATTCTGACAACCACGTGACATCAAATTATACTCGCAGAATTAAAATGGGTATTTTCCACCAAAATAAACGAAACATTATTTTTATCTACTCTGCCACTGGCCACTGTAACATGAATAAAGGTTTTTACGCGCTGAAGTTCCGCAATATCCCCCTAAGCCGGATTTGCAACTCCCAGCTTCCTTACTTCTCGTTTTAATTAAAAATTCTTTTATGAACTCCGGATTACTAAACGAAGCCAATTGAATGCTATTCGTGACTGAAATCCAAGTTGCAAAAAAATTTCATTAAGATTTAAGTGTGTATAATTTCATTCTGTTTTTCTCTCAATTAGTCAAATTATTATTTTTACCTTAATTTAAAAGCAGTTCTTTTACACGTTTAAAGTTCTGTTCAATTATTATAGTAAACTTTACTTACTTAATATTACAATTCTATATAGTTTTTTTGTGGATTTCGCCAATTTCAACCGTTCATGGTGGACTAAAATCCAATTTTAGTAATTTTTTAGTAAGATTACTGAAAAAGCAGAGCATCCTTTCTCAATAAATTCAAGATATTATTTTTCTAATATTAAGTAAGAAATATATTTCTGTCACGTAGTAGGAACTTAGTTCAAGTAAGAAATGAGACTTGAGAAAAATCGGGCAAATATGTGAGCTGAGTTTGTTTTAGCGAGCGCCTTATTCGCCAACGCTTGACTCGGTAGTAGATTCCATATCTCTATAATATATATTCGTCTCTTTTTCTTTCTACCGCGTCGTGTGAAATGCATATAGTTTTTTCAGCACCAGATGTGTGCTTGTGACAGAATATGGAATGTAATTCTGACTTCTGACTGATTATTAATATACATAAAATGTGGTTTCTTCTTTCTGAAGAATTACTCACGGGAACTGATATAGTACCTACAGAAACGATAAAAATATATTCGGCAAAGATATACTTTTACGTACACGTTATGAATTTACTAAAAGTACAAGAAGCTGTAGAGAACATAGTTTTATATCGTGTGGGTTTTGAGGTTAACCTACCTCATCAACCCTGGTGTCAGAATTATATGGCTCCTGTAACGAGTTACGACTACATCAGGGGCATTCCACGGAAAAATCTACTTTTGTCGGGCACGTGACGCATAATTCTACCGAAAATCGGCTTGCTGTCATTATTTGAAGTCTGGTTCATAGATAACCGACCTCCCCTTAGTAACAGCAAAGAAGAAAAGAGGGTCAGATGACCGTACAATAGTGGCACGTGCCCGACACTTCCGTGGAATGCACCATCAGTGGCTAGTAAGTAGCCAACGGCTGTACGTTACGCCGCTCTAACTTTTCGGATAATCAGGTGATTCAGTTTTCAATATCATAATCAAACAAGGGAGAGTCTCGAATATTTGTACGACGAGTGTCCCCCGGTATTAAAACCCAGAAACTGCCTCCTTTACGATGTTTTTCCATATCAACGCGCTAGATCGAGGTTCGTTCGAGGCTCTCTCGAGCCACCTCTAGACGCGTTGGTACAGTAGTCAGCACAATATGCGGCTGGTTATTACATAGAGGTAAATTTCGTAGTACGAATGTCCAACCGCATGTGCTGGCTTAACTACTCTGTACATGACTATTCTGGGGTAGAGCCTTCCGCTCTCCCGCAAGTCAGAGTGAAGCTTCAGTGGTCGTATCATTTCGACACAAGCGTAGGTCAATAAAAAAAAACCGCAACTTTCGTAACATGAGTTGAGCGTCTTATTATTTGGCTGAGGATAGATAACATTAAAAACATCAGACACGTGGCAGAGACATAATATTCGAAACAGGAACACTTTAAGCACCAAAGTAATTTCAATCAATATAAATCGTTGAAAATCTCAACAGAAACAAACCAGCTAGCTACCATTCCCATCAAATCGGGATAAACTAGCTAGAACCTGTGATATAATTCCCAAGGGATAAATTAATTTGCAGGAAGATGCAGAAGGCACCGGCCCGCGGGCCCGATCCATATTTATAGAGCCCACGAGATTTTAATTTACTGGTCTGTTTTCTAATCGAAATTTACGACTAGGTATTACTTGCTGCAGGATGTTAGTTTTTTCAACGCAGCAGTGTTTGTTTCTTCCATATCTAGTTTAAGAATTAATTATATAGTTATATTGTTTCAAGAATTGGTAACTAAAGACAAAAGTATTTGTTAAATTCCTTATAGATGGCAAATCTTGTGGCAAGCTTTCTTCTATCTTTTGCCCATAGAGGTACCTATGCTTTTGCCTATATTTTGAACATTTTGGATCCCTTGACTTCTAATGTCAGACTGCTCGTTTGATGCTGCTAGGAAAAGATACTAATTCTTTTTCTCGTCAATCTTATATGTATTAGATTTGTAGGAATAGACTATACTGCATCCAATATATTATAATAGGACTCGTACATTTTAGACTAGGAAAGAAATTGAAATATGAATATCGCTCGCGATGTCCAAAACTCGCGAAAAGCACTATTAGCAACTTGTTACAAGATTTGTCTCTCACAATCACAATTCAGATATTGTTTCCTAGGCCACGAGTATTCACAAATTAAAATTATACGTTTACATCCTCTTTAAAACAGGATTAAGTCATAACTGAAATAACAGAGTTGCAGTTGAGTTCTGTTCGAATTCAGAAAATCCCCGGTTACGGTCTTTCTCGAGATTGGATAGTGACATAAAATGGGGAATATATGAGTTTTATGATAAAGAATTATCATACAAGGCGCGGAAGTGCGCCGAATGGCGGCGCGGGGAAAAGTTTAATTTATTTAATATTTTTATGAAAGGCGTACACGGGAGAGCCTGGATGATTAATGGGCCCTTCAGCTGCTTCCGGGATAATTTCAGAAAGTTTCACGGCATTTTTTGGAGAGAATTTTTCATAGCTTCGGTGAGAGAAATTATTTAATAATGTGCTCTGAATTATTTTAAGCGAACTGATGATAAGTTAGCCTAGGCCGATAAGTCCGGTTTTTTCAGATCAGGAATTCAGATTCAGAATTCCGCGTGTCTAGCGCACACATCAGTTTTTATCACTATGGAAAAATAACCGAACGTTAGGTTTTTTCCGTCCAGAAAAGTAAGAACGTGTGCGTCTTGTTGTTGACCGAATCTGAATTCCTGATCTGAAAAAACCTGACGCGTGAAAAATCCAGCAATGCATACACCAGCCGTCACCGTCCTGCTTCACGTCTGAAATAATATTATGTACAGGATGTGACGTTTAGGCGTCGCAGGTAGGTAGGTAGGGGTCAGTGAATTCGTTAAATTTTAAAGTTATTACCTTAAAACAATTATTTTCCGTTCTCCGGGCTTATTTCTTGCTAATTGATGGTAGTATAAAAGAATTGACTGGCCTTAACAGGGGTGCAGCGGCGATCCAGTCACGAAGGTAGTCAGTCACTCAGGGGTATGTGGGTAGGGAGAAGGAATATGAGCGACCTTTGTTCTAGTTTTAAAAGACTAGATTTGAACCTGGAATTCGCAGAAATTCCATGCATTAGGCTCGGTTAAATTACCTAAGCCCGTTGCACAATACACCAGAAGCGTTAAGGTCAGTCGAAGAAATTTTACTATTAACACTACTGGCGGTACAACGAACTTAGATCGCATTCACATTTTAAATGAGCTAAATATCTAGATAAATGCAATGACAACTCACCCCAGCGGGTTCAATCACTGAATTTAAATTAAAACTTTAAATTAAGAAATATTAAAATCAGCAACGCTAAAGTAATTACGGCGATTGTCCGTGAGAGTAAAAATGACGCGTGCGAAGTGAGCGCTTCCAGAATATCAATGTCACCTTGCGGTCACTCACAGCAAAGGACGCATACAGCGAACCGGTTTCCTCAAACGGAGTTCCGCGCACGCAATAATTAGCTAGCTGAGAACCTTTTGCCACTGCGTTAATTTAATAAAGGGTTCGGTATTAAAATTGTAAGTAATTATATTTTGAGTTTAAATGAATAGTTGCATACTGATAAGTTATTTTTTAGTATAAGTTTAACTTTTTGATTATGTAAATAGAATTGTAAGTTTTATGATTTAAATTTATTAGGATTACAATTAATGTCAAGTACAACGTTACAGTACCCCGCCAAAAAGCGAAGGATTTTGCTACTAGAACAAAATCCGGCTGAAACCTATCTACGAAAACAGACTTCATACTTCTTCTTCCATACAACATTCATTCTTTCATTCTTTTATCAAGCACAAGAGTTTATATTATAAAATGTAAAATATAACTCAACACACAGAATATTTTATTCTTATTAAAAAAAATACTCTTTCGAAAGATAGTAGGTAGAATTTGAATGCAGGAGAGGGTACTCTAATCTTTGTAGTTAATTAATTTAATATCTTTTATGTGCCAATAACCAAGAGAATTGCCGTTCATATCAGCAAGCTCGTAAACTAATGGAGATTTCTTTCCAACAACTTTGCACTTTGTAAATTTAGGCGCTAGTTTTTTATTAAAATATTTATTTTTGTCGCTTTGATAAAATGTTCTCTTCCACACGGTATCGCCAACAGAAAATTCAGCAATTTTCCTACGCAAATTATACGAAGTGCGGTTTTTAGCATGAGCACTAAGCAAAGAAAGTTGCACCTTATCAAAGACGCTAGATAGAACACCAAGATTTATGGCGTAAGGATCACGAGGCTGGTAGATAACCTCATCATCGAATTCAGCATCAGCATAAGTAGATCCACAAGTTATTAACTCGCGACCGTGGACTAGGAATGAGGGTGAGTAGCCTGTAACCTCATTCACAGAACAATTCAAAGCGAATTGAATTTTAGGTACTAGTGTATCCCATACCCGTTGATCACTGCTGATAAAAGTGGAGATTGCAGTCATTATAGTTTTATTATAGCGCTCAACAGTATTTACGTGAGGACTATACTTTGGCGTAAAATGTAGATTGGGTACGTTATATTTACTTAACATTTGTTTAAGGGTAGCACTAACAAACTGTTTACCGTTGTCCATGATTATGGTAGATGGTATGCCATGAACTAACAAAACATTCTCTTCTAGTATCCTAGTAACAATTTCGGCTGTAGCACGCTTAATTGGAAATAGTAAGCAATACTTACTAAAACAACAAGTTACCACTAGTATATAACAGTTTTGTTTTCTTGTTGGCGGTAGAGGACCAACAAGATCAACACTGATCATTTGAAAGGGTCTAGAGCAGATTTTAGGATCGCCCATTTCACCTAGAGGAGAATGAGTTTGATGTTTGTGTGAGATGCAGACGTCACAAGATGTGACAGCTTTTACAACATCTGCATACATGCCAGGCCAATAGAAATTTAATGAAAGACGTTTGTAAGTTTTTGAAATACCAAAGTGACCGGCAGTAGGTACAGCATGATTTTGTAAAATCACGTCAAGTCTAAACTCAGATGGAACTACCTCTTTCCATTGGAAATCTTGCTGTAGTGAGCATTTAGTTTTCATGAAACGATAAAGTCGTTTGTTTTTTACCAAAAAATTTGGAAAGGAAGTAGGACTATTCTGACAACCATGGTAGATATTCCGATACCAATCATCTGTAGTAGCATCAGGGTCATACGATATAGCATCGATAGCAGATATAGGACAAGCACGCGAAAGAGCATCGGGAATAACATTATCTGAGCCACGACGATGTTTGATTTCGAAGTTAAATGCAGATAGACGTACACCCCAACGAGCCAAACGACCAGAGGGGTTATTTAGATTGAGGAACCACTTTAAAGCCGAATGATCAGTTACGACAGTAAATCTCATTCCGTTATCTAAATAACACCTCCAATGTTCCAAGGCAACTAGGACAGCTAAGGCTTCACGCTCAGTGATGCTGTAATTCTTTTCTGCAGCAGATAAAGCCTTACTCATGTAAGCAACAGGATGCTCAACACCATCGATAGTTTGCGACAGCATAGCACCAACCCCGTAGTCGCTAGCATCAGTATGTACTTCGAAGGGTTTATCAAAGTCAGGACAAGTAAGAATAGGCGCAGATATCAAACATTCTTTCAATTTAGAAAAAGATTCATCGGCCTCTTTCGACCAGATGAAACCACCAGACTTTTTAGAAGACGAGGTTAATTTATTTAAAGGACCTGCAATTGAACTAAAATTTGGCACGAAGCGACGGTACCAAGAGGCAGTGCCAAGAAATAGTTTTACCTCTTTTTTATTGACAGGAGTAGGAAAATTTAGAATAGCGTCAACTTTACTCGGATCCACCTGTAAACCTTTAGAATTTACTACGTAGCCAAGATATTTTAGTTCACTACGAAAGAATGACGACTTTTCTAGATTTATAGTAAGATTAGCCATTTTCAATTTTTGCTGCACTTTTAGAAGCATGCTTATATGAGACTCAAAATCAGAAGTAGCTATCACGATATCGTCGACGAAAACGAATACCGAGTTCTCGAACTCAGGCCCATAGAAAAGACTATCGACAAGGCGTTGCTGTGTCGCAGGAGCATTGGTCAGACCGAAAGGCATAGTGACAAATCTATAAGTACCACGAGATGGAATGTAGAAAGCAGTTTTTTCACGATCCTCTTCAGCAATTGCTATCTGCCAGAAAGCCTTAGATAAGTCTATGCTAGTTAAATACTTGGCATTTTTCAAATTGTCCAATATAGCAGAAATGTACGGCAACTTATATGCATCCTTTTTAGTTAAAGAATTGAGTTTACGGCTATCGAGACAAAAGCGTTGAGAGCCATCTTTCTTACGAATTAGTAACACTGGAGAAGACCATGGACTTTCGCACTTCTCGACCACACCTAATTGCAACATATCGTCTAATTCAGAACATAATATGCGAATTTTCTCAGGAGACATACGATAGTATCTTTGCCTAACAGGAGCAGCATCGCCGGTATCTATGCGATGGGTAACTAGCGAAGTGCGGCCTAGACCAGATTTTTGTGTAGAAATATCTTCAAACTGACGAATAATATTGTCAGCAGTAGTGCGTTGATGACTAGATAGCTCATCATAAGAATGTATCATTTTAGTATTTTTAGATATGGCTGAAATATCAAAATTAACATCTTTAGAAAATGAAATTGATTTTGTAAATTTAGGAAACAGATTAAATTTTGACCAAAAATCAATACCTAAAAGCAACGTAGATTGAACAGTAGGTAAAACGTAAAATTTTAAAAGATGTAGCTGATTCTCAAAAGAAACTGGTAGTTCGATAAAACCTGAAGCCGATAGAATTTGGCCTCCAGCAGCAGTAAAATTAATAGATTTGTCACAGTTATGCAGAATAAAACCGGCATCAATAAAATTTTGATGAAAATTATTACCAATAATAGATACGGCAGATCCAGAATCCAATAATCCGTATAGTTTATCGCCATTAACATTAATAGTAGCGTAAGGCCGTAGGTCATTAGAAGGTTTATTATTGATGATTGAAGCAACTGAATAACTTGAAAAATAAATTTTAATAGTATTTAGCCAATCATTCCAATCCTCTTTATTAAATTTGTCACTCATGTTGCCGCAACCATCAGAAGTTAGTTTTTTGAAGGATTTGAATGACAAACTGGACAATCCGGATATTTGACATCCTTCATGCCGCATTTGAAACAGATCGGAAAGCGATCTTGCGTGCACTCGTGAAGCGAGTGTTTGTCAGATCGGCAACGAGGACAAAACGAGGCTCCATTATTAGTTTTAACAGAAGCTACAACATGCTTAGTCTCTGGTTGAGCATTGCCTGGAATAGTTTTGGTATATTTACCAAAATTCTGATTTTTGTAACTATTTGATTCATAGCGTCTGTTATTATTATTATTGAAGCTAGAATTATTAGTGTAATGGTTGTAATTAGGTCTGTAGTCTTTATTTAAATTTTGCTTGCTAGTATAATTCGTTTCGTAGCGCTTGTTGTTATTGAAGTTAGAACTATATTTATTAAAATTAGAGCCATACTCTTTTTTAAATGTTTTATTTTTACTAAAGTCAGTATCAGTAAAAGCTAAATCAGGAGCAAGAGTACTTTCTGAGACCTTTGGAGGCTCATGGAATTGAGAAGTCAAACTTTGAAACTTTTCATAATTGCGACAGACTGATTTCAAAGCTGAGATAGATTCAGTACTAGAAGGATTATTAGCTAAAACATTAGCGTAACAGGGCCGAATATTATGTAGTAATATTTTAAGTTGGTCTTTCTCTGGAATAGGATCGATCAGCCTTGAAAAAAGTTGAGTCATGATAGATAAGTAAATAACAATATTTTCAGATTCACCTTGAGTGCGACTATTTATTTCTTTAAGCAAGCGGTAATCATGGTCGAATAATGTAAAATCATCAATAAGCCGTTTTTCAATTTCATTCCAAGTTTTAAGCGAATCTTTACAACTGCGGAACCAATGCAAAGCCTTGCCCACGAAAAATTGCGAAGCATTATTTAAAAGTTTTTCATGAGATATGTTCCTAGCAGAACAATATTCATTTAGCTGTTGCAAAAATACACGAACACAACTATTGCCATCAAATTTTGGAATTTTAGTATCTAAAAAATGATCACAAGAAACCACAATAGAAGTTGCAGAATTCTGAGGTTGAGGAGAACCTTGGGGTTCAGGTATATGATTTTTTAAAATCCTAAGTTTGTTATAAAGCGCTAAAAAGTTGGCACTAACAGTTTTAAAAGGAACAGAAATTTCAGGATCGGTAGAGTTAATGCGTTTAAGCCTGTAGTAAAGGTGTGAAGCTAAAGCACGTGCACGTTCAAAAGGACTTAATTCAAATTTTTCTTCTAAAGATTTTACACGCGACGAAAGCTCGTCAACAGATGCAGAAGCAGCAGCTAAATCTTCAGCAGATTCTAAGCCAGATTCTAAAATATCAATGCTAGGCAGTGATGGTACAATTTTAGCAATTTGCTTTTTAAGCTCAATGACGGTAGCAGCAGGTTCGACACCTCTAATTAGCACTTCATACGTAAGCTCATTTTTATTTAGTAAAAAATATTTAATAGTGTTAAAGGGTTGAGTTGTCATTGTAACAAAAGAAAATTAAATCAGTAGAATAAAGCAGGCAGGTATGCAAAATCAACTTTGTAACCAAGATTATAATTTATATTATGAAGGTAGAACACAAAATAAAATAATCACAGAAATATACTTAAAAAAACAGGTAGAAAAGAGAAAATAAATTAAAGTACCAATACCTGGAAGAAAGGCGCAGCTCACCATGCAGATCTTTACAATAGAATATAATACGTACGAATAGGTGATAGACAGAAAAAGAAATAAATATATTTAGGTGAAGGTAGAAATAAAAATTTAAATCAAAAACCAAATGAAGTAATTACTGATAGATTCAAAACTACCAACTGATACGTTTACAGCAGATCACCCTAAAAGAAAAAAAATGTACGTACCAGCTCAGTAGAATCACCTTATCGCTTACACGATTGAAGTAGTAGTACGCCGTAGTGCTAAAAAGTAAAAGGAATGAGTACCTCAGCAATAAGTAAAACTAGGAGAACGGAAATACCACGAAAAGGGCGCCACTGTGACGTTTAGGCGTCGCAGGTAGGTAGGTAGGGGTCAGTGAATTCGTTAAATTTTAAAGTTATTACCTTAAAACAATTATTTTCCGTTCTCCGGGCTTATTTCTTGCTAATTGATGGTAGTATAAAAGAATTGACTGGCCTTAACAGGGGTGCAGCGGCGATCCAGTCACGAAGGTAGTCAGTCACTCAGGGGTATGTGGGTAGGGAGAAGGAATCTGAGCGACCTTTGTTCTAGTTTTAAAAGACTAGATTTGAACCTGGAATTCGCAGAAATTCCATGCATTAGGCTCGGTTAAATTACCTAAGCCCGTTGCACAATACACCAGAAGCGTTAAGGTCAGTCGAAGAAATTTTACTATTAACACTACTGGCGGTACAACGAACTTAGATCGCATTCACATTTTAAATGAGCTAAATATCTAGATAAATGCAATGACAACTCACCCCAGCGGGTTCAATCACTGAATTTAAATTAAAACTTTAAATTAAGAAATATTAAAATCAGCAACGCTAAAGTAATTACGGCGATTGTCCGTGAGAGTAAAAATGACGCGTGCGAAGTGAGCGCTTCCAGAATATCAATGTCACCTTGCGGTCACTCACAGCAAAGGACGCATACAGCGAACCGGTTTCCTCAAACGGAGTTCCGCGCACGCAATAATTAGCTAGCTGAGAACCTTTTGCCACTGCGTTAATTTAATAAAGGGTTCGGTATTAAAATTGTAAGTAATTATATTTTGAGTTTAAATGAATAGTTGCATACTGATAAGTTATTTTTTAGTATAAGTTTAACTTTTTGATTATGTAAATAGAATTGTAAGTTTTATGATTTAAATTTATTAGGATTACAATTAATGTCAAGTACAACGTTACAAGGAATATAAAAATTCAGACAGGCACAGTGATACCTTGCTATTAATTAAGATTAACAGTTAAATTCAAAAGAGTGGCACTTAACAATTTAAACTCCAGAGCATTATTAATTGCCATTATCATATATCAAATTAAAATACACACATAAAATATTTAAGTATTTTATTTCTCTAACACCGCTAGGCTTCACAATATCTACGGAAAACACATTTATGTCGAAAATTCAATACAACCAGGCACATAAATTGTAAGCGGTGTAATAAATGGGATATCCGATTCATTCCCTCTGAAATCGAATCTAGCGCAAATTGGATTTTGAATTACGAAGCGGATAAACAATAATCATAATTTTGGAAGAGCCACTTTTGTTACCATTGGTTATTGTTTAGCTCGAAGAATGTTTAATTTATTGGTCTTAGATGTTGGAAGTTCTACGGAAAGTTCTTTGCCTCTTGAAATATAATACTCTATATAGGTAACCGTTTATTTTATTTTTATTTGTATAGTTAAAAGATTTAATATTGCCTTTTTGGGCTAAATAGAGCGGCCATTACCAATATTTATTTTTTATTTTATTTTATTTATTAATACAAGGAAGACCAACAGCTATGCTTACATATTATAAAACATACAAGGTCTCCACACATAGGTATTACCTATTTAGATAACATATTTTTTTTTGTTTACGCTTTTAATGTAAGTTGTGGTGATAAAACCTGCACGCACTCACATAACAACTATCAATGATTTAATATGGATACAAATATTTATTTATTTTTGTATTCGGTTTTACTTTTAGTTAACATAATTATCATTTTGCGCTAGTTTTAAGAAAATTCCTTCGAGAATATAACATAGCGACAATCTTTAAACGAAAAAAAAATTCTCTACTGTTTTATTCAATTAAGAGAACCTTTAGTTAAGCATCATTTCAAACATATTTATTAATCATCCTTTGCCTTATACTTCTCTAGATTTAAAGCACTAGATAATTTGACGCTATCTTAAATCGCAATAGAACTACTAGTTCCCAGATTCAAGTTTACGATATTTTCTTAACGCCATCACCATAGGCATAGATATTTCACTCAGACCCTTCAAGATATATTGCTTCCCGGCCCAGGGCCAATTGATAAACGGCGATTTATCGAACATCTTTTTCTATAATGATGTCTGACCGAAACTGCGTTTACGCACTACCACGCAATTGGTTCTTATTCTTTCTGATCCAGTTTGACCATGGACGTTTGCAAACTAATACGTAAACGGTTTCGTACTTTATCTAACTTTGGGTAGTTTAGGTTTCACGGATGAAAAGTAAGATGCGTGGAAAATAAATACTTATAATAAAAGATATAAATTTTATAAGTAGGTATGTATATTTTAATCTAGCCAGAGCCGCTGGTTGCGAGCAGCGCAGGACCGATCGTGTCGTGGAGATCTTTGGGGGAGAACTTTTTCCAGCAGTGGAAGCCTTTCGGCTGAATTGATGATGATTAAAGGACAGGTCAATGCGCAGACACTGGACGTAAATTTTGCGGCCATCTTTTTCATGAGACGTATTAAAATTAAATGCGGATAAGTGCGCAAACGCCTTAACAGCGCCTGCCACCGCAGCCGTTGCATGGAAGCTACAAGTAAATTGTAGCCGAAGGGCACAACTCATTTCACATTCTAAACACGATCTCTCTACGAAATTTCAATAACATTTTGTTAATATACTTACTGCATAAGATAATTGAATAAAGACTTTCTAACATCAAACTGAAACATCTGGTAAACGGCGGAAAATTGCAGCCCCCGAGGCATAGCGCATTACAACTACTTAGTTATAAAATATGCTTGAAATTAATGTAATTTTGTTAGGCAGGTGTTTGATGCTGTTAATATTCTTGAATGGGTGGCCGCAACCAATTTATTACACGGCAATCATTTTAACCTAAGGCATTCCTACATTAGACGTAAGCAGCATAATTTAAATTTTTGAAATCATAATATTCGTTTATTCGACACCCTTACCATTAAACACAAATCTTAAAAATAGCGAGAGCTTCTCAGGATCCACATTAACGAAAGTTTGATGAGTCGACCTTTATTTATAAGGCCATAAGGTTGACTAAAGGTTCATAATTATCTTATCCAGAGTACTTACGTAAGCTTTCGGTGGGTACGTATATGAACCTACTTGGTAGAAACTTCAATGATATGCTAACAAATAAATCTTTAATGACTACCAAATTTATTTCCCGGCAATCGGCCTACCATTAGTCGTTCAAAATAGAGCAATACAAAAACCCAGTTGAAAGCAAACGGAATAAATAATGACGTCTAGTTAAAGGAACGTTTTGTGTGGAAAGTAGAATCGCTTCAGGAAATGAGCGCCATTCTTCAGACCAACTGATTGGTGCTTGCAGACGCCGCAGACGAATGAAAAAGAAAGTGAATGAAGACTTAATTATAGGAGAATGAATGATTAACAAAGCTTTTTGTAATATTTAGTAGGTATATTTGTTATTTTTTTTAGATTAGTGGTGTGGAAGTGAAAGAGAAGTAAAATAAAAAGCATTTTTCTCTTGAATACATTACGTAAGTTATGGTGTAGCAAACATTAAAAAGACATGTTCAATAATTTTGAACCACTTTTTTAGAGACTTTTTTGTAACATTAGAGATAACTTCTCCATACAAAATGTCAGATGAATTGTATGCGAGTGTCGACATTTTTTCCCGATGGAAACTTAAAAAAAAATGCAGAAAAACGTTGACTGGTAAACCGTCGTATACCATATTATTATATGAAATACAATCCCCGTTGAAGCTCTTTTATTTTGCATTTAAGGAACCGTCCAATTTACTATCGGCTCATAAACTAAGCATCGTATACCTTCTAAATTCAAGACTTGAGTGCCATAGAGGTAGAATAAGTTCTCCTAAGAGGTCATAACATAAAGGTGTGTCAGGTGCGCCAAATGACCGGAGGACGTGACACCGAAATATGAAATCTTAGTACTGACCATAAAACAGCCAGACGGGAAAAAAGTGTCGTAAAGACGGGTCATACTAATTCGACAAAATGAGATGATGGACAATAAAGTTGACTTTACAAGTGCAATATCTGTCTTTATGTTTTGTTAGTCCTGGGACCTTCTTGGTTCTGTAGGCCTTTTTTGATCCTGATCAAGACACCGGAGGTCATGAAGTTATTTTACTTTTAAACCTAATGATTATTATTTTTATTTTTTTAATTGACTAAACACAAAATGAAAACATATAAATAAGATTAACGATCCAAATGATCCTTTTTAGATCTTTGTGGGTTTTCAAAAAATAAATTACTTATTAATATCATAACTTTTTAAATACTTGCTGGTATCAAGAAGGATATCGGATAAATTACTTTAATAACAAAATCCTAAAACAGAAACAGAAAATATCCAAAAAATCCTACAAAGCCCGCCTGTAATTACACAGGTAATGTCGACTCCCGCACCCACTCCAGACTTCCCAAATTACCTCAACGCAGCCGATATCGTTTCTAATAGACGATTTGCCAGTGAAAAAAATGCTTCAGAGAACGTTGTAAAAAGGGGGGAAGTCGATAAGGCCACTGTGAGCCCTCGTTATCTAGGGTCATAAATTACACAGACACCCTCCGGGTAAGACTACCTGCAGGTAGGTACTTGTGCCCTCACAAGGATATCCCAGGAAATGAACTGACTACGTGATCCAATTGCGATTTAAGGTGCATTCGATTTATATAAGAGTTTATAGAAGTCACGCGACGGTAGTCTTCAGACGATCGATTTTCAATTTGCTGTAATGGTCTCAGATAGTTTAAAATGTTGTCGCGTGATCTCTCTGCTGGATCTAAAATGGCTTATAACTGTACACTGCTAGACTAAAACTTCTTCAACGATTCTGCGCATTCTTTTGATTTAGAATTATATTTTTAGTCAACTTATAAGATAACCTCAACAAATACATAGTTAAGATGATTTGGTTCTAACCCGGGATTCACATGGTCTCTGTTTTTGGCAATTTTTTCTTTAGGTATGTTTGAAATATTGTAAAACCTTTAGAACATACCAATGTAGACTTAATACAAATCGAACAAATAAAACAAACTAAACTTCAGCAATACTGTCACCAACTTTCATATCTCATCTCATGCTTCAGTTTCCAAAAGTATTTGTTTGGGTATTAAAGTTGTTCAATAAATCGTACTATTTCCGACAGCCGAGTGTGCGACCACATTTGACAGGCTAATACATATTGATACAATAGCTTGGAATAATCTACGCACAGGTTGCGTTTGCTTCGAAAATCTTCTCTGTCTCTTATTGCCTAAATCAGAAGGTCTATTCTCTAGGATTATACGTTTAGGCGGGTGTAAATTTAATATAGTTTATTGTGAATTTTGACAAATATCTGCAGGTGACGGGCCGCGGTTTCCCTGGCGGATGCGACTGACATATTGCTTTGATAGCGGTTTCGGGACAATGCGGGAGCCATAAATTATAAACAACCATTGACGTCCATTGTATATCGTGTTTTGAGTTATTTCCCCGAATGCCTACCGCTTCGTGTAGGCATGTTGTGGGAACGATACCATAACATCTTACAATTTATAATCTAACTTGTATATTTCTATAAAACGTCATAATTTTATACTCTGCCCACGACTATTCAACGTTTCCACTGGAGTAAATTCTTGCTTGATCCGATATAGTTCATCCCACCTCCTACAAATCTTTATAGTCGTACAACCGTAACAGACAAACATCCTTGCTTTCCCATTTAAAATATCAGATTTCAACAAAGTTGAAAACTTACTTTGTATCAACAACTTACTCCGATTCCAATTCAGTGCCTCTGGATAAGATTCTTTGAATCTGAACTTTTCTTAAAGAATTCATTTTGAAATTGAATCGAGTCTTAACTTTGACCCTACCAATTGATTTATCTACTGCATTAAGGATTTAGAAAGAACAAAGGTTGGAGATAAAAGAGTTTAAGTTTCTGCTACAGTTATTAAAGGTAATAAACCAATTAAGTTGGAGCGGGAAATGGTTCTAGCCAACTTCTTACCCTCTGAGACTCTTACCATTTATTTTTATGTGGCTAATGAGCTCTGACATCTCGAGGGTTGCACTTATTGATCCAATTTTGCAAGCGCATCTTGAGACGTCGGAAGTAAGCCGTGATTAATTATAACTGCAAAAGTTTCTAACATTAATGCTCTTGGATTCCCGTTATTAGCAGTAAAAACTAATTTGAGAAGCAATTTCGACTAAGTGAATCAAGGAAATTCAAGACAAAGGAATTCATGAAGCAATCTCGGTTTTATGATAGCATAGTATCCGAACTGTACAACGGATTGTTATTATAGAGACACGGGTTCGAATTCTGACTCGTGTATTTAGATTCCGTTTATCTTTCTACATAAGGATACATTTATAATTACCAATACTCTTATTTTCGGAATAGAATAGAAAGGTCCCTGATATCCGTACCACATTTTTTTTGTAGTAATAATGTTATTAATACGAATGTAAGGGTGTTTCCACGTCTAGATGAACGTTTAAAATATGATAGCAATTATGGAAAGCGTTTAACATACTATACCGATAAATAATAACTCATTGTTACAGGAAAAAAAATACATGGAGCAGCGGAGCGGAGAGGTAGTATTTAATATATTTATACTATGAAGTGAATGTCTCAAAGCTAAGGCGACGTCTCGAACCGACGGGCGGGAATAATTGGATTACATCCTGATCAAATTACCGACTCCTTGGATATTTTCCATCTCCGCGCACACACAGACAAATTCCCATTTCCACTGAAATCACCGACTATAATGGTACCGTAGAGCGTCATTAGCAAAACCAGCTATACATATTTAGTTCTAGCAGCCACCCTGTCTGTCTTATTGGGGAAGTAGCGGACAAAATTAGTATTTACGCTCTGATAACTGCAGTTCCGGACGTAATTCCTCTTGTCCCTCGGAAAATGGACGGTAATTTCCCACCCAAAGCTTCTCGAACCCAATTTACGGAAGGAACGGAAATTCTTAAAAAATGGCGAAAACATTTTTGGCTTGAGTACTTTCAATTTGAATAAAATTATGCGTCGTTGTTTACAAAAAATGTACTTTATATTATGATAAAACGACCAAAAAAAGAAATTAAAGGTTTTAGGACATTTAACAGTTATCGTTCGTTAACAGCTCATATATGTCCCCACCGAGGGGCTCGAGCCTACCCTGATACCAGGGTGAGCGTCGGTGGCCAAGTGGCTAGGCCCGTTGACTTCCGTTCCGAAGTTCGATGGTTCAAACCTCGGCACGTACCAATGTGTTTTCGATTTTCGAATTCATATGTACGTTTATTCGACGCTCTTACGGTGATGGAAAACATCGTGAGGAAACCTGCACACACCTGCGAAGAAATTCAAAGGTTGTGTGTGAAGTTGACCAACCCGCACTGGGCCAGCGTGGTCGACTAAGGCCTATTCACCCTGGCATCAGGGTAGGCATTTAACAGTACAAAGTTTTAATTATCATTTCACACTGTATACGTCCACTGCTGGACAAAGGATTCATCGACGAGCGGTCCTATGCTGTCGACATTCAACAGTTTCCCAAGATTATACATTTGTATGTAAATTAGAAAATCCGCCTTATAATAATGTTGGGGGCATAGTGACAATTCTTTATTGCCAACAACCATAAGCTAAACTAAAATCTGTCATCTTTCTTTCGCATCTGGATAGGCATTCCTCAAAAACGCATCGTACCTACATTAAAACTTTACAACTGAGTTGGTCTAGAAGTCCACAATTAACTGCTTTTTAATATACGACCCATAAACTACACTTATCAGAGTATACAAGCGAAACCTCCTCCATAAAAGAGATAGTAAAGTCATATTATAAAGATCCTCAATAAATTTATGGCTGAGGCTTCGGCCTCTCCCTAATCTGTACTTATTAAGGATAATGGGGAACCAATGAACAAGTTTGTCCTTTATCAAGCTCGTAAATACCACGTGCCGGTAGCAGGAGGTGCCGAAAGTGCTATTTAATGGCCATTTTAGTACATTTTATAGTAATAATTCCTGATCTAGGGAGTAAAGTAATTTTGTGTGAGGATGGGCGTGTTTGAGCTAAATATTCAGTTCAGTAATATTGTATTATTATTATCTTTATGTATTTTGCAAAATGCATAAAGTTGGCAAAAATATAAGGGCTTCTAAAAATATATTCTTATTATGTTTGAACATCAACCAACATCATGAGATTCCTTTAAATCAACAGACTTTTTTTATTGACCTTAGCTTGTGTCAAAAAGGTACGACTAATCAAACTTCACCGGACCTGCGGGGGAGCGGAAGGTTCTACCCTAGAGTAGTCATGTACCAACGCGTCTAGAGGCGGTTCGAGGGAGCCTCGAAACCTAGGACTAAAGCGTTGATACGGAAAAACATCGTGAAAGAGATGACGCCCTGAGAGGCTCCGTCTCTGAAAATCATCAGACATATTAATTAGATTAGATTAGAATGATGTAAGATAACTTTTCTAACAGTATTGTCAAGCTCTTCACCTCAAGAACAACAAATAAACTGAACTGTCTCAACTTTTTTAAAACAAGTATTATTGTCAAACATCGTAACATTTTCCACTTCATAGTAGGCACATCAACACCATACAGCTCTTCTCCATTCGCCAGACATATCGATTGGAGCTCGTTGTCCTATAACATCCCCTACTGCATTGTCACCCTCGCCTAGGGAACATCAGCGCTAACGGTGAAACTGTGTAGTGGCTGTCACTTCTCGTCTGCAGTAAGAGATATAATACAAGTACATACCTGAATAAATGATGAGAGACACTAGAAAAAGCTCACAGTTTTTCTTGGATCAGACGACGGAGTAAATCTAAGAATAACACACTACTCAACTTATGCTCTACTGGGACTAGAGAGTAAAGATAATAATATATTCCTACAAATTCAGATTTACTTTAGTCTATTCTACATTTCGTATATTAACAGTTGATCTTTGATCTTAAAGGAGTTTCTTTTGTATTGGCTATATGAATTTATGCCTCAGATACGAGTATGTGACATGTTTTTTTTTTCAAATCTTATCTTTAGACGCAAGCATCATAATATAATTTAAGACCCTATATTTAAGCATCTCTACAGCTAGACAGACGTTTAACTGACTCAAACTCAAATAGACTTTTTTTATACTTAGTGGCATCAAGAGTTAAAAACTCTGCTTACTAAGACTGAACCGCCAAAAATCTCTATAACAAGCCTTATAAGATCACAATATTGTATTTGTTTTTGTGGATTGCACGGATGCCCGTGGGCACAATATGGCTGAGTTATGGGCGGTCATCCCCCGAGTTCACAGGTGGACGGCGGAAGGGTCCGATTTATCGCTAATTTTATGGCGACCCTACCGCATTGTGTCGTTTTTGTTGCGAATAAAATAAAATTTAATACATCGTTTTGCGATATAACGAGTAGTAACACACCTGTGACCTTACAGAATAATAACATTTAGAACCTTAAAAGTAAAAAGATTTTAAAGTCGATTTTATTCTGCATCAGCTTAATCTTTTTGTCGTTTGTGTCAAAAACAGCTCATCCTGTACTTGCTTATTTAATTACAAAGATGGAATCATTAAGTTGTTTGATCCTTTGCAGCTAATACACAATCATTCATATCTATACAGTAATTTTTCTTTGGTACCTACTGTTTATCCTAAACATTTTTTCACATAGGCAATTTTCAAGGAAAAATAAAACCAAATCCTAAAGCATACAATACTCAATAGCCTAAACATAGGTACCTACTTTATGCACTCAAATGAATGACGGTGAATGAATGAATCGCACTTCCCACAATAGGTCGGTACAGCTTTCTTCACACTAAGTAATGGTTTAACTGCCATGACCGTGTCTTGTGCCAGTTTTACTGCAAGAAACTCTTAAAGAAGCGCTACAGGCATAAACTTGCCACATTGCTCCTAGACACTTTATAAAACAATCAAACAAATTACAGACACTTCGCACAATCACGCAAATTCTAGCATTTCCTAGCAACATGCAGAATCATAGACTAAAGAAAATGCAAAAAGGTTGGAAATCCTCGCAAAAAATTTAAATTTTCTGAATACAGGATTCCGAAATCATTGCCAATACCTACCCTACCATAGTCAGAATTCAGTATACTCGTAGTTTATAAAATTATGCCACTAAAATCCGGTCGCCTTAATAATATTTCAAAATAACAACGTGACCTAATTTTTAATTTAAATATTGGGCACCATAATCATTTCAGCAGAAAGACCACCGCTGGACAGAAACTTTCCCTGAAGATCTTCACTACGACCAGTTTAGCAGATTCCCACGACTTTCACGACCCTCACCAGATCATTTGGCTAGTGATGGACATCTTTATGATGTAATGATTTTGGTGTATAATATTGCCTACCTAGGCTGAATCTTCTGATATATCATCGTTATTCGTTACTCATCAACCTTTCTGGTCTGGCATTCGTCAGTTCTACCACAGAATTGTGTTCTGCTAACAATGTTTGATTGCACTCGTTGACCCCATCATAGGGAAACATATTACCTACTACGTCCATGATTCTACCTCCTTTAGCTGGTACTGTATCCCATCGTCCTTTCCTTTCTCCCGTAAAGTAGTAATGACAGACAAAAACAATGACGGTACGATGGAAGATAACATATCTGTGTAAACATCCGCACATTACCGCAGGGCGTTTGCAAAATAGCCGACCAACTACGTGTTCATTACTGGGACTTGGGTAGAGCTGTCCTTTAACCTGCCTTTTCCTTGAATATTTACAATGTAAAGGAGCAAATTTTGACCAAATTTTTGACATTGTTTACATGACTGCCAGTTATGTTCCAACTGATATCACATCGACTCTTTTAGATTGTTTGACTTCTTTTTCGTTGCTTAGACTTATACATTGTTTGTGACTAGAGCCGGTCATGGTTTGACCAAAGCTTATTTACTTCAGAAATGACGTCATTAAGTGTTCTGAGGGAACCTATAAGGAATAAAAATAATTATTTTTTCATTTTGTTTTAATGACTTAAAAATGATTTGCAAATATTGAGACTCATAATAATAATAATAATAATAATAATAAATTTATTTATTTTCTCCCAAAAATAATTGTACAATATCGTGTTAAACTTAAAAGTGGTTTTACAATTTGATAAGAATTATGTTTTAAGGGAGAACTGGTGTCCAAGCTAGGTTGTAAACCTGTGTTATGGATCACCAGGCCACCCCGTCATAATAAAATAGACAGAGCAAAACTTAATAATTTACTGCATTTGCGAGTGGCAAAGTTCTCATAAGGAGATGGTAAACAAATAAATCAAAGAAAAGAAAACTAAATAAGCTAAAGTATACTAAGGTATGTATATAAACTAAGAAAGAAAACTTAACATCTGTAGAACTTTGTTTCTATGAGTGTACGAGTGTGTGTGTATGTATATGTGTGTGTGTGTGTGTGTGTGTGTGTGTGTGTGTGTATGTGTGTGTGTGTGTGTGTGTATGTGTATGTGTGTGTGTGTGTGTGTGTGTGTGTGTGTGTGTGTGTGTGTGAGAATAATTTCCCTCGCTACCTAATCATTAACAACTCACCTAGCCCTACGATAATTATCTTGGGATCACTTTACAAGCACTAGATAATAGCAGAAACAGAATAGAAGCGCTAACGCACCTATGAGTGAGTATGAAATGTTAATTTATCTCCAACTACCTAGCCCTACGATGTTTATCTTGGGATATCATGATAATGTCAAAAAGAAAAGAATATGTAGGTAAACTGGTAAATAAATAGTACAAAATATTTCAAACTATCAACCAAAAAATGTATACCATATACTCATTCTTTGAAGATTGGAACACAAAAATTGCCTAGAACGATAGGACCTCGTCATGTATTACATTTATTGTAACTTTCTTATGTACAGATAATATGTACAAATATATATTCATACATATAAATAAATATGTCATAGTTGCAACTTTAGTAAGTACATGCCTGATCAGAAAAATACCATTTAAGAAAATTTGCAATATTCAGCTGACACCATTCGTTGCTTTTCACCACCCCATGTGTTTAATATTTTATAAGAAGCCACACATGTTTCTCACTAAGATCATCTCACCTTATCAGTAGCAGACAAGCAATATCTTGAGCCGTCGCTTTCTGTAATTTGTCACCGACGTTGACACCTTCGTTAAGTGCACTGTAACTGTAAGCTCGTAGGACGTGTTCCATAAATTACACGTCGATTACTTGTAGAATTGTAGTTTACATGTTGTTTCCTGCTATGTATGGGTTTAAATTGAGTGAGTGAGTTTATAAGATTGGCAGTAGCTTTTTGGACAGCCTTGAATACACCTTTCTGTAAGCTTACTAGGTTACGCGCGAAAATGCGAGGAAAACTATATGACATAAATATAGCTCTCATGTCGCGTTGACAGCTTCACGAGATTCTCGCACAGTGGCCTTAACTACTACTATACTGTTAACATAAATATTTATTTCTACACCAAGACCCCTCCTGTTTGCATAATTCCTACGCTAAAGATTCGCAGTTGATATTGGTTGCACAAAAAAACCTACTGCTTGTTTTCAGGTTTAATTAACACATGGAATAGAAATCAGTTAGTTCAGATTGAAGCCAGGACACAAAGTGAATCTAAGAATCTACGATCTTTAAATTCACTATCTATCTCTGCTACATTTGTTTTCCCAGCACTACCCTGCCTGACCGATGACCGTAAATGCGTACAATTCACTTAAGGAAAACGCATTCGTTTCCGTTCTCTCTCCTCGGGCTCATTGTTACTGCCTAGGTAGCAATATCAGGTAATATGTGCAGACCGTAATGAAAGTAAATCTCTACTATTTGTCAGCTGGAAAGATAGAGTAATAGTAGGGGTAAAAGAGAGAGTATAATATTGAACTGGGGGTCAAATAATGGTATAACAAGTTTCAATATCAGTTGAAATGGCCTCAATTGACTAGTATTTTATTGCTGTTTGTAACGTTTCGGGAGTTATTTTTAGGAAAATTCAATTCGAAACTAAATCTTTTTTTCGGGATAGCGAAGAACACCATTTGCGATAGACAGGACAAATTTTGCTGTTTTTTATTTTGTCTTTATTCGTGTCTATACGCCATAAGGTTTCTTTACTCTATGTCAGGTAAGCTTTAGTAGGGTTTTTCTGGCGAAAAGACCTCATTTACGAGGAAGTATATTGTGCAAGAATCCGCTGGCTGACAACAGTCGAGCAGGGACTTATTACGTCCTATGTTTTGGGTCAAATTCTTGTTATTCTTATTATACTCGTAATGTGAATTCCGCTTTATTTTACTTTATTATATGTAAACTTGTGAGTTTAATTAAATTAAGTTGTAATTGCAGCTTGAAACTGATGTTCTGATGAACCGTGTTTGTTTAATCTTTATCATCACATCATCGACGTCTACTGCTAAAGGCAGATCAAGGGAGATCTTTGGGCTTCCCCCAAAAATCTCCGAAACGATCAGTCCTACTTATTCCGTAGATTATTATAAGAAATTCACGCCTTGTGAAGTGCAGGTAGGTTCAACTCCATCTACCCTCATAAAGTAAAGGATAGTGGGCAAAAATGTATGGGCGGCACACCCACTTCTGCCACAGATTCGATTGCTTTAGTTTGAAAGGTATCATATTCATATTTCTTTGTGCCAATGCGCATCAAATTCTGCCCCGAGGTTATCTATTTATTTGAAGTTAAAACAAGCACAATTACAAACACATTTTGTTTATTGTCACTTTGTTTTGTGTCTTGCCGTGTGGGCGCATTCCGAATCAGATTCAGCGCTTTCATCGATCAGAAATGCAAAAGTATACCTACCTGACAGTGATTTCGGTGACGGTGCCGACGCGACGATGACGTGGAGAAGTAATTTTCAGACTTTTTAGACATTTTAGACTTTTTATTTTTCAGACATTTAAGACTTTTTAGACTTTTAATACTTTTTAGACTTTTAAGACTTTTAAGACTTTTAAGACTTTTTAGACTTTTTAGACTTTTTAGACTTTTTAGACTTTTTAGACTTTTTAGACTTTTTAGACTTTTTAGACTTTTTAGACTTTTTAGACTTTTTAGACTTTTTAGACTTTTTAGACTTTTTAGACTTTTTAGACTTTTTAGACTTTTTAGACTTTTTAGACTTTGTAGCTTTTGTCTTTGTCTTTGCTTCGCTTCGCTTATTAAGAATTTTCGTAATACGTGGGCCGCGTGCCCTGACGCCACGTGGGCTTCGTGTCCTGAGTTCCTGACGCCACATTTTTCACCCATCAACGCCGCGCGCCGCTAAAGAAGTTTTCACTTCAAAAATTACGGTAATTAGCGAGTAAAAATATTTTATACATAACTTTATGTGATGATCTGTCGGATATTTTACCATGGCGTTATAATAAAAAATGTTCATTTTTAGAAGGTGTTTTCAGTCATAATTATTATATGACTGGCGGAGCTGGGTGTATTTTGCCCACCATCCTTTCAAAAAAGATTTCCCCTTTAGATGTTAAAGGAAGATATTATACCTAGTCTTAAAATAGAAAAACAAACAAAGACTCACAAAGCTAATGTTTATAGGAATACTAAGCTCAGCGACGTCAGAGGGATTATAACAAGTCGCTTGCAATAAAGGGGAAAGGGGGAGGGCGGCACCTGGCGATATTAAGAGGGGAGAATAACAACGCGAATGAGAGCAATACACACGACAAACATTTTGTAGGGAGTTTGGTAAGTCTTGTAGTTGTAAGGACATGACCGATTGTCGGTGACTTGTATCATTGGTCTACATGCTAAGCAATGATTTGAATGGGGTTTTGGCAAGAGACAAAACTGTTGTATAGGTAAACATTGATAACGTGAAGAAACAGAAATATTGCTGCATTTGGTAATGTCTCATTTGATTGAAATACCTGTCTTCAAATTGAGTAAGCAAGCTCGCAATCCCTCCTGATTGTTTGTTGGCATTTCTATTTACTTCTTCAATAACTGTGCTACAATTGGTATAATTTGGTATAATTGGACTATCTTATGTATGACCCATTTGTTAGCGACTAGATAAATTGGCATTGCATTGAAAAGTATCCCAAAAAATACTTTATTTTCTATTGAAAACCGTCCCCAATGGTAAAGTCAAACACTTAAAGACCAAAACTGTCCAAGTCCAAGCTTAACGAAAAGTTTGCCACCGATAGTAAAAGTGGTAAAAGTATGTATCTTAGGCCCGCCTACATTCGACTTTTTTTGAAGATTTGAAATGGAACGTTACTGATGGTAATCAATCATACACGTCCTGCAAAAAGTCGGTCGGTCGGATACATCGGTCTTATGGATGGTCTTATGCCTCGGAGGTAAAATCAGTCTGATTATCGGTGTTACTAATAGTCAGACGTGGGTACCGGGTAGTCCAACTGTTTTTAGGGGAGAGAAGGTATAACCGGAACCACACAAATAACTGTTATGTTCATCACAAACGTGACCGACGTGTTATGACGTTATGAATTACATTAACGTTATGGGCTGATTTATTCATTTGTTTTTGCGGATTGTGACGTCAGGTTGCGAATATTTGTCTCGTGGTAATGGGATGAGGTTAGGATGTAAATTAATTTATTGTTACGTAAATAATTATTTTTATTTTAGGTAATGAAATTGGTAACTATGTGATCAAGTTTGTCGCCTTTGACGGATTTTCGGGACTAAAAATATGAATTTCTTATACTTTTCTAGGTTTGGATAAGATATTACAAGCTGATCAGCATCATAAGGCACGTCAATCTGTTGGTCCCAGCTATCACCAACAACAATAAGTCATTACCTGAATGACGTCATAGGACGCTGGAGGGATCTCAATCGATAATATCTCTGCTACCAAGGCACACCAAGAGGTGATGTTAAGTCGGTCGTCAACCTTAAAACCTACTTTATAAGTAATAAGTAATCAAAAATATTAGGACAAAATGAAGAAAAAGTAATTAATTTCTCTTTATTCTTCTTTTTTTAAGTTCGGTAAAGCTCGATACGTCAATTTAGGGAAAAAAGCGTAGGTCAATAAAAAAAATGTTTTTCTGTGTCTAAAGGTTTTTTTACATATATATCTGTACAAAAGATGTTGTATAATTTTCGTTCTAAACTTTACACGTCTGTTATCTTAATAAATAGCCTGGAACAAGCGCCTTCTTGAAATATATTGGCTATAAAAGCCTCCTCCGAATATTTAGGTTGGAACGATCTCTTCCTGAGCGCTTAAGTGAAAGCGAATTGCAAATTGAGCTCATTTGATGCCGACGCTGTGAGCTGCAAATTTTCCCGGGATCGGGTGTGGTCACGGATGAAGCTGGAAATGTAATCGGGATATAAATATATTTTTTATTTAGCCTATTTCGTGTCCCACTGCTGGGCATAGGCTCCCCTCTGTTACGCCATGTGTTGCGGATGAATCAGTATAAGTAATAGTAAACAAAAAATACTGTCATGTTTTTTTTTTTTTTCCGTTGATATCATTTTTACATGCAGACTAACAATAAGCAAGTGAAGTGAGTCAATAAAGTTGATACTCCCTCCCTCTCTTCCTCTATTACTTTTAAAACCCTTTACCTCAAAAAAGACCATACCCTGTCTAAAAATCCTATAGGTATAATTATAAAAGATTTTCATATAACATTTTTAGACATGCTTTTAACATGGGATTAACCTTAGGTATTTATGGTAAGAACCTGTAATACCTGTAATATTTATTTATTTTATTTTATTTTTTATGTATGTTTTATCAATTATTTTCTGTTTGGGCTGCTGTGGATGTTATTACGTTTATTGTTGTTACTCGTACTGTATAATTTTACATTAAAAATAAAAAAGTAAGTATTTAATGTTCTCACAGCTACTATCCACCTTTCATGTTCAGGAAGAATTTCGCTCAAAATTTTACTTCACACATTTTGTTTTCATATTTTTCTCGGAAAATTTCTGAAAAATGGTGTCACTTTTCATCTAATACCGTCTTTGGTGGCACGACACACGACGGAGAAATTGCCTTCCTTGTCAGATTTTTCGTTGTAGCGTATGCATAGTTATGCCGCCTTTCGTTTTGTGACATTGTGACGCCGTTGTCGTCGCGGCTGCCTTGTCGTACAAACATTGTATTCTTAGTTATTAAAATCAAAACTGCCCAAAATTTTTTCTTCCTTCATGGTCGTAGCGTATGCATAGTTATGCCGCCTTTCGTTTTGTGACATTGTGACGCCGTTGTCGTCGCGGCTGCCTTGTCGTACAAACATTGTATTCTTACTTAGTTATTAAAATCAAAACTAACAGACAACAGCCTCCGTGGTCGAGAGGTAAAACCTTCGCTTCACGTCACGGAGGCTCCAGGTTCGAATCCCGGTGGAGCACTTGTTGAACGAATATCACTTTGTGAGACTTTCCCCAGTTTGTTTAGGACATGGATGAATCACTTGAATGTCCGAAAAGAAAGATGATTCCGTGCTTCGAAAGTCACGTTAAGCCTATCGTAAAGTAAAGACTATCTAATGATGTAGTCGTTACACGAGTCACCTCAAAAGCTTTAACGAAGAAGATATTTCTTCCTAGCACGTTATTATGTTTTTCATATTAACTAGATACTTATCTAGTTTATAAAACTACAATATATAAAATTTTAAACAAACTAATCCTAGGTTTTAACCCACAAAGTAAGCAGAGTTTACCGTGCCATACGTGACAGTACTTTAATAAACATTCTCGAAACTACGAAAGAATTTCAAAATTTCCACGGGGTCGTGAAAATTCCGCAACACAGTTGGTATAACGATGCGGAATAAAGAGGGTGTACTCGTTTGCACGAAAACTTAAAACTGCAAGAACTAGAGTTGTTATTGTTTTGTCACACTTTTATCAAATAGGTACATACAGACTTACTTGTATTTTCCAAAAAGTTTTTATAGTACTGGTATGTAATTTGAGTAATTTTTTTAAGTAGTATTGTCTACACTTGTAAACTGTTTTTACTTCGAACTTATTGTTTTCAATGAAAGATCGACATGAATTTGTAGATAGATACCTATTGAATTACCCTTTAAAATATTAGGTTATTTGGTTACTTTAAAAACTACGAGTATGATCGTATGGTTATTTCTTTCTCTCTGTTAAGATAATTCAACTAACTTTGCCGCAACATCTGTCCCCCATAAATAACACTTAACAAAATTATAATTTTATGACAATTTAATTATGAAAGATTGGTGAATCACGAATACATTAAAATATTAAAAAACATAATGTTGTAAATTACAATGATGAAGTTATTTATAAGTGGTTTGTAAGAGTTGGATGTGTCGCCGCGGCGGGGCGCCACCGGCGACATGAAAAGCCCCTGCTGTGACGTCAGATTAAAGATATTTCACTAACAAATTAATTATGCCGCCCGTTTGAACGGCCTTTAAGCACAATTAGTCAAACCACTATCTTTTAATGACCAGGTGGTTTGTTTACTTTTATGGCAAACAAGAATCATCGTATCATTATGTGCCGGTATATTTTACTACAGTTTAATGTACCCATATTAAACATAATGTTTTGTAGAAAGTCAACATGAAGCTAGTCTAATAAAACTAGTCTTCTAATCAATATTATTTCAGTTGAAAAACGTCCACAGCTGGACAAAGATCTTTCCAAAAGATATCCATTATGATCGGTCCTGTTTGCCCCGCACCCAGCGGTTTCCCGCGACCCACACAACAATATTGTGGCTACGAATATTTTAAACAAACGTCATAATTTTTAAACTATTCATTCCAAATATTTGAAAATTGAATACAATAACAGTTTTTCATAAATTTCTCTTTGAATCGGTAACTGGCCAGTAACATAAATAGGACATTGGGTACGGAGCGTGCACCCGCCGTCCTTTATCCATACTGGAATAATTTACCCGCCCAATGAACCTCATGCAGCGTATACGACCACTCGCCAGATTGAATTGGGACCGGGAAACGTATGAATGTTCGTGTAAACTCCCACTGTGAGCACCAAAACGAAAGAATGAAATTTTGACAGTCTTTCCAGCCAGTATGTTTGGATGCACGCGGAATTCCAAGTTTGAAATTCTGACTGCAACATCATTTTATATTCTTACTTCTTTGAATCGCTTCCATTTCTAATATTACTTGCAATCTCATTTGAAATGCAGATCCGGCTATTATTTTATTAAGTTATCGCTAATAAATTAAAGTTAACATTAACTTTAGTTGTAGAACCGGCTAATAACATTCGTTTACGATTCGATAATGTTGTAACATTGTGTATAACATCGTGCTAATGTCATTGCGTACTCATTTCGTATGCAAACTATTTTGAACGTATAAAAACATCAGTGACTTCGATCAACGTGTTGAATTAAAATTCAAATCGATGTTGAATCAGATAAAGACGGCCGAAGTACTGGCATTGAAATAGAAAATAACACATTCGAAAGTGTTGATACGAGCCATGATTCCACAATAAAAGGTACATAACAATAACTAGGTAGGTAGGTATACTTGTATACTGTGATTTAGTTAACAATAAACACAATGTCAACTCTATCAGTAATTTTGTCAGTTACACGCTTCATTTTCCCGTTTCCTTTACGACATCTAAACGCTAGAAAATCGTGAAAGACAAGGTGCAGACACATTAAAGTTCGCGCAGAGTCAACAGAGAAAACCACAAGAGAGATGTTTACGCCGTACTCCGACATGACATTGTAGTTTCATGTTCACTCACAACGTCGCGCCTTTGCAGCAGGAATCAGAGAATTTCCCCAGTGTACACTAAAAAGTCTCCGTTAGACGACAACGGCAGTTCGATCCGCTTTTGATGCGACGGACATCGCGACGCGACAGCAATCCCGTCAAACAAATCCGCCGGTAACATAACCTTTGCTTTTTACGGCAAGGCCCTTCTCATCTAGCCCGAAATCTAGATTGAAAGATACCAATATTTATAGCAATAGCAGGATTATTTGAATGCTTTTCCCTTCTAGTGATGGACGGTTACGGTTTAACCGGAATGTTTATTTCAACCTTATCAAAAATCGATCTGCATATCACGTATGTAGGTACTACGGAATGTTTTTACTGAATTATGAAAAGTACTTATTTATTTATGATAGTTGCAAACCTTTGTATAAATATTTTTTTTCCATAGTATATTTCAATAGATTGAAAGAATATTATTTTAGTTACAGGTTTAAAGAATTAGTACCGAGAAAACTGTCTTTGCGAACATTTAATGATATGGATTTATGTGTTTTGTCTCTTTAGGTGTTTGTCATAGAATTATACTATTACTTACGGGCAATACATCAGGAACTGCCAACGAGTGAGATAACCGTTAAGCCAAGACGATATTCCCATCCCTATTTCTCCCCGGTAAAAGGATGCTCAGCAAAATGGACTCATTCTGAAATATTCTCATTACAGAGGCGGAATCTTTTTTACTTTACGCGCCGAGGGTTTTCCCCCTTTCTTGTTCATTCAAGTATTGCGGAGTTTTTCCTCTTCCTCATCGGCCTGCGAGCGAAAATGACCAATAAGGAGCGTCACAATGATGGCAATCTGGAGGGAAGCCAGTGGTTCTCAACCTTTAGACCGCGCGAGCTACTTTAGCTCTAAAGGTCTGTAGGATCACTACGTATTGCGCGACGAGCTCGAGGTATCATACGCGACATAATGGCAGAACTACTATGGCTCTTATGTCACTATGTCGCGTTAGACACTTTCTCGATCTTCTTGTGTGTTATGTAGTGAGCCTCCGTGCTTCGGAAGGCACGTCACGAAGGCACGTTGGTCCCGGTTAATATCTACGGATGTAATCGTTATTTAAGCCATAATAATAATAATAATATGTGGGACATCTCACACACGGCCATCTGACCTGACCCCAAACTAGGCAGAGCCAGTACCTGAGCCATGGCGAAAGCTTAAGGCGCCTCAACAATTCTGACACCCAGGGTTTGTGAGGTTCGTTAACCGCGAAACCCACTCGATAAGCAAGCATGTAGTGAACCTCATGGTTTGCTGAATATAAACTATCTTCACCATTATAGTTTCAGCCGGAAGACGAAGCAATAGCTGAACAAAGACTGAATGAATATAGATAATAATGATTAAGTTGAGTGCCTAAAAGCACACGAAATCGTCTAATTCGTCCACCATGCTCTATTTAAAAATAATAAATTATTCAAAGTATTTTTATACTCCGTATTGAAAATTCCTGATGATATTATTGTCGATATTATCGGAAATCAGAAAGACTGACTAATTTAATTTATTTCTGTGAGCCTATCACTCTCAATTACATTTGTTTAAGCTTCATCTAAAATACTAAAATTTTCTTTTTCTCGAGCCTATATGATCCTTGCACTAAGTTTAAAGTAATTTCATATTTGATAAGGATTGGAAACCACTGGCCTAGCCTTAATTAAAATCTAACTGAGATATTAAAGCGGAGATGAAAACTTATTCGAACTATACTCCATTTCGAATCTTTGTGGAATTGAATTAAAACCATTAAGTTTATTTCGTCTTTTTCTTTACGAGGCACGAGACTATTCAAAGAATAAACTACACGTGTTGTTGACAACCTTACAAGCTATTCTCTCAACATGAATGTACTCGTATGTTTAGAACTGATCGAACTTGTGGTTGTTTTATATCACTTTTAGATTTTTTTGATGGTGTTAACCTTTTGAAATGCAATCTATCTAAATTATAAATTACTTGTTCATCATCAGCAGAGTTTTGTCCAAGCATGACGAAGGGACATTTTTCAATTACATTTTAAACATTTAGCATCATTACAAAATCTCCCAACCCCTGTTGATTAGTATCACGTGGTATAACTAAGTAAGAATATCATGATTTTTTTTTAACTAATGGTTCGCTCACAGCCTCGCTCGTGTTGTCGTCTACACTAATCTACACTAATATTATAAAGGAAAGATTTTATGTATTTAACAGTTTCGGAGATTAGCCCAGACAAACAGAAAAACAAAAAAAATATAATAATCTGGTAATTTTTCTGTATCACTTTTTTCATCCAAGGGGACTCAGTTTTTAATATATTTTTTCTATGTACAGATTTCCGATCTATATACATTTTTATTATATAGATTATCGCAGTGCGATTATTCAAAATGAACTACCATAAACATTAAATTATAATAAGTGACTTTCCAAAACAATTTAAGTGCTAGTCACACCTTTTTCTTTTCTTTTTATCAGGAGAAGCTATAAATATGTCACCCGCCCTCGCTCGCTTCTACCGAAAGTACCAACTACCGAGAAATAAATCGTTCGAATTGATGACATATACGTTTACTTAAGTAATACCCACCTGCGATGTGAAATGTAATCTATCGACCCAGCAATTAATCTTCAAAACACATTCTTGTATCAAAAAGCTAATGGACAAAATAAAAAGCTATAAAAACATAAATATATCAAGTTTGTAGATGCATCGTGAGGGGAAAGACCCTTCAAAACGTAACCTCACTTTTTTTCTGACATTCGCTCCACTTATTGATTTAACAAGCAGTCCATATGCAACAGAAACCAACAACCCTCTGAGCAAAGAAACACCATTAAATTCCACATGGGACTGATTCCCTGAGGGCAAGGTAACGCATAGTTCCGCCACACGCTTCTATGAGTATCACACTGAGGAGTTAATATAATAACTTCTTCCGATACTTCGCTATACATTGGTACTTCACTATTGGTATCTTTGCCATGTTTCGTACTAAAAACTCAGTGAATAATGCCCTTGAGTTTTGCAAGACCCTTTTTGCTGGTACCCACATTCACTATACCACTAATACCGCGTCCCTAATTGGTGCATTTGGAGGGCAAGCCGAAACCCCCGTCTCAAGGGAAAATATGTTACTGCTATTTCAATGTCACTTTATTTATCTGTAATGAATTTGTTGCTAAAGCCAATCTGAGATTGCTTTGCTCTTTATTAAACTTTGATTTGTCTTCTTTCAAATTCCTTTTCATTTAAATATTTTGTACTGTCTACAAAAGAATCGTTTTCTTTGTTGTGGAAATAATACGTCTTAGAAAAGGAGATGAAATAGCCTTCCCGTGATGGATTGGTCCATTTCCAATTTCCTGGTGATCGTTGATTTTGTGTTCGTTTTCAATTTCCTTTCACATTTCTTCAATAAACATTTAAGATTTTTATTTAACGGAAACTGAATATTTTACTTTTGTTATTTCTTTGAGTGTTTAATTAATGTAAGTATGTGTAAGAGTCATATTAACATTACGTAGGTTTTTATTCAACTACATTAGATTATATTTCAGGTATCCGATTTCAATTTTAGCTTTTAAATTTATAAGGAATCTACAACATCTTTACCTATATTATTTCTTTGGTTGTTTGTAAAGTGTGTGTTTATATCCAAATTTTTGAGCACTTGGTATCTGGATTTTTGTACCAATCTGGTTTGACTCACTGGTTCAACTGAGACGACAATGAAAATATGATACCAAAATAACCAAAATATATTTTTTCATATTTCCCCTAAAACCATCTGGATGCTATTCATGTAGAGTAAGGTAAATGATCTCATTTACCTTACTCTACATGAATAACATTCCGATCACATATGGACGAGCAAGGTAAGGGATCCAAATAGTTTCCATATCGCTGCATCATCCGGACAAAATCTGAATTTATTAAAAAAGTTCAGACTCACCGGAGCTTCGAGTGGAGAGCCCAACAAAAGCAGCCCTTTAATATTATCGGATCATCCCTTGTCCATTGCGTGCACGTATCTGAAAAATTTCACGCACCCTTTGTAATAACATGAGTATGGAAGGCTCTTATCTACCCTCGTTGCGATTGGGCCAAAACTATGGACAGGGCCGGTTACAGGAGGGATACTAAATATTTTTAGATGACCTAAATATTCAGGGATATTCGAAAAAAAAAAACAGGTATAATCCGCTGTTAAATTAATACTTTATGTGTTATTTATCAGAGTTTTTAAAACAAGCTTTTATTTAATTGTTCAAAAAAGATGAAATGATGAAAAGATGGTAGGCCACAGCTCGCAGCGAATTCGCTCTACAGACCGTTCATTGTAAGTTACCGTGTTCCATCCATACGTTAAAAAGCTGTAATATTAAAATATTTGTATTGCATGATGGGTTAAAATTAAGGGGCGCAAAATGTTCCTGAAGCTGGCTCTGTATACATGGACCCGAAAGCACGCCGATAAAAGAGCTACACTATATCATATTGGCACTTTCGATAGAAGATCGGGTAATATTTCGTATAGGTACCCTCAGATAACGGCACTTCACTCAGTTCGAAGCCAGTATTGATAGATGCTAGTCACGAGCCAATAGCTGGGGCGGCTCGAAACCTTCCTCCCAATGAAATATTGTTGAGGAAAAAGTTATTGCTAGAAGTGCTGAAAGTAAGTTTATAGAATTTTCCCTCATCGTCTTCTCGTGTCGATGACAAACCAGTTTATTCTTTGCCACTTCGACTGATTTTTCTTCGAAAGGTCTGTACGGCAAATGTTTTAATGTATCATAATTTGATTCAAGTTCCTATTGTTATTATGACCAACTAGTTAATTTCTCTATGGCTTTTTCCTGCATTCTATGTTTTTCCCGTGGGAATCAGATAATTTCCTAATGCAAAATGATCGTACAATCTTTTTCCTGACTAAATATGTACAATAAAAAAGGCAATTGTCGAATTCAGAGCAGCGCAGCAGTCCTAAAGTAATGCGCGTATATAAATTTCAGCGATTCTTATAGTGAAGGAAGGGTAATTTTTAATAGATTTATAGCAAATCAATAATAACAGTTTATCTGAGATGCAAAAAGGGCTGGTACAAACGATCTGATAACTAGAGCCTTAGACTACATGCAGACTCTAAGATTATTTTTTAAAACTCATTTCTTTTTCTTTTCTTGACTGCATAGACTTTCACTTTCGATTTGTACGTACACTTTATAAGCAACGCATATACTCGTACCTACTACACACACAGGTTTTGTACTACATATTTCCAGGTTCTTTGCCTATAATTTCTATTAATCTATTTTTCTAGTAATTTTCTTCTTACTTGGATCTAGTAGGTACATTATTTGGATTAAATGACCCTGTAAGAAGCTTTTTTTTGAAAATTCTCTGACAGAAGTAACTAATAACGATACTGATGATTTCTTACTTTTAGATATATTTACACAGGAATTTATCCACTTGTCATTTATAATAATAACTAGCGACCCGCCCCGGCTCCGCACTGGAAAATGGTTATTGTGGGTTATCCTTAAGTATATAATGCATGTATAATACATATAAACATTCCTCTTTAATCGCTCTATCTATTAAAAAAAACCGCATCAAAATCCGTTGCGTAGTTTTAAAGATTTAAGCATACATAGGGACATCCTTATGGACATCCTCATAGGAACAGAGAAAGCGACTTTGTTTTATACCATGTAGTGATAATAATAATTTATTACAATCAAGTTACAATGACCCAGAGTGTTAGTGATTTCTTATATCTAAGTGTTAGTATAAGGTTACATTAAACATTTATGAAATACCTGTAGGATTAATACTTCAAGCTTATATTAGACCCACAATGTTCCCAGCGTAAAGGCGTTGTTGCGCAATAAACAAAAGCGAAGGCAGTTTGCCTAATTCGCAGTTAAGTTCTGTCTCCGGGTTTAACGTGGCTTAGTTGGGTAAGTGGTTTACTGAGGCGATAGTGGTGGTTATTTCCATAAGCTTGTTATAAATCGTGTACACCTGCCCACACTGTATCTTCTAAATTTAGCTCGGTTGGACCGCTCGCGAATTCATTTAGCGTTTTGCATTATGTATACCTACATAAGTTATTTTACATTAGGTTGTCCGTTTTTTGGTCGGAATATAGGTACATACTTACCTATGTTTTTTTTTTTCACCAAAGAATATTATGTTTAGTATTGTTTAGCAAGAATAGCAATCCACAGGTAGCCTAGCGGTAAAATGATCGCCATACATTACGAAGTGTTGAGGTTCAAATTCAGGTGTGACACTAGTTGGAATATCAGTTTAAGATGTTTTTCCCCGTTTAAAAGAACATAGCTGAATTACCGCTAATTATAATAATAATAATAATATAATATGTGGGATAACTCACACACGGCCATCTGGCCCCAAACTAGGCAGAACCTGTACTATGGGTGCCAGACAGCTGATATACATACATACATATATGAATATACAAGTTGTATAATACAACATCCAGACACAGGGCAAACACAAGTGCTCATCACACGAATGTTTGCCCTGGGCGGGATTCGAACCCGCGACCTTGTGCTCAGTAGGCAGACGTACTACCAACTGGGCTACGGGGCCGTCAAATCGTTCGAAAAGTAAGATTATTTCGCATTGTTTCAAAAGACGTACACGTCAAGGTCTAAGCTACATTTCTATGTATGTAGTCGTTATAAGAATCATGTTAAAAGTCTTAGACAGCTCTATATTCTTAGATCAGGGTTTGTAAGGTGAACCTACAAAGCCCATACGATAAGCAAGCATTAGAAAATATTATGTAAATAACCGACCATAGAAATCAAGCAATATAGAGTCGAGTAAGTATTAGGTATCTGGATCGAAGCAAAATGAATTAATACGTTATTTTTGTATAGGTAGGTAGTAATAAAAACAACAACAACTGCAATCGTGAAATTTCCGAAACAAAAGACTCAGTATAATAATCTGTAATAAAAAAACGCAAATGCAAGCAAAACAATGAGTTGCTAATTTCGCCTCCACCCAAAAGGCTAAGGCACGCCCAGTGAGTCCACTATTTTGTACAAAAGCGAATATCACTGGAACCTTTATAGGAGATTCTCGTGTCCAATAGAACTTTACTAAAAACATTAAGAAAAAAATCTTACTTGTAATTAATTACAATTAAGTGAATTTGAGAGAATAGGATCTTTGATCAGTCTTATTTGTATTATACTCGTACTTAATTATTTTTGACGTTCAAACGAAGTAAAAAAAATGATTAGAAGACTAGCTGTCGGCCCATGGCTACGCCCGCGTTGATTTTTTTTATTTCCCTTGGTAAAAAGTATCTAAGATGTTGACCGGGGATACGAGTATATCAATGCACAGACATGTCGGTTCTTCAGTTTTATTATAGTATAGATAGAAGAAGATAGATAAGACTGAAAAGATAGGATATCCAAATAAACAGGCAATGTACTCAAAAATAACTCTAGATTGCCGTTGTCTATTTAAACAAAAACAATGAGGTCATCGCTAGGTGTGGCATTTACCACTGGGAAAAGAAACCTGGACGAAAGAAAAACTAAATAAACCGAGTACAACGCGGTTTTTCTTTGAATTTCCCTTCTTTTGTGTAGCGGAAAGTAGATTATCCCTTTTTGAGGAGGTAAGTAGATCTTGTCGTCGGAGCTTAGTGGTAAAATCAATCTACAAATTGGGTCGGATATCGAAAAAGCTGCTGAAAAATTATGGATATGAATTTGGGTAACCGAAATTGGACGCTCATTTATTTTTGCTTGCTGCGGTTTTTTTATTCTCCGCAAATTATGAGAATATCGATGGCTTTAGAGCCTGTTCAATTGCCATCAAAGCCAAAAAGTATTTATTTTTAACATTAGGATATTTACATCACTCAGTTAAGTGGTTACCTACTTGTTCTTTTCTGGTGAGTTCAAATTACCACGAAACAATGTGATTTAGATCATATAATATTTAAACAGCCTTTGCAAAACACTAAAGGACATTGCCAGTCAATACTCGCACTTTTGAACAACTTTGCCGAAGAAACTGTCGACAGAAAAAACAATTCAAAATGAAACGCAAAGACAGCCAGTCTTTTAAATAAAAAAATAAATAAATAAATTTGCACTCAAAGACGTTAACACAGTATTTCAAATTATATGAACTGTATCTTTTCATAACGACATTCTTCAGTTGGAAATAAGAATTACAAGCAGACGGCTGCATTCTTTTGTGCCTTCCACAAAAGTTGAAGTATTAAATTTTCCGCTGGAATTCCTTTTCAGCGGGCTTTCAGCGTAACAAAAATACAATGGAGGATCGCGTGTCGCTATGTCAGACGCTACGCGACGTCTGCCGTGAAGGTTTGTTTAATCTGTGGTTCAAATAAAATTGGAATAGATAGAAATTCGAAAGTTGTTATTTTAAAATTAGGTTGGTACGCTTTTTATAATAGGTACGCTTAAATACCAAAGAGTTATAAATCTAACAATGAATATATGTAGTTTAAATTTTAATATTCAAATACGTAGATAATAAGGAGATATCATTATTTTATTAGATATTTTGTTAAATTATTTAATCAGCTATTTTATAGATCTACGTTAATTTTATTAATAAGGTGTTCTTTTGCAATTCTGGGTGTCACTCAACTGTATAACAATTTAAGATCTTTTTACTACTTGTGACTTGCAACATAGAATTCAGACTTATGTAGGTATGCGATTATTTCACAATTATAAGGCGTAATTATAAGCTATGGTTTTATTTTACGATAATATTATGTTTCAGTTATATACAGCACCCGTTCATATAATTTTATAGGTACCAGTACTTTTTGATTCCCAAAAAATTTGATGACGATCAGACTTAACCTGGGATCTTACCACGATCTTACATTGCAACTTTCCTATAGAAAAAAATATTCAATCTATTTTTCTTAATTTTATTTCCCTTGTTGTCTTGAAACCAAGATCTTCTTCCATATTCAAAAATGCGTTTTCCATCGAGTCACAATAAGGCCTCATAATTTCAATTCAATATCATGACTGGCAAACTAGTCCGGGCATCGTGCCCGAGGGTAAATTTTAATGGAATTATTGATTTCCATGCCACAGGTTTGTTTATCGCTCCAATAAAAACAAAACACTGCCCACATAATTAAACTTATAATTTACAACGCAAGCTATCACAAACACGGTGCTATACTGAAAGGAAAATTACATTTTAAGTTACTATACTCCACGCAACGTAATAAAATACAAATCTTTATTGTTAAGCGTTACTAGTTGACACGTTCGTATAAAAACAGAAGCTTTTATAAGCAATAAAACGGGAATGTTAACAGGGAGTTTAATAAGGTATTAATTTGGGTAAATTACAGCTCATTTGTTGATCGATGGGAGACCTTTCAACTCAATTACACTGCGATACTACTGATACAGTTTGACAACAGTTCAGTAAAGATGTCTGGCCGCAAGGATAGTTATCTTTTTATTTCCAATACCAAGCGAGTAATGGATTATAAATATACAAAAAAACATGTCGTCGTTCTTAAAGAGCAGTATTCTTGCATTTCAAATTATTATTGAGGTAATGATAGTTGCCTGAACTGATGACGGATATCATTGATGCCTGATGGTGACACTATAAATTATGGCAATAACGATTCAATGGTTGTAAATTAGGTATAATACCTTCTGCATTCTTCATTTTATTATTGTACTTCATGCGTACTAAAAGTTTTAAACTTACTTTCCCACTTCTCTGGTGGTCTGCAATAAAATATTTTTTTAGACACAGTATGGATTTATCTAATGCCTGTCTATGTGTACCTATAATATAAAAAAAATATATAAATAAATAAATTATTATTATTTTTCACGAATAATAAACACCACTGCTGGACATTACGCCAGCAATAGATAGCAGAAATTATAATGATGACGATGAACAGATATTAAGAAACGTTCGTAGCAACTTTTAAAACATTCCTTCAACTACAGACCGAATATTAAATACCTAGTTCCCCTTTATCCACATATCGATAAAGGATTCCAGTGAAATGTATCGACATCACATTAATAATGCCAATTTGATGTAGGGTATGAGTATGTGAGTATAAAGCTCGTATTGCTTACCTATGTACACTATGATAATGCAGCATAGACGCATCGCCCTCCGATTGGCTTTCAAACAATGAATGACGTCCGGAAGCAATTAACTATGTATGTATGCTGGAAAGAGGAAATATCAATTCGCTGCTATATTAGAAGGGGGATCGTGCGTTAGTTAGATGGACAGTTGACTCAATTACGAGAATGAGCAGTGATATTTCGGACGGCATTTTGTTTTGATGTTACATTCTACTAGTGACTGTACTCGTCACGGCTTAGAATTGGACCAACTTCTTTAGTGTTATCCGAACGCAGCGAATAAAATGTACATTTACATCACTGAGGAAGTAGAGAGGAATTCATATTTGCAATTTTTCGATTCCAAACCCACCTGTACAAAATAAGGTAATATTATCTGGGTTATTGTCAAAGTTTACTGCCAAATAACATAAAATTTAAATTTAAAAAACCCTGCCACAAAACAGTTACTTAGGTATATCCTTTCAACAACTAGAAAAGAGCTGATAACTTTCAAATAGCTGAAGATATTTTCTTGGAATAGCTACTTTGATGATGACACCTTGCAAAAAAAAAACTAGATCAAAATCGGCGCATCCGTCTCGAAGCTACGATGCCACAGACACACAAACAGACAGACAGATATACACGTCAAACATATAACACCCCTCTTTCTCGTTGGCGGTTAAAAAGTTAATAGTCCTCCTCAAATTATAGAATTTTTACCAAAATAATGTTAGAGTAAATTGAAGCGTTATAACCACTGCAAACCGCTGCATATGAAAGAAATTGAAAATACAACGTAAACCTATATTTTGTGCTCCAATTTCAGAAAATTAAGGCAAGGTTGAGTAACCTTCGCAAATAGGTGGGATTTCGTTTACTCTACATGACTTGACATTTTGCTCGCACTGAAAGGCCAATACTTTACCCTAGTACCTACAGTAAATCCGGAGCTTAGTGAGACCTTTCGGGAAAATCGCCGTCTATTCCGGGTTCCTCGTAGATCTACCAATTTGATCGAGAGCTCGTCTGCTGACGGACATGTCTCTATTGTCCCGGCTCAATCACGGCAAATGGATCCCAATGGATCTCAATGGACCTGATGCACACGTTTTGCTCGCTTTTACATTCCAATGCTGCGATTGAGATGCCGAGTCCAATAGCGCCGGTGTGTATGCGATTGGATTTCCAGTTTAATTCACTTCCATTTGCTTATTTGGAAATGCACTTTGGTAGGAGCCAGGCGGAACTGTCTGCCTGAAGCCCAATTCAGTACTGGACTGTTTTGGAGAGAATAGCCAATGAACTTTGAACTGAAGTAGATTGTAGGTAAACAAATTCAGCATTTCAATAAATTCTAAAATGTTGGAGACTTAATAATAGAATTGGGCTAAGTAAGTATTTGCGTTCATGCAACAATTTTTTTGCAAAAGCTTTCGAGAACAGGACATTACTCAAAACCAAGTTAATAAAAAAGTGTTCAAATTAAACCAAAGACACGTAAATAAAATTATAACATAAAAAGAGCTCAAAAGAACCCGCACAGAGTAAACACAGTAACGTAAACCGAGATCGCTTACAAACACAGCAATCGTCGGGTGATCTCACTAATGAAGTATACGCATTTAAAACGCGAAAACATGCTGCTCCCTTTGGATAAAATCAAAAAGACCACGATGCTGTTTGAGTTATTTGTCGTCACATTAAACAAGTGCTCGGCAAAAAGTGTGGGGCGAGATCAAAGGATGACGTGGACTGCCGGGGACAGGAATATCGCGCGCAGCTAACGCACTTGTCAGCGACAAATATGCGAAGTGCACTGAAGCGACTGTCGTGTCGTGCGAAATAAATTCATATCCATTGCTTTTTGTCAGACTTTCTAGTCGGGAGTACTCTATGAGGAGGATTTCATTAACATAGTTCAAAGGGGATTTATGTAATTAGTAGTAGTAGTTTGTAATTATTATCATAATAACTGTAAAAATATGTTTAAAAGATGCAACGCCTGTGGAGTTTCTTCGGCGAGCTCTTCTCCACAGAAGACAGCCAAATTTTTGAACTCGCCAGAAAAGATAATTTAAATGACATAACTAAGTGATGTAATAATGTCCAAAAGTTAAAAAATAAATTCTTTGAACTCTTTGAACTCTTTGAACTAGCTTTCGGACAATGTTTCGCATTTTAGAATGATAGTTTTTTTTATAGTCTTACCGCACGGCAAATTAAATAAAGATTCGATTGCTTAGGTATGTTAAATTATTTTTACGACTTCTGAGAGTTTAAATTTATTCTTTCTAAATTGCAAAATGTTTATAATTTTATGAACTCCGTTCAAATAAATCATGATTTTGTATGAAAATCAATTCAAAAGAAAGGTTAAAATATGAAAGTGTAAATGAAGTAGCATATCTTTCCTCGCCAACATTCAACGCCTTAAGTAATGGCTGACATAGTTAGCATAAAAGACAATGGGCAAGTAAAAGCATTTGTCAAGAAACTACTGACTCACTCTCCTTTTATGAATCCAGTAAGCTTTTACGTCAAACTATGAGATGGTAGTATGAATAGTTCATTATAATTAAAATGCGGCAGGAGTGTCATAAATCTGTTTTTCTCATTAATCATAGACTTGATAATTAAATTATTTGAAAGATATTATCAAAGCTATACTTCGGCGAAAATAATAACCATGGAAAAGTTAATAACCACACTAATATTGAAATTGAGTGTTATTAAGATGAAATATAGATACTAGGGAAGCATAGATGCATAGATATGACGCTTTACCAGACAGCCGTAAAGTAAGGAGATATTCATCTTCGGTATAGGATCGGGTTGCCATCTCTTCGCGCTTTCCCGGACATTCGAGAAAAGTTCATGTAAGGCCAATATTATATCACATCGCTTCAAACTTTTTTGACATGATTTTCTTCTGGATTGAGAGCAAACAAAAATTTTTTGTAGTTACAAAAAACCAGTAAAAAATAAATAATTTTAAATACTTGGTTTTATTTGTAGTCCTAAAAAGACATTTAATTTACCGATTAAAATAAAATTGGTAAAGCTACTACCTATTGTATTTTTAATTTCATAAACTAAAAATGTGTTTGTTAAGATTTAAACATCAATAAACTTACACATTTTACTTTTCTTATTTAAAAATCAGATTCCGTTCAACCAAAATTCGACTGCTGATTCAAAGTTTTCATATCTGTTGTCCGAATTGGAAGATTTTTGAGATGGCAACTCTACAAGCATCTGTGGCAGTGTGGACCAGTAGCATCGGCCCGTCCATCTTGCCTGCAGCGATTCGTTATTAATGTGCCTCCATACAACTCTCAGATGACCATACTACCTATGTGCTCCTAGTAATTATTTTAAACATGCTCGTAGGAAATCTGTTGCTCAGCCAGTTAATCTTACTGTCATGGTAGAAAACACGGATCCTATTAAATTTGTGCCACTTAAGTCAGTTCTTGGTGATGATTACCACTTACAATCCAATGCTGCCAAGTGCTAAAAACTTTGCACAGCATATTGGATACACCTGCGGTCCGCTAACCTAAATATCTGAAAATTTAACTCTTTTAACTCTCCTCAAAGAAATATTTTCCAGCGGTAAAGTAAAAGAGAGTTTACGTCACTATATAAAGATCTTTAATTTAATCAATTTACACTAAATCAAATGAATCCCATAAAATTACTATAACAAACAAATAGGCACATTTAAATTTATAATATTAAGTATTGATTTGACTGACATATAGATCGAATCGGTCTTAGCAATGAAAAAAGTAACTGCAGAAATATGCAAATAAAAAAAAGTTGACTAGAAAAAAAATAGTTGACTGTTGTTATCATAAATAGTTGACCTAGCGCAATAAGGACCAAACTTAAAATAAGTAGTTGGCAACTAAGAGTATTATTAACATGATAGTGACATCTCATCAGTTTCTGGTAGCAAGACGTAATTATACGTTGGATGTATAATGAGTAGTTAGTTGTAAAGTAAATGTTTAGCTTAACTGCTGCTACTTAACTACAAGCTTGCCTAAGCATTTACGCGTTTAGTCCATGCACGCATCTTGCATATTTAACTCAAGTATGATATGCAAACTAAATTTGAAGTTGCCGTGACGAAAATTTTGTGAAACTTTAACGGCTTTTAATAATAGAGTAGGTGATGAAAAAACGGTTTTTGAATAAAAAAATACACCAGACTAGAAAAGTTATAACACGTTATAGTAGACCAATATATCTATGATAGATTAAAATTAAGTCTCAGAAGGAATATACTATCCTGGAGTTCTCTGTATAGGATTAGTGACATCCTCGAACAAACCGAAGTTTTACGAGTATGACCCTTAAAATATGGATAATGATATCCAAATTAAAGTAGGGAAACAGGACCCAAAACTAGTTCAAGCTATTTTGTTGGTTTACATGAGTAAACCCTATATTTTATTATACGTGTTATACATGGGTCTTTTTTATAACCAGCAATAAAGCTATATTATTATATTTTAATATTTACTGAACACAGTATTTAAATTGTTGCCAAATTAAAATCTTCAAAAGTACCAATTACAAATAGTGATTCATACTATTGTGGTAATACAAAAATACATAGGAAATTTAAGTCAAAACTACACCTATCGAATAACTTCCATTAGCAAATATTGACTCAATGTTATACTAGGCAAAAACGATACAGAATATACAAACATCGAAGATAATTTAAATAATGTTAATGAAGCATATAATTGTATCAGTGGTTATATTAATATTATTGGCGACAATGTACGAAGCTGAGAATTTCGTTGTTAGAAAACGTAAAAAGTATATTATAGTCCATACCGAGTCAATCAAAGTGGATGGGATACCAATGATTAGTAAAGAAAAGGACTATACCTATGAGGCCCCCAACAACCGGACTATTACGGTACTGTACAAATATTGTTGGAATACAGATAGTGCAGATCATATTATTATTTTGTGTTCACAGTCAGTATCGTTAGGTACCTACTTGATTTTTTTTACAATTTTTTTACTTTCTAATCCGTTTAGGGAACGAATTTTTTAAAACGCTAAAATATTCCAAAGTGTGTTTAAGCGAAGTTTCAAGAAAATTAAAGCAAATTAAATTTCTTCCCCTAGAAAATTTTACACCTATATTACGCGTAAATTGGCGATATATTTACCGATTTTTTGTACGAAACGTAATTAATTAAAAATATTATACGGTTATTTTTTATTTTTCATAATCTATGTTTATCTGAAATATGCGCACTGATTAAAAAATAACCCTTTAAGTATGTACATACATACATACATAGTAAGAAACACCCAATACTAAACCAGCGGCATTATCTATAAATGAGGCCTTTGTTCAGCAGTGGACGTATTTCTGAAAAAAGATGATGATCTTGCGTGATTTTCATGGGGGTTTTGAGGTTCACAAACCCTGGTGTCAAAATTAATGAGATGCTTAACGCTTTAGACATTGCTGGTGTAACGACAACATCCGGGACCAATGGCTTTACGTGCCTTTCGAAACACGGAATCACTTTTCTATTCGGATAATTAGATGATTCAGCCTGCAATGTAACTGCCTAAATGGGGAAAGTACCTATAACAAAATAATATAATTCTCGATGGGTGCCGCGAGAGCGTTTTATTTACCACTCGATCACTATTGATCGATATTGAACAAATTTCAGGGAATCCTAGGTTCGGATCTATCAAACAGCAATACGAGTATCAAACCAGTGGTGAAGTCTGGTGGCGTTGGATCTACCAAAGTCACTCTACACTTTAAGAGTGGCCGTGGAGAGGGCATCAACTATCTAGTATCTATATTAACACTTAATTGAAAGGTTAAGGTATAAGGCCCTTTATGTACGTACACCTGTCTTATTGTACGGTGTTTTTTCTTGTATCCTTTTGTATGCAATACAGTATATTTTTCTATTCCATCAACCCTTATAATTGAAATTAAAAGTAACGTTTTTTGGTAAAATCGGTAAGTTTACAAAAACCTTTTTGATTGTATTGTTTTCTATTCCAAATCAAAATAAATTATGACATGAATTTACTCTGGTTGTGTTATTTTTATTTTTATTTATAATATTTGGGTAAGTAATAGAACAAATAAAAAAATTGGCATAATATTTATAAAATATAGGTACTCAATTCTCAAATCAATAAGCAAGCATGTAGGCATGCAAGCAAGTTAGTACGCAAGCATGCAGGCATGCAAGCAAAAAGCATGTAAGCAAACAAGCAAGCAAGCAAGCATGCAGGCATGCATACATGTCAACCTAACCTATCCGTGTCGGGGGGGTGCGAAGAAGTCCCGTGCTCGCTTCGCTCGACATTTATTTGTAAGTATCGGTTTTTTGCCATTATTTATGTCTCGATTGTAACAAATTATAATATTTAATGATTATTATATCTATCAAGTTTTATATTTCATATTATTAAGTTACCTCCCTTTTTTTATTAGGTCCACCTGTATTTCCTGTTTCATCGCCCACGCTTTTACAATCAAAATATTATAATTAAAAAGCACAAAGTTTACACTTCAGCCCAGAAATAGAGACAGCTTGAACGCTCCATAATTATTTTTTTTGTTTTTACGTGCATTTATAAAAGCCTTTTTTTTAGTGTTTTTTAAACTATTAATTTATTATAAGTAGGTATGGTTATACAACAGTCTATAAATAAATCGATTTCAATATCATTTTGTTTTTCAAATTTATAATGCCTTTTACGATAAAGGGCAAATTTTAGTAGCCATCCCATTACTTTGACGAAATTTGTTGCACACAGCAATTTTAATTTTTAATTTTACGTGACTCTTTTTTAAATTAGGTATTAATACTATAACGTAGTAATAAGCCCTAAATTGTGTAACCATTTAGTTCCCAGTTTATTTAGTAAATATAGATCATGTGTAGATATGGTAACTGACGTCAAAATACTTAACCTAAACAAAATGGTCATCGTGGCGAGGTCAACGCGCATTAACATTGATAGACTGATTTTCCTTAGCAAATGATGACTCAGTCCCACACAAGCCAAAGACGTGTTCGTTCGTACACATAACCTAAAAATGTTTTAAAGATGAAAACAATGAAGCTTATATGTTTATCAGTGATTGTGCTAATATTTTGTGTGACGATACACGAAGCTAAGGACTTGGTCGTCGGCACTCGAATCAATAATCTCCTAATATCGACGGAGAAAGTTGAATACAAAGCAATCCCCTTAATAAGAAGGGACAAGGACTATACTTATACGGACTCAAAGCAACGGATTATTAAGGTAACAAGGAAATATTATTTTTGGAACAAAGATAGCGTAGATATTGTTTCTTTTGATAATGAAGATAATATGAAAGTTTGTAGAGCAGAATTTGTAAGCAATAATATGTTTTGATATATACCTACTCGTATCTCGTAATTTTTATAGGGTGTACTGTTACCATGAAATAATGTTTATCATTATTATTATTATTATCTAAGTGCATAAATAGCAAGTAAATATTCATCGAATAGATTTTCAATTGAAAATCATGTAGGTTAACAATTGTTTTATATGATATGAAGAGATTATTATTTCTAGAAAACAGACTGTGTACCTATATATTTATATTGTTGATAATGATGATTCTTTGACATTTATTGGCACTTTCTTATCATTAGTTCGTACAGCAGATTACGATTGATCTTACAATAACAATAACTTAAAATATCTGTTTGCACAACCGTTTGCAATTTCTGCTCTTCCAATTCAAATATTATTTTGTATTTGGTGTAACAGCATTAGCCTAACAGTCATAAATTAGTAATTGCTAAAATTAGTCAATTTTCTAATTCCAGGCCATAATAGCCCGGGATCTCTCGCGCACTAAGACCGAGCCAGTGGTGACGTCAGGCGGCGTAGGCGCAACCAACGTTACTATACACTTCAAGAGTGGGCGAGGAGAGGGCATCAACTATCTAGTGCTGATATTCGCACAAAACAAATAGAGAACTGGTGAAGTGTTTCTTATAATAATACGTGGGTCACACACGGCCTTCTGACTTCAAACTGAGCAAAATCTGTGCTATGGGTATATAGATTATATGTTTTTGTAAAATTACAACATCCAGAGACAAAAACAAGTGCTCATTACATTACACGAATGTTTGTCTTGATTGGAGTTAAAACCCGCAATCCTATTATAATATGCTTCGAAAGCAGGCCACAGGCAAACGTACGTACTACGAACTAGTCAATTAAAAATGCTTTGATAATATTGTGAATAAAAAATTGAAATAAGCTGAAATATGTGTGAGGGTCCTTCGATTAATTTAACCATCACTTAGCTATCCTCTCACTATGTGTTTTATTTTTAAAGTCATTCACTAACTTATTTAATTTAACCTCAATCTATTTCTACGTCAAATTTTAAAATCAACCTATCTTTAAGAAGGTAGGTAGTATAAAGCCTACGCATTGCAAAAAGCCTGCCATTATCTCTATGTAAAATTCTTACCGATTGGTATTTTGAATCACTGTCAAACAAACTAAGTATTGTTTTTATGTGCTGTTGGTATTTTGATCCATTGGTTTAATAAGCTGCTGGTCAAACGGGGCGTAGACATTATGACTGTTGCTCAAATTACTGTTGATAGGTATTAAGTATCAATTTCTTCTCAAATACAAATTTTTCTAAACGTGATTCAAGTTTTAGCTCACTGTGGCTCTACATACCCGTGATGGAACGTAGCGTAATTATAATTTTGCTAAAGTTTTACCGGGTTTTGCGTGCAGACTTTAAACAAAGTGAATGACTCATTATAAATAAACAGACATAAACAAAAACAGTATGAGACTTTTTAGGTACCGTATCACCAAAGCACTCGTGTTTCCCTGCCATAACAAGCTTTAGCTAACGAACTAGTCTCGACCAGGCGACTATAAACAACGGGCCCCAAACTGGCAAACGACAAACAAGCACAAATCAATTTTAGCGAATTGTCGGCACACAGAGTGTGTACGGGGTGCGGGGAAGCAGTGTAGCCAACCCTATAGTTTTAACTGTAAATGTTATCTTTTTAAATCTTAGTTTTCAGTTTTGGTCAATAGTTTTATAGTTTTTTTTTCTAAATAATAGCCGGTTTTGAATAACAATATATAATAAAAACATTATACAACGTTTTTACAATTTGAAAATACACATACGAGTATTCTGCCGTACGAAGCGCAAAGGCGGTATCTCAAAAAAATCTCAAAGTTAATTTTTATACCGTTGGATAGCTTAGAAAAATACGCATCTTATTTGCTAAGGCCAAAAAGTGGTATCTTATTCCGAACATTAAGAAAAGAAGCTAAGAAAGTTTTTTCTATCTCAGTTTTACCATAATTCACTAAGGCAGTGAGAGGTATATCAATATTACGAAGGTGATTAGCCGTATATTTGCATACCGCCAAATCGCTTAAGAAAACGATGGATATGCACTGCAGCAGTAAAGCCTGACGCGTACGGCAAACATTGAGTTGCCGCCATGCCCTAAGGCGCTAAATAACCTACCCCCCGATAGGAGAAAACTATTGTATGGCCAATTTTCTTAAATAACTTCAAAACTATTTATTTTGAAATTGTAAAAAATAATGGATAATTGTTTTATTTGATATGCAACACGATATAGTTTGAAATTATTATGTTTTAGTCTAATTTACCACCCAAAAGTGGGTTCCATGTTTAAAATTTATTATTTAATGTCCACGCCCGTCTTTGGGTAATGGATTTACATAGGTGTACTAAATTTTAACTAAATCGGTCCAGTAGTTTGGGATGAAATAAGCGTTGACAGACGGTCCGACAGGCACCCGAGTAGGATTATAAAGGCTCCATCTTTCGTTTTTGAGATACAGACCCAAAAAAAGACTTCAGCACATGGTATTTTCTACGACAGAAGGGAAAATATTTTTAAATCTTTGAAAAAATCTATTTTTGGCAGGAACTCCCAACTTTTAACTAGGAAGATGTGAGTAAGAGTTTTGTTTCGAAAATGTGTTATTGTTCCGTTTTTTTTCCTATAATATTCAACAAACATAACAAACGATTAAAAAAAATTGGTTTATTTGTTTCTTCTTTTTTATTTTTACGTATTTTATTCAATAGCAAATTCATATTTTTTTTGTATGCTAACGTGTACTAAGAAAGTTAACAAAAAGACGGTAACCCAATTATTATTTCTATACACACTAAGCAAAATAGCAGTATCTCATAAAAAAGGTATAAACACATGTTTTTACGGTATTTTGACTGTATGACAAGAAACAACACTTAATATATTGTTAAAATTCATTTTAATAAGTACAAAAAATAATCTGTAAACAAAAGAGAAAACTATATTTACAAATCTTTAATTTACTCGAAACTAGCTTTTTTGAGATACCGCTTTTGCCTTTAGTGCGGCAGTATTATACCTACCTACTTAAGATTATAAAAAAAATCCAAACCGTGATTCATGAATTTTTTCAAAGTTTAGCTATCACGTTTTTTTGTTTATCATTTTATCGTTTCGTTTCTCTAACGCAAGGTGAGTAAGCCCAAACTAAAACCACCCTTAGCAAAGCTCGGCTGGCTCGGATTAAAATTCGGTATGCATCTGAAATAACATACATAAAAACCATGTAGCGCAGTGAATCTTGTGACAGCTTGTGTTTAATTTGCTCTAAGTAGAAAGCATAGAGGTGAATTATTTTTAAACGTCAATTTATAGTTATCTACAATTTTTAAAGCGTGTCTAGTTTTTCACTAACATTAGGTTGGCAGCACTGCAGGGAGGACAAACTTGGGGTCGCTAATGGAGACACACGCATTAAACGCGGCCCGCGTGCCGCGACAACATTGACACAGACGGGGGTTCCTAATTAGTTTAAACCTTGTGGCGGGGGCGCCCCGAGATCGCCACAGGAGATAACGAAAGTTTGCGAAGAATTATACGAGACCACGATGCCAAGGGTCCTAGGGTGCTGAATTATTTATTCGTTCATAGTATCAAGAAGTTCTTTGTGTCTGCTAAGACTTTCTATTATATTATCATACAAAAACAAACTAATAAGTAGGTACTAGATAGATAAATAAAAGTTTATTGCATAAAATTACACACACGCAAATATAACAAAGCTTAAGCAAAATAATATAAGGTACATAGAAGAACGTTAACGTTAAGGAATAACTTGCCATAAAGATAAGAGGCATGTTTTTTTCATATTGGTTTTGCGTATTGTGAGCCAAATAAAACATTGTTTATTGTTTTCAAAATTCCAGTATTGTTAGCAACTTGTATCATCGCAAATCTATCTTCAAAAAAGCTACAGCTGACCGGCAGCTTAAATTTTTATCTGGGGATCGAAAAGCCTGTTTATTTTTATTACAGTTTCATAGCGTTACCGCATAATGCGTGCGTAATTCAATTTCCACGTCTCGTCTGCGGCGCGGCGCTCGTAAGCCGCAATTTATTCAGCCCTATTATTATTGTGTACACTTACTTAGATCCCATTATTTTCCAATTTAATTTGAGTTTTAAGAAGATTTTGGAGTTATCCTGTTTTATTATGTGAAAGCGTTATCCCTATTATATCACTACATAGTATAAAATAAAGTCGCTTTCTCCGTCCCTATGTCCCTATGTCCCTTTGTACGCTTAAATCTTTAAAATTACGCAACGGATTTTGATGCGGTTTTTTTTAATAGATAGAGTGATTCAAGAGGAAGGTTTATATGTATAATACATGCATAATATACTGAAGGATAACCCACAATAACCATTTTCCCGTGCGGAGCCGGGGCGGGTCGCTAGTAATATTATAAATGCGAAAGTAACTCTGTCTGTCTGTCTGTCTGTTACGCTTTCACGCCAAAACCACTGAACCGATCTTGATGAAACTTGGTATGGAGATAGAATAGACCTTGGGAACGGACATAGGCTACTTTTTACCTCGGGAAAATACCTCATTCCCACGGGAATGACTGTAAGCGCGGGTAGAGCCGTGGGGCGGAAACTTGATGAAACATTGTATCACCAATCTGAGCTTGGGGTATGATAGAATAGACCTTGGAGATGCATATAAGCTACATTTTACCGCGGGAAAACTTCTCATTCCTACGGGATAGAAGCGCGAGTGGATTTTTTTGACGAAACTTGGTACAGAGATAAAATAGACTCTGGGGATGTATAAAGGTCACCTTTTACCGCGGGAAAATCCTTTTTCCCAAGTGAAAAATAATAGTACAGATGAAAAGTTTTGATGAAGAATGGTACAGATATAAATTTAACCTAAGATTAGAATATAGACTAACTCTTACCGCGGGAAAATACCTTATTCCCACGGGAAAAGGTAAGTCGCGCGGGAAGTTTTGGTGAAACTTAGTACAGATATAGAATAGATCTTAGGGATGGATTAAGGCTAACTTATAGAGCGGTAAAATGCCTCATTCCCACGGGAAAATTGGAAGGGCGGGCGGAAATTTTCGATGAAACTTGATACAGGGATATAAAAGATTTTGGGTATGGATAAAGGCTACCTTTTACCGGGGGAAAAAACTTCATTCCCACGGGAAAAATGGTAGAGTGGGCAAAAAGTTTTAATTAAATTTTATTACAGAGATAGAAATGGTACAGGGAAAATTCGAAAAACAACGCGAGCGTAGCTGCGGGCGGGGCAGCTATTCAGTTATAAATTCAAAGCTTCTATAAAGGGTGTAAGGACACTCCAAAGTTATTTTGATAATATTCTTAAATGATAATATTAGACTGAAGTAAATTTGCATTGCTAAACAATATTCTTTTACTCTTGTTATAAAATGAAATATTTACAACTCTTCAACTATTTTCATCCAGATAAAATATTTTACAGAGCTCATAACGTAAAAGATACGGCAAGACTACCAGCATCACAAAATGGCTAACAAGACCCGTTCGGTACCACTCGGCACTAACAAAAATATACTGAGGGTTATAAAGCAAAACATGCAAAATATTCGTGGTATAAAGCGGAATAGCAAAGTAGCATTAAAAGCGGCGGTCGAAGCAGCCGAAGCGAAAATTCGGCACTAATGCAACCACTTTCCGGAGTCAGGCGCAGAGGAATAAATAAAACATGGACGAGCGGTAATGTACACTCCGAGGTCTGCTGGGTAAAGGTCGCGGCCAGGAAGGCGGCGGATCAGACAGCGGAGCTGTGAAAAACGCGATCCGCGAAAATGATACGGTCAACAAAGTAAGCCAAATGTGCACCGTGATTGAATTCCATTCAATGGTCCTAAAAACCGTCTACAATCCAAAGTACTCAGCTTAGCGTAATCCTAACAGTACTGCTAATCTACATACAAATTGAACTTAATGAAGTAAACTTAAGTTAAACAGAAATTGCCTAAGGTCTGTGGGTGGAGTTTGAACTGCGAGTTCTTTTCCATTGCAAGTGCTTTTGTACATATTCATGCCTAGAAAAATTTCTAAAACTGCAATTGAGATTTAATTTTAACTTGACTAATATAATCACCCAGCGCATTTCTCGTTACCTATACTCGTAAATATATAGGGTGTTAGTGACAGCTATGCAAGAACTGAAATGCAACTTTCTGTCAGCTCCTTTCCAATCTCTTTGACTTTCTCAAAGAAAAAACTAAAACAAAGTTATTTCTTCTTGAACTGATAATATCTACTTTGGAATGCCTTTTTTGTTCATTTTCGAGAAAACTTGCTCAAAACCGTTGTCTGAACGTTCTCAGCAATGAGTTGGACTACGTAAATCAAAATGGTAGAGAGATAAAACCGAGGCACAATTTTCAACGAACACACGTGAAAATTCAAAGTTTTAACGTCCCCACGAGAAAACTAAATATAAAGCAACTACTAGACACAGATTTTATGGCCACAACATAACACTCTCTTCGAAAATTGCAGCAGAAAATTCTCGTGTATGATATTTCAGGAAGCAAATTGCAGTGATAAAAGATCTTACGATACGAGAGCGGTGTGTTTTAAGTATTGCAATCTCCTTTTCTCATATATACATTTTGCAGATTAAAACGCAAATTCTGTGTTCCGTAAAATTCAAATTTTGAGTGAAGTCTATTGAATTTTAGAACGTGATAATGTTCATAACCATCGCATAATTAGATGTGTTGTTTTTAGCTTAGAATTGTACCAACAACACTACTCCTTCTGTTGGCGTCATATGGAGTATGGAGTAACTCTACAGTGGAGCGACTTGAAGATAAATAACCCAGAAGATAATCATGAGCGTTCACTGGAATAACCAACAACAACTGCGATCGCTAACCCATCCAGCAAGCGGGCGAATATAGCAATACTCTGTTTCAAAACATAACTGACAGTTTTAATCTTACTTAACAGCTCTATGATGAACGGTGCAAACTCCAAAATGTTCAGCTTGGCCTGTTCTCGACTGTATCCTTACTACTTGTACGTGTTGACTCTGAATTGTTCTTTTTATTATAATTATTTTACTTCGAAGAAAATATATGGCTATCTATTCTACAACCTGATGACAATAGAAGTAGAGAATCCGTCTCATCGAACATTTCATATCCCTATATCTGCTTGTATACCTGGTATAGGAAATGCTATGTGACTTTCATGGCACTCCTGCCCCATATCTCATAGTGCACTTTGAGACGCGTACCAACGTGAATAGATAAATAAATAATACATGAAGCTTCGCTCCGCCACCCGCCATCACGACGCATAATATGGCTGTTCGCTGTCACACAAACAGAAAGTTAGATGAATGGGTCTATGTATACATACATCTTTATTTGGATAAGTAATAAATATTATTATAAATAGGCCTTTCTCATAAAAATTGTTTTCCAAGATACCACATACATTGTTATAACATAGCGAAAAATTTAATGACTGATTAAAAATTATATTTTAAAAGATACATCAAAATATAATTTATATAACATACCGAAAGATACCTCTGAAAACAATGTTTTCCAAGAAACGTCAAAATATAATTAAAAAGATAAACATAGTTGGCTAGCTAAAACAATTCTAGGATATCGCAATTTCTTTTACAATGCATGTGCTCGAAAAGAGCGTTTTTCTAAGCAGTCAAACAGTGCGGAAAGTAGCACTTTTCCGCACTAGTGCTTTTTACTTTTCAGTTTTTTTTTAATTTTTGCTCAGCCTGTCATTCAGCCAGTCAACCTAACATTTCAGTATTTGAGATATTTTTATAACCAATTGTTACTAATATAAAGGGAACAATAAAAATAACAATTCAATAAACGCGTTTATAATTAGTATAATAACTTTAGAAATTGATTTTTATTGATAAATTACGTTCAAATATTAATTAAAAATTTGCGTGGCTGAATAAATTTTACTCATTGCCTTATTGCGATTCGACAGCTTTGCACATGCGCAGTAGATGTTTTTTTCAGTGCGAATGTGTTTTATTTATGAAGCCCGTCATTTATACGCCTTTTTAATATAACTGTTTTTTTTCTTGCACAATGCATTGTAAAATGTTGTATGATACACGTGCGAAAGATGATTTCCGATTCGTGTCGGCTTATACACTCGCTCGCTTTGCTCGCTCGTGAATAAAATGACACTCATCGGAAATCACATACTTTCCGCACTAGTATCATAAATAACTATTACAATGCATGTGCTCGAAAAGGAGCGTTTTCTAGGCAGCCAAACAGTGCGGAAAGTAGTACTTTTCCGCACTGTGCTTTTTACTTTTCAGTTTTTTTTTTATTTTTGCTCAAGCTGTCATTCAGCCAGTCAACCTAACATTTCAGTATTTGAGATATTTTTATTACCAATTGTTACTAATATAAAGGGAACAATAAAAATAACAATTCAATAAACGCGTTTATAATTAGTATAATTACTTTAGAAATTGATTTTTATTGATAAATTACGTTCAAATATTAATTAAAAATTTGCGTGGCTGTATAAATTTTACTCATTGCCTTATTGCGATTCGACAGCTTTGCACATGCGCAGTAGATGTTTTTTTCAGCGCGAATGTGTTTTGTTTATGAAGCCCGTCATTTTATACGCCTTTTTAATATAACTGTTTTTTTTTCTTGCACAATGCATTGTAAAATCTTGTATGATACACGTGCGAAAGATGATTTCCGACTCGTGTCGGCTTATACACTCGCTCGCTTTGCTCGCTCGTGAATAAAATGACACTCATCGGAAATCACATACTTTCCGCACTAGTATCATAAATAACTATTGAATGCGTATTCATTTTTTATGAGATAAATCATTTTGTCAGATTTACTTTGTCACAAATGCATAAAAACAAAAGAGTGACCATCGTAAAATGAAAAGGGACATTTAATTCGGTTAACGAATTAATTACTTAAATTAGCTTTAAAAGCTTTATTGTACATTAACCCTTTTTACAAGCAAGGTGTGCCCCTGCGCTTTGTTATGGTTTCCTAGCCCGTGAAATATACACAAAACAATGCCATTACTCTACCTTCTAACTGGTATAATTTAAAGCTAACAAAAATAAATTTCCCGGAAAAGTGCTTTAAAATTCCCTTCCGTAGGCAATTTAAGTTAAAACAAGATAAATTTAGCGGAAAGTTAAAACACTTTTTTCGTTAAAACTTTTCTTCTCCCTCTATTTCCATTTTCCTGTTAAAGAAATACAACTCGCAGAGCGCAGGGTGTTCTTCCAAATTCGATTTTGATACCTTCCATCAAAAAGTCATTTCCTCGGAAAACAAAGCCACCAAGAAAATTTCTAATACCATCCAATCTAAATCCAATTACTTCCACCCCGAGTATTAGTCACACGCAGGCTGGCTGTGCGATAGCATCTTATAACCTGCCAAGTTTTATAGTCAAATCATTGCTTCGAGGGTACAGCAACTAGTGGTAACCATAAGTTGCCAGGGTTATAGGAATCAAGGTAGACGTCACGCGAGTTGTCGCCCGGTAATGAAAATTATAAGTAGGGGGTAATACGTAATCCTCGGACGGCGGCTACCACGAATGGCTAGAGTAATCAAACCGTAAAATTCTGATTAGACTCCACATCAAGCTTCAAGCTTACACAAAATCACCACATAATTTTAACAAGCACCTTGCTTTCCTGTTGTGTTGGTTTTGCTTGAGGTTAACCTACCTCATAAACCCTGGTGCCAGAATTATTGTGCCGCCTAAGGTTTTTAACACGGCTCTTGTAACAACTACGTCCGTAGATAGTAGCCAAACCAAAAGATTTACGTGCCTTCCGAAGCACGGAATCAATATTCTTTTCGGATAATCAGGGGATTCAGCTAATGTCCTTACAAAACTGGGTATAGTCTCACAAAGTGATATTTGTTCGACAAGGTCCCCACCAGGATTCAAACCCAGAATCTCCGCGTGTTCACCACTTGAGCATAGAGCCTGGCCGAAATAAAGATTAAACAAATTAAATTGTCGCGTTAACGGTACAATTTTAATTTGAAAGACAAAACTCCAATTCGGCTGGGATCCGCGCAGAAGCAGATTAATTTAGGATTACGAGCTGCAAAAGCAACAGTAAAATGCAAAGTTTTGCCATCACTGTGTTTGTTCTCAACGAAACAAGAAAATGGAATATAAATAGCATTTAAAGGGTTAACTAGACACTTTAATAAAGCTTTAGGCCCGTTCATAAAATAGAGATAAAGACATTCTCTGACCTGAAATTTAATGTTATAAGCTACGAATTACTGTGTTAAGTGTTTCTGTGTGAACGAAACGATTGAAGTTCTCAATCGGGTAAGTACCTAAATGTCATAAAATTAAGGACTTAATATTTCATTTTTGCATTTTTCTCCATATTTCTCTATGGTGCTGAAACGTGGACTTTGAGAGAAAGTGAGAAAAAGAAGATAGATGCTTTAGAGATGTGGTGTTGGAGAAGAATGCTCCGTATATCCTGGACTGTTTTGGACGTTCCGAACCAACGTCTCAATTCTACAAGAACTGAATATCAAACGGCGTCTATCTTCCATCGTTCAAGGTCGCATTCTCACTTTCTTTGGACATATCACACGGCGAGAGGACACGTCTGTGGAGCGACTTGTAGTCCAGGGCAAAGTGGATGGCGTGAGGGCGCGCGGTAGATCGCCAATGCGCTGGACTGACCAAGTGAAGTCTGCTCTGAATAGTCCACTTCACGAACGTGCGAGGAAACTTCGGTACGAGAGGAATGGCGACAAATAGTTAAGCTTGCCACCCTTGCTATGACGACCAAGACCACTCTGCCAAGAGTGTAATGACAAAGAAAAAGAAGAAAGAAGAAAATTTCATTAGTCTACTTTTCACGAAGGAAATCATCGTGAGAAATCATGCACATTTGCGAAAAAGAAACTTTTTTATTTCACATTTGCGAAGAGAGGTTTTTGTGTGTAGTTTACCAACCAGCGCTAGGCCTGCGTTGTTGACTAAGGTCGAGCACGAGAACCCGGAACTTGCTCGAAGAAGGTGATTCAATTCACCCTGATCAGGGTAGGTTCGAGCCCCTCGGTGGGGACATGATGATAGGCTGTTAACGACATTTTCGAAAATATTTATTCTGATTTCTATGGGCAAAGCCTAGACAGAAAAAAAATCCAAATTAATTTCAAACAACAGGGCGCTACATAAAATACGAATTATCTTAATACTAGGAGTGCAACAACCAACAGAGCTACCATTATTTGCACGGCAGCTTGAACATTTTGCGTCGAACGTAAATTTGCTTAGTCTGTGCTAACCCTTAATTACTTCTAAGTTGCAGGCTTGAGTCTTAGTAAATTGCATGTCCTACTTGCTCTACTGTAATTGCTTATTTCGTCTGATTTATAAGCGTTTTATCGGATATTTGCATTGATAATTAGGCGATGTCACGCGACAGAAGAAGTGAAGTGGGCGTTCGCAGGACTACTTTTCAACTATTCTGATTGAAATATAACCCCAGTCTGGAATATGCTGAATGTGTCCAACTTAGGTCCTGTTCTTATAATTAAATGAATAATTAACTTAAAGCGGTTTATAGGAACTTAAATACGTTATTTAAGACTTCCGTAAGTAGTTTATACTATTACATAAAATATATAGTTCTGTGCCTAGGCTTGCAAAACTATTTTATTATGAAAGTAAACAAATATAATCGGCAAACAGAATACACTTATAATTGTCTAGTTCACAACAAAATATTTAGAAAAAAATTGTTTGTCGTATTATATTATTTTAATATTTTAATTGTTTTTATTTATTAGGGAAATTAACAGCTTATAGTAATGATTCCAATTTCGATTAAACATGGAATTATGAGCTTTAAGCCAAAACAGAATTCAGTAGTTATTTAATACAAACTAAAAAAGCTATGCACTGGTTTTTTAAGTGTAATCTATTGTCCTTTTCTGTTTTTGAGGTATCTACCTACTATCTTCTTTCTCATTAATTTAAAATAAACAATGAAACAAATTAACTAAGTAACAAATTACGATCTATGGGGCTGTTCATTCATTATGTTAACAAAGATAGGCTTAATGGTATTCTAAAAAAATGTTATCCTAGAATTTATTACCTTTATCGAGTTACCATTTGCCCTCAGTATTTTTTCAACGCCAGTGAGAAGGGAAACGAAACACAATGATTTATAACTGGCCAGTCCACTTTTCAATGGACTACTGTTTTTTTTTTCAACCGACTTCAAAATGGAAGGAGGTTCTCAATTCAACCTTGCATAAAAATCTATATAATAAAACTGTAGAGGTCGAACATCTGTACATAGAAAAAATATGCTAAAAACCGAGTCAGGGTATGTAAGAAGCAATATAGAACATATCTAGACTTTTTTTTCTTTCTCTGTTTGTATGTTTGTCTGTTTCTACGGGCCAATCTCCGAAACTGATGCTGGGCCGATTTGAGTGAAATTTATATCCCTGTCAACATCTTAGATACTTTTGATTCCAGAAAATTAAAGAGTTCCCGTAGGATACTTAAAAATTACTACGGAAAAGTTGAAAAACAATGCGGGCGTAGTCGTGGGCAGACAGATAGATAAAAATAATATGTTTGTTTTGGGTTTGTGTTTGAGCATATTATTAACTCTTTTGTTTGTTGACATATTTTCAAAAATATTTTTGTTTTTAGTTTAGTTAGCTTATTTTATCTTTATTGTTATAAGAGCTTGGTTGCCTGGCTTTTACATATACTCTTGAAAATATTACAGAAAATGTAGTAATACATCTTATTATTTGAAGTTGGTTGACCTTTTTTAAAGGTTGCATATTCAAACTGATAACACAACAAAACCGTCTCATTATAAATGTTTATGATTGACATAACATCACAGATATTTTCGTTTCGCTTTTTATCTTGAATGTTGACGTTTTTATTCAACTTTAGGGGTCGTAAAGATAAATATATCTGAATTGAATTCCGATAACATGAAACCGGAGTGAACTAAATGAGCCATATGAGGCAATACAATGCACATGACTGTATCCAATCCTATTTAGGTGCAATTTATGATCAATCAAATAAAATTTCTTTGATGATGTCATGGGAATTTGGTAGAAACCATATCGAAAACGTTGCGATAATGTAATGTGAAAGGGCTGATTCTTGTTATTACGTTTTAACTTTCTTAAAGGATGTTCCTTTCACGTTTTTGAGAAAAAATGTACAGGATGTTGGCAATCGAAATTTAGCTACAGTTATTTTATAGACATGCGCTCTTGTGTTCGTACTACTAAACTGAGCGCTACGCACACAAAGACAATGTGTACACACAAGATGGGTCGCCTGAACTCGTGAAATAAAGATCTGTACATCAAACATATATGTAAAGCCGGCTCTACATTCTCCATAAAACATGACGAGACATGCCCAATACGAGGGTATTGGCCCATTTTCGTGTTGTCTCACTTATTATATATTGGCCTTTCGACAAAAATTCGGACTCTCGGCAAAACTCCAGAATGTAGAGCTGGCTTAACATGCCGATCGCGCTAGATTACCAGTCACAGAGCTTGGAAAATCAGCGCGCTTCGAGTATAGAGTGAATGCGAAGACGTCCAACGTAATTTGAGAGCCTGCGCTATTTTTTAAATATCATTCATTCAAAATAATGGCTCTTACCTCTCCCGTCCTTTTCAAAGTCAGTTGAAGCTCAATACGGACTACTATTTGGTATTCTGTGTCAATACGGCGAATTTGCGCCACAAGCGTAGGTCAATTAAAAAACGTCCTGTTTAATTCCCATATGAATGAAACAGACGGCATCTGAAATTTAAGTTTAGAATGACTTGGGAGAATTTCCACTGTGAAATGGTGTCGAAAAATAAAACCTCGAATTTGGCATTACTTATTCATTCATAAGAGTGCCAACATCCTGTCAGCTTCGAAAATATTTGCGCATTATGCAGTGAGGATGCACATATTTGGACGCGTCAAGATCTGCAAATATTAGGCGTGATTCCGGCAAAACGCTTAAAATTAAACGGGCAAATGGGGCTACGCTTGTAATAAAAAATCTTTACCCATTTCCGTGTATTATTTATAAAATACAAAGGATCTAAGTGGTGGTTTACCAAATGTTGTAAGGATATGCTCAATCAATGTTTTGGTAATTTATGGAAGCGTCGATGTTTTTTCATTATCCAGGAAAATGTTCAGAACACTTAACCGTAAACTGTCGTTTGCGGCTTCTGAATTCAATTCATACACCTTATAAACTTGGAATTCAAATTATTTCAAATTTCGATCTCCAAATCAGCCAGTATCGCAGCCACTGAGTCATCCTCCCGCGCACTGCCCGCCCGCCGTCACTCACATTTCCCTTAATTAAAGGAAGACAAGTCAAACCCGTAGGAGCTTCGCAAGGACGTAAATATTCAGATACGCCTCCTGTGACGCACAGACGGCTTTACGATGGGAACGCACTCGGCAAACCGGATTATTCAAGTTTTGATTTAAGTTTGGAAGGTTTTCAATGTAGTAAGTAAAGACTTGACGTGAATCTATGGAATGTTACTGGCTGTTTTGTCTTTCCACGTGTGTTAGTATGCTTGTACTTAGTATGCTTGTATGATGTTTGATAACGCTGTGGATGGAAAAAAAAGGAACCCATAATAAATTTGTCGTGCAGAAAAATTTGAGAGCAATATCGTTAGTTATATTTTAATGCATATACTAGAATTCATATGAAACTTTCTACTTCTGAACTAGATAAAATAAGAAATATGTATTTAGAGTTAAATATAGGTACCTACAGTCTTTTTATAAGTGATTTCGCATTGAGCACAAAATGTGTTTCTCTGGACCTCGCGAATAATATGATAGAATAGAAATAATAATAATAAAAAAAACTCAGATTATGCTGTAGGTATATTTTCCATGATTATTTTTCCTTTGTGTGTGGTTCCATACAGTAACACCTTTTTTCCATACAATAAAAACTTTTTCATAAAATCATTGAACTTTAAATTGTAAAATTTCTACACAGCTTAGTTTGTTCAGCATTTAAAATCTAAAACCTCTAAGCTTCCTGTCTTTCCTTGGGGTTATAAAATAAGAAAGTACCATCCTGTGTCACACCTATTAGACTTCTATCTAAACATCCTTCCTCGGCGTAACATCCTCAAGAGATCAACGAAGGCGAATGGGTAGGCGCAGCATAACTCACACTCTAACTGATTGAACAAACATGGGACAAAGTTACGGAAAACCAAGTAAACTAAGAGCCAGTGACTGATTTGGACGTTGGCTAATTACATTATGCTATTAGCGGGCGACTAATTACTACGTATATGCTATTAGCGGACTATTTCTCGTTTTCTCAAATCTTTATTTTCCAATCATTATTATTTCGATGAAATCACGATGGTGGTAGACAAATTCTGAAGAAGACTATTTTTAAATAAAAATTATTGCAATCACTAGGGAGGGTACTAGTTAAATCAGGGTGGGCCCTGTCAAAGCTTATTATAGTCAAGATTTTTCACTTGCTACCTAGCAGAGGTCTCAATCCATCTTCTCTCATGAGCATTGCAATTGATGCGAGAGGATTTTCTCTTCTAAAAAGGTGTTAAAAGGTTCATAGATTGCTAGACAAGCTTTGGAATTAAAATTTAAAACAAATGAAACAATATTCTGTTCGACCCGCATTAGAAGTTGGCTCTAGGACTACATACGTTACATTGCGTAACGCAAAGCCAACACGTGTTAGAGTTTCACCCAAAATCCGTGAGATGATAACACTCCACTTAGAGTAAAAGCAGAGATAGTGACAAAAGTGACAATCCATTTAAACTGCGCAATCGCAGACTTATCGAGAAAGTGCTTAACTTTGTGAAATGAGACTTTTTATCAGTTGGATCCGGTGCTAAGTAATCGTCATTTGGTTTTTAATCTCTAAGATGGCGTTGACGTAAGAAACTTTTTAGTATCTTTGCTTGTAGATTCGACTCTTTTTCTTACGCTAAATACTTTAAATAAGTACCTATATTTTGTTTAGCTCTATAGAATATTTTTAAAGTAAAATCCTTTTCCTGCCTCATATAATATCAACTCATCAATAAACCAAATCCGTCCACATTGTTTTTTGAAATGGAACAAGGACTAAATTGCAACCATACTACATACTTACTTTCACAATCATATCATTCATTATATTAATGACATAACTTTACAAAGCAAGTGCTAATTGATAAACTAGTGACACAAATTACTTCATACTTATAATATTGCAAACGCGAACGTTTGTGAGGATGGATGGATATTTGTTACTCTTTCACGCAAAACTACTGAATGGACTTTAATGAAACTTTACAATAATCTAGCTTATACATCAGAATAACACATAGGCTACTTTTACCCCACTCCCTTGAGAAAATCTGTTAACACGGGCGGAGCGGCGCGGCGGGGCAGAAAGTTAGTAGGTAGGTATTAAATAAAATTGTAAACACCGCCGCCATTTGACCACTTTCTGCTTGATAAAGGTAAAATATATTTTTGTTACTTCACAAGTACATCAATTGTACATAAAAAGTAACTACCTAAATACATTTCTGTGAAACTAGAGATTCTTCAATTCATGGCGGCAGAGCTGGAGATCTGGAGAGAGAGAAAAACAAAAGACAAACGCCATAGAATTTGGAGATCGTGACCTCCAATAATAATTCATCTATGAGTACGGTTCGCGGGTATCGTTTCTATGTACGCTAGTACAATAGTAGTTTAATGTGAAACAAGGTCCTTTTACAACAAATCCTGCAGCGTTCATCAAAACAAAGACATCAGTATTTTTCCACCCACCATGCCGGCGCAGTTCAAACAATGCTGCATTTTAATTTTCTCCGTGTTTCCACAAACAATAGGCGGGTAATAGGCCTGGCAACCCCAGCCCTTTGTCCCGGCTGGCAACACTAAACAATACCTGGGCCATGAACTTGCATTATCGTGCACCTAATGGGTTTTGTCTGTCTATTCTGCCCCAAAATGAAAATTTGTATACGCACCATGACAAATGCTCGCGCGTTCCCACGATGGGTGAACTTATGGTAACTGAGCATTGTCTTTTAATACCGTTTTGTTGTAATGATTGTTGATGATTAGGCACATTTTTTGCGATCTTAATGCTTAAAATCATGTTACAGAATTTGATTTATCATACTGATATTTAAAATGTGTCTAAAAATGAATCATTTTGAAATTTACCACCTCAGGCGAAGACAACTAGCTAGTAAGATCATATTTGTTTAGGTTTAGGTCTAGAAGTAACATAATAATAATATTCTGCGTAAGATTATTAAGAATAATTTTACCCACATTGAAAGTCGGAAATAAATTTTAGCTAATCTTTAATTTAATATGCAAGATATTTATGAATTATAAATCAATATAAACAATATTTCCAACAACTCGAACTTTTGAGATGAAACACCGTTATTAATTACATTAAAAAGTAAGCGAAAAAAAAATCTTCTCAAAAACTCTAAAGTTGCCCCATCACGTAATTTTCCGAGGAACAACTTTAAGCCAAACTTGTAAAATGTGGACCCCCTGGATCCGAGAAAAGTTTAAATTGCCCTCCTCTTTTTTCACTATCTTCTTTGCGCAGTTACTTTTTCCTATTTAAACTTGGTAAAGTTGGCCATTTTATTTTAAAAAGCCTCTGGACTAGTGTTCGTGGTAAGTTTTGCATTGCCTCTTGATAAAAAGACCATTAAGAACGATTTTATTGTGACGCTTGAACTGTTTATAGACTCAGCGTGGCGCTTTTTATTCTAGCACTTAGTTTTCACGTCCTATAAGATTGTCAGCCAGCCAATTGGTTGGGACTTGAATGTGCAAAAGAATGGCTCAGATTTCTTTTTAGTAGGTACTATGAGAATGAGTACGTACCCTTTGTTGAATATTTTAATTTTGTAGGTACCGGAAAAAATGACATGTTGAACATTTGTCTAAAAAGTCTTGTATGAAAAATGGCATAATTGATTATTTTAGCTCAAAACGTGTTTCAGTTTCAGGCACAGAATAAAAACAAATTTCGAACTCGCTAGAAAAGAAAAAAATGACTTATTAACTAAATTTTATTGTAAGTGATGAAAATTCTTTGAACTTTAGTCGCTTATGTTGTGGCTAGACCGTTGCTTTTACCTCTTTTTACCGATCTCATACTATACAAAGTTGACCAACCTACGTACGCTAAGCCAGCAAGGTATTACATAGATCGAGAAATAGTTTTATATACATACCTACCACAAAAGCATCGGTAAGTTTTGCTATACCTGAAACTTAACTAGATATTGTTTACTATCTATAACAAGTAACCTGTTGGATAGGGATTACAACGAGCTGTACGTTAACGTTGTTTTTACTGGCAGGTTGAATAGGAAAGCAAATTCACAGTGTACTCGAAACCCTGCAGTTCGCTATCCCACTTCACTGTCCACTATCATTAGAATGTCCAAGATACGCAAATAAAACGTCTGGGAGTCCGCCATTCAATTGCTCTCGTACCGTCAAGAGCCCTCGAATTAAGCATCTCTGATCCGAACACATTATTACCGAGTTGGTACTAAGAATTGTAGGTACTATGCGGTTTAACTAAGAATAGGACTGACGACGAGTCGCCATCTTGGTCAGCAATATGCACGAACTTCACTAATGATGTGTAAGGTGTACAAAATGCAAAACTTACAAAGTGTTTAGGTATAAGTAGGTATAACTAATAAATACTTAACATTTCTGTCATTAGGTGCGTGAAAAATAATACAGTAGACCTTTGGAGCTAGTTTGTTTGGACAACCACCCTTCCCTATCATGGTACAAAAATATTCTGTGACCATGGGATCACATATAGGATTCGTCTAGACTGTACCAAAGTCAAAAACAGACATACGTGTATTTTCGGTATTTTTTATACGAGGTCAATAATTTTTGCACAGACATTACTTTGCCGTCAGTATAAATATGACATTTCTCACGTGAAGTTCGCAAACACGCATTCTTACTCTTAGTTGAACCGCATAGTACTCGTCTACAACCACTCAAGGTGAGTACTCGCTAATCCATACCGTTAATCCCTTTGTGCCTACCACGCTATTCTCACAAGAACCGTTTCTTTAATAAGTATCTATTCATGCTTTTAACTCGTTGAATTTATGTTCCCTAAGCACACTCTTAAGTTTAAGCACTTCGCACTCAGTCAAAACAAAGATGGCCGTCTGCAATTTGCTAAATCGACACAAGCGCACCTCAATACGTTTTGAGGGAGAAAATAAAATTTAAAATAAAGAGTCATAATTTAACCCTTCCGACCCCACACGAGATATGCATACGGTTTGTGCTCATAAAGTATAACTCGAGTCATTACACGTTCGGAATCCGTGGAAAGTTCTCTAACCCGTCGTGCAAGGGGCGAGTTTCGCTGAAATTTCACAATGTTGTTCCGCAATTTGTACACACACCTTCGCATCAGAATTCATGGTTGCCATGGCAACCCCCTCTGTGGTAAACTCCCTGCACTCGGTCTTGTTTTCAAAATTTCCCCGAAAGGCCTGTGTGTTGTTTAATCTGAATTAAAACAATAAAATAACCCAATACGCTTTGTTTTTCCCGTGGACGCGGGTAATGGGGTTTGTAAAGAATATAAAATTTTGTAACATAACAATGCAATTTTGGACGTTACCTTTTTAATGGGTTGTAAAAATATGGACGTATTCTGGACACAATTCTGTTTCAATTTCTATTAAATATAAAATATTTTTACCAAAGCAAGTGATTGTAGAATGACGACCATTGAAAATCGATAAGTTTTGAAACAATAGTATAAAAGAAACATCTAAATAGAACTTACCTCGATATTAATTTAATGAAGCACAAGCGTACAAGTTAATTTACAACATTTACAAAAAAAATATGTTAACGCAATCATTTTCTTTTTTTGGCTATTCTGAGATGATTAACAGTCACATAGTCCAGAGAATGGGTAAAAACTTAAATTGTGTAACCGATAACAACTGCAATCCCTTCAATTCCTAACAAAGTTTGCCAAATACGTGGAATTATGACAACACCTCGCTTACAGTGAAGAGGCCTCTACAACTGCCAATGGACTATCCAAATAAATAAGTTTTGAACATTTTTAGAATTTCGCGGTTGTTTACTACATTAACAAAAATTTTACCATTATCACTGTAAACTATGGTTTATTTCATATTAATCCGGACAAAAGGTCATTGACGTCTGCATACAATGAGCACATTTTTTTCAAACGATACGATAAAACTGTAGGAAATTATCGCAAAATACGTAATTTGGCATACTGTAGTAAAAGACGGGATGACCTTGCCAGACATTTTGGCGTTACATTATTTTTTATAACTTTCAAGAAAAAAAAGGGTTCAATATGGGGTCAATAAACTTTTTCTGGATTTATATGAAACAGAACAGTCGAAATCCGTAAAAATATGTTAGAGTACGAGTGGTAAGTTTTGTTTTGAAATTTTTGGAATTCCTTTATACCTATCTGTGCTGTCTCTATCAAGAACAGTTTCTTTAACCTCAACAACGAGCTTAATTATTGCGAGCCCATTCTAACATTAGACATTCAAATGTATTCAGTCGCTTATCAGCAGATATCAAGTGGTTATAATCTGTGCGGACGCAGCGCCCCCGCGAGGTATGGGGGCGCTAAAGTAGCGAGGAAGCCAGGGGCGGTAATTGCTCGTTAAAGTTCATGGGCCGTGGCGCCACAGGATCGAGGGTGATGCGTGGCAATTGACGGCGTACACTGCTGTGACAAAATTGTCACCAGCTTGAAGAGCTTTTTTTTTTCGAAAGATATTTCTTGCCAGCCAGATATAAATTCAACGTGTATAATAATAGGCCATGGTCTAAGAAAACAAGGTCTAACCATTAGACCACGTGACTGACACGAGCCTACGTCATTTCTACGTCATTTTGCCTATTCATCCTTGTCGAATGCGTGTAATAGACAAGGATGAACAGCGCAAAATGACGTAGGCTTGTGTCAGTCACGTGGTCTAACGGTTAGACCTTGTTTTCTTAGACCATTAATAGACCAAAGCTTCTCGGGTGGTAAATCAGCTGATGAAACTGCACAAATTTTGTTCCGAAAACTTTTAAAAATCTAATAAAGAAATACTTGTCATTCAACATTTTCAAGTCAATTTGTATGATAAGTAAAAAAAAAACGAGAATTTTTTTCTCCATTTTGTGTCTCTTGATTTACATAGAAGAATATTTTAAGATTAGTCAAAAAACTTCAACTGGTGGTTCATCTGATCGACAGTTCCAAATCTCGCGAGTTTTCAGAGGCACTGTGTCATTTAGGCACTATACATTCATTTATGTATTCGTTGTGTATCACTGAGTGAAAAAAAGATAAAATAAACAGTTCTAAAACAACTCACTTTATTTTATTGTAGAATAGGTACATTACATTCATAATTTCAACCCAAAGACGTCCACAGCAGGACAAAAACCAAAATAAATGATCTGCAATCGGCTTACAGAATCCCTAATGGAGTTTAGCCACTACAGCGAGGTTAGTACAGCCATCGACGTCAACTGGATGGTTATTGATAACGTCCCCGACACTGCCGCCGCTCGACACACGACACGGACGCTTTAACTGCAGAACCGATTCAATGGGACACGACTTGACACGAGTGCTTATCAATCAAGCTGACAGCGTTGTAGATTTTTGAGATCCTTTATTGTACACAAAAACTTAGATAAACAAAACTTTTGAGAGGTATCACGGGTAAGGGGTGATCTTATCTCTCTATAATATATTATAGAGACTAGCTTTCCACCGCGGCTCCGCCCGCGTTAGCAGTTTTTCCCGTGGGAATGAGGCATTTTCCTGCAGTAAAAGGTAACCTATGTTACTCAGGGTGAACGTAGCTTTCTATAGGTGAAAGAATTTTTGAAATCGTTTCAGTACTTATTGAATTTATTCGTTACAAACAGTATTACATTATATTACAGCCTGTAGACGTCCAGTTTTGGACAAAGTCCTTGCCCAAAGATCTCCATGAAGACGATGATCGGTCCTGCCCTAAATTGTTGCGTCGAAAATTCAGAGTCAAGATTTTCCGGACTTTACAGAGAATTTAATAAAGTTTGGATTAGTGTTACTGTTGCCAATCAACGCTTGAATTTTTTTTTTACTTATATAAAATTGTTGAAATACGTTTTTAAATACCGATTGTCCGTAATTAATAACTGTACAAATTAATTAAAAGTAAATAAGTACAAAAACATATTTCAGATAATATCTTTCAATTCTATAACAGGCGGTCTCTGTTCAAAAAGAAATATACCTACTAAAAATCCATTTTATATGGTTTTTTTTTCTTCATATTATTTGCCAAACCTACATACTAAAAACAAACAATACTCTTACACTATAAGTCACAAAAGAACGTAATACCATTCAGATCAAAAGAAAGCATCGCGTTGACATTTAAGATTGCGAAAGCATTTATTTTATAATGTACAGTACCTAGTGGTTTCAAGAGTAACAAGCGTAGGGTAACTCTGAAGGACTCTTAAGAACAGCTGCCGACTTTAGACACTCGATGAGACATAGTAAAATTTTTACTCATTGGATACTAGTACAAAAAAAGTAGTTCGGACTTCGGAAATCAAAACTAAAATTCGGTCAAGCCATATTTTGTCTTATCCCTATTAGCCTTGTGTGTCCAACTGCTGGGCAAGGGCCTCTCTATTAAGACTCTCTTTTCTGTGCCTCTTCCTGTTATGGGAAAATCAAATGGATCCACAAACCTTTTTATTTCAGACAGACACAGTAGGTACTATTTATTAACAACCTATCTAGTCATTAGAGGCCTCTTTCTTCCTAGAGAGGTGCTATAATTTATCTGTACACCTTGCAGGCGGGGTGAAGATCGCAGTTTTGTTAGACACTTTTCTCTTTACCTCGAATTGGAATAGTTGGCTGGTTTAGTTTACATTCAGGAACCACAGGGCAAAAACCTGATACATTTTTCACGAAAAGCTTCTTATTCCTTACAATGGGCATGACCCTTCAAAAAGCTTTACATACGCGTTTATGACGGAACACGCCCTAAGCTAAAATTCAAATCTTTTCAAAGATTTTATTTTTAGCAAATGTCCTCAAGTTTTTAGTTGTAAAGCATTAGAACAAAACAAGGAAAGTGATAGGGTAGGACAAAATAGTCCATTATAGAGCGCTCACTCCACGTTTTAGAGGTTATTAAATTCTTGTGAATAGAGCATGGGGACTGGAGGGCTCTTGAAAACAGCTGCACGCAGTAATATTCGTCAGCACAAACAAATCTTCGATATTTCAACTCTAAATTTGATCGCTGAGCTTGCTGGATTTAGAGGCACGACAAGTCAACCAAAAAATATAATTTCCTATTGAAATATCATTCTTATACGTAATAAAATGGTTTTATTACGGTCGAACGTTTCCTTTTAGAATGATAAGCCATCTATTACGTAACTGTACGATAGATTATAGAGTTATGAATGTGAAATAAAATAATAGATCTCGCTTTTGTAATTGGATTTAAAAATAAAAGTGACAGAAATCCTTTAATTTACCTATGTATCGATTAATTTGTTGTAAATGCCAATGTACCTAATTATACTAATTTTGTAATTATCTCCTCTCTTTTCTATGACTTATAAAATGATCGTGTAAAACTTCATGTTCTCTCTGTTTTATTTAAGTAAGTATTTGTCTACATAACTGTCGACAGTATGTTTCATCGCCCATCTATTGAATACAAACAAAACCGTATAAAAACAAATCATAGCCGATGATCACAAAGATTTACATCCGTCGCATATTTGGACAAGCATCGCATGGAAAGTTTTGTTTATTTGCCCATTGTCTATGTCGGCAATAATGTAAGAAAGTAGAACAATCATGGACAACCAACCACTGCTGAATATTTAAATAGACATTTACATTAACAGACTTTCTATCTACCTACATGTATTTAGGACTCGTGATATACAAGTAACTTGTTAGATCATTAGATAATGTCAAAATGCAAACATTTATGAATTACAACATTACATTGTCGACAGCAAATGTCGCGAGCAACGATATGGATAATGTCAGCCAACATTGTACAACGATGCACGTAGCTTATGCACCCTTTGAGTAGAATAAAGGTCTAGAAGCTAGTACACTTGTGGTAGGGTATACAAATTATATGTTTGCCTAAACTGTGTGTAGAGCGCTGGAATTTTGAAGGTCTGGAACCAGTGTTTACTGTTCCGTGTCACTGTCATACATACAATAGACTGTTAAGCTAACCACCTGTTTAGATATGCAAGGAACAGATGTGACTTCCTCATAGTGCATTGTTTGAACATAAACATGTGGGTGGTTAGGAGTTGGGTCAGGTCAGGATAGAAAATATCAACCTCTGTTTGAACAGCTGGTTGTAATCAAACCATCGTGAAACGCACAAGTAATAGTGAATGGGAACAAATTGAAAGTGAAAATATCTCCTCTGACAGTTTGTTTTTTGAGCGGCTTCAAGCACCTTGTAAACTAGTCATCATCGTGACTTTAAGCTTCACTATTATTTTCTTTAAGCTCATGATGACTTCGAAAATAATAGTCGGTCGATTTCTCAGAGCACTTAGCAATTACAATAACTCTTCGAGCAACACATGACTCAGGATTATTTTTATTCTCAGTAACTGAAGTTTATGGATCATCTGCATCTCATAAACGTTTGAGTATTACGTGGGATTACACAGAAAGTTGTTGCCTCACTACTTTGAAAGCGTCTCTCGAATTCTTGCTAATACCAGCAGCAGCAGTCTTGTTTACGAAATGTGTACTCATAACGGTCGAGTGTAAGCTTAAAGTATGTGCAATGGTACCTACGATGATATTCGCAAACACTATCAAGACTTCGCGTAGTTTCTTTCCTAGCTCCGGAGATATTTACCATGAAAATTCCGTTCATTTAGAAAATGTTATACCTGTAATACCGACACCTTTACAACTCGAGTTGGTGTCGTGAACTTACACGAACTGCGGTAGGTCGTACTACAAATCGGGGCGCGTTCTCTGAAGTGCTAATCCGAAACATATGCGACAAAAAAAACTAAAGATAAAATAAAAGGTCGATTTCGAGAACACGTTGGCTGCACATTCATCGCGCTATAAAAAGATTGGATCAGTTCGAGCCAGATTGACAATGACAAGCGCTAAAGACGACGTTTATTTATTTGAACAAGTATTCCCTTTTAGCGTAGACAGACAAAACAAGGAACTTTTAGATAAGTATTGTACGCGGCGTACAAGTCGCGCCTTGTGGTAATAACTCTAGCGCGACCAGACAATGTTACTTACGCTTAAGAGCAGGATGTATTAAATTAGAAAAGTTACTTATTTCGTTGTTTTGTACATTATGCACTTTCTTATGTTACATTACTCAAACTAACTTTGATAAATCCAACAGTGTGTTTGAAATAAATCATTGTAATTCGATGCCGCAAATTTATTTTTAAAATTAAGATATCAGATTTTTGCTAATCTTTCTAGACACGTTTTGATTTTGAGTGTTGATATTTTATTTTTTGCTAAAAATAGTTATGAATTTCTTTCGTTATTTTTATTTACCCTCTTATATACGCGAACCTTCCTGTAAACCTTAGTTTTAAATGTGGATAATGGTAATATACATTTTAGAAACTACTTAATGTGTTACGATTTTAATTTATCGCTTCGATTTATAAATAGTTGTCAATATAAATAAGTACCACAAACAAATAATTTAAAACTCTAATTTCATATTCAGTCCCATAAAAGGGCAGACCGGAAACATCCATAATCAACCTAATAAAATCCATACAGAAACAAGGATTTCATTGAAATTCGATTGGGTTCCACCATAGTTCCATGGTGCATCGCCCCCATAAAATGGATCGTTTTTTAATCGACCTCAGTCGCCATAATATAGGGTGTTAATTTTTAGATATTTTTAAATGACGTAATTTAAAGGATGTCTAAGAATGTCTAAAATAAATTTTGAAACTTGTATCAATTTTTGTCCCAATCCCAATCCGGTTAAGCTTTTAACGTCGATTGTACAGCTCAAGCAAAGCTCAACGAGACTTAATAAAAACAATGTGTATCGGTAGTGCTGGTTTTCTAGAATTACTTCTTGCATATTAAGTAAAACAAAGCACTGCCTTCTTTAGGGCATAGATAAATAAAAAAATATGTCGCTGAAGTTTGGAATAAGAAGTTAATTATATGTATAATTAAACCGAAGCGCGGCTTTGCCCATCCTCGAGTTAAACTGACTGAAAAAAAATCATTTAATCTTCTTCGTGGAGATTTGAAATATAAAGAATAAAGGTATAATTGAATTAACACATTTTAATATATTTTTATATAAAAAAATATTGTATGTAAGTAAGTACCTAGATAAGTAAAACGCATATTGCATTACACAAAACACACATAGACATAGTCACAATTAACATTCAAAACAAACAAATGAAGTATTTTGTTAGGCTCTTCAATTTATTTTTTTAAACGAACAAGTTCTTGCATGTTTTTGTTTTTTTCTCTCTCTCATACTATACATTTTAGGACCCTGTATATCGTATATTGGTGGTATTGGTGTGGTGGGACACAAAAACTATCGAATATGTAATTGAGCTGTCTGAGTCACCCGCACATCTGCTGCGCACCAAACCAATGCGATTGCTATGTGGGAAGTAACTAGTTAAAAAAAAAACTTTTATTGGATTAAATATAATATTTTTTAACACGCTTTAATTACCTGTGTATTTTATAACCGACTTTTTTGGACCCAATTCTAGTCATCGTACTTATCATAGTCATAGTCATGCACTTAGGGCTGAGACAATGCAATTTGATTGACATATTAACTTTTGTATTCTCTGTTGTGTTGTGATGTCCCGCAAATATATGTTTCTTATTCTTATTTAGAAGCTGATTACTAAAGTACAAGATATAGTCAAGGATCTTTGGATATCCTTGATAGTAGATTATACAAAACGTCTCATTAATACATTATAATAAATACTTATTTCATACAGTTGTTTCACATTTAGCTGCCTGATACAATTTCGACACAACCACATAAGTAAGTATCCCTAAACTGCACTGTCGCGGGTTAGTTCCGATACTAGAGTAGTATGATATTACTTAGACCAGGAATGCCAGTTTCCAGTATGTCAGAATCCATCTAATTTTTCCCAATTTTAGAGAAGAATGATGATGCAGATGCCTTTTTAAAAAACCACAGATTTACACGCAACTTAAATACTTGTTTTCCTAACTATTAACTTCAAAAGTTTACAGAATATACCTAAATTATTGCGTACAAGAAATATAAAATAAAATTTAGAGTATGCATCTGGCTCTTTGTATTACTGAACTAGCATTTGTCTAAACTTTGTTAACCTAAAAAGTGCACCAAAATTTTACTTTTACTATATATTTTTTTCTATTTCCAGCTATGGCAATATCATAGTTCTCCCCCCCCCCCGCGTAAATAACCCCTCTTCTCGCCTCTTCAGTCTTACACACCCCTCAATAACCGCACCGGTGTATTATTTAGCAAAACGAAAGGGACTGTTTTAATGGACTTGCCCTACAGAAACTATAAGGCCCAGCGCACACCAGGAGAGGCGCGGCGAAGATACTGAGAACGTATCAATTAAAACTAAACCTTAAATATTTTGACATACGGCGGTCTCGCGCCGGCTCTCGTGGCAGCTTCGACGCGCCGCGCGCTACTCGATTTTGGCATGCCGTTTTCAACCGTATGTCAAAATATTTAAGGTTTAGTTTTAATTGATACGTTCTCAGTATCTTCGCCGCGCCTCTCCTGGTGTGCGCTGGGCCTAAGAGGGGAAAAAAGATTAGATTTCTTATCAAACAAAAAATGAAAGGAACCCTGGTTTAATTCGTAAGTACAAATTTTAGTTAATGTAGTGGGTAGTGAGGGTTGAGATTAAAATACTTTTAGTCAAGAAATAATCCATAGCTGGCGAACGAAAAAAAATCTTAGGACTTGTTTGTAATCTATTTGTTACACAATCTCACAAGTTATTTAAGAGAAAATTACACGTTTCTATTGTAAATTTTGTAAAAATTTCCAATAGAAACGTGTAAAGGAAGACTCTGCCATTGCTAGACAATTTTTTTATCATTCCATGGACGCATCTTATTGGCGATTGGCGATGGACTTGTATTTCTTTTATTACAGTTTAAATTTTGAAACTACATTTCAATCATTTCTAAGGGTAACCGACCAAGCCTTCTTTAATAACTCAATTATTTATAACCAACCATTACAATACTTAACACCACCATACGAATCGAGAAACCCAACCAAAACAATACTTTTAGTTATGGCACCAATAAAGACAAACCCACATGGGTGCGACCACAAATTAACGCGAACGCAGAAAGTGTCATTCCACATCAGCCGTAAAATTTGACAGAGCCGTTGATCCTGTATGCGGGTAGGCAATTAGCATGACCGTCTGACGCCTACACGGGCTTTGTTCTATGGAAAAGGCGTATAGACAAATCCTGGGGGCTGCGCTCGGAGGCAGTTTGTTATGAGAAAAAAGTGACTCAACAATTCTGACATCAGGGTTTGTGAAGTAGGTAAACCTCGAAACCTACACGATAAGCAAGCGTGAGAAAACGTAATTAATTGAAGCTGAATGCCTCATGTTGAAGTTCTAGGCAAAATAGTCTGCTAAAGGTTTTAGGGGGATCAAGTTGCCTCACGTATTTTTATCTAACATAAACGGCCTAAATTGTTTCAAGATACTAAAACCAGCAATAACTAGACTAATCCCTCTTTTTTGGTATTAAATTTATTATGACAATTTAAATTTATTATGACAATTTAAAATTAGTACATAGTATAATACATAGGTACTTCGAATACATGCATTAAAATAGGCGGTTAGTAACTTATTTAACTGTCACAAAATGAAGCGAAAATGAAAGACATTGAGCTTGCGCAGGGACTCGAACCCGCATATCCTTGACTTCGTGCTTATTTTTAATACTTTCAAAGTACGCAACTTTTAACGCAAAGCGTGATGGATGATCTAATCGTTGCATTGATGTATGAGATGTTAATAAGTTAACTTTTAGTTTATTTTTCTTCATAAAAGTTGGAATAGTAAAACAAACCTGGTATCCTATACAAACAGACGTTAGAAGGAAAAAAAAAACAAAGTCCCCACACATCAAAAAATAAAAAATCCATCGCAAATTTTTTGCCGCTACCTACGTGACTAGCAAAAAAGTCACTGCGGGATACTTTACAAATAAGGGTAAGGACACACCAGGCAAATCCCACAGGAATAAATTATAGTTAGCGATAAACATCTTTAGCGTACCCGCACACCATGCCATGTAAACCAAGATACGACCAAATAATAATTTTGTACGATGTCACTCCTGCAACGTATACTTTTAATGTGATACAATTTGTTATAGGATTTAGAGGAATGCATCATTTATAGAATACTCGTACGTAGTACAAAAAGAAAAACACGTTTCAAAAATTGTATCACTTTCTTGTTCTAGAATGGTTTTAAGTCGCGGATATTAAAAATACCTATAAGCAAACTCGAGAAATGCTAGTCAAGCCTCAGGCGCAGTTTTCCCACGGAATATTTTTTTTAATTCTTAAATAGTATTTCGAACACGAAAGGTTTATTCGAAGAAAGATTTTACAAAACTATTTTTTGCCATTAAAGCTATACCAACTTTCTAGAAGAGAAATAGTTAGAACGATGAGATATAAAATACATTGTAAAGTATAATATAAAATCATTTAACTCTCGCACACTAAAATAATCAAAAATTACTTTCACATTTACATTTATCGCAAAATATACTTAAGAGATATCATCTTGAGATAGAGTCAAGCTGCACGCATTGCAAATTGTGAAACCAAGTGGAAAGGTCAACGCTGAAAATGTCACGTAATTTAATACTATTTTCACATACAGATCTTCATCTACACTTACAGTGTTTAACATTCGTAACAGTTCATCTAAAGGATCTTATAAATATACAAAGAAATAAATATCAGAGATCCAAATAGATTTTTATTTGAAAGATATCCAAAACTAAACTATGTAAAATTCTTATGCTTCGTTGAAAGCGCTTCCTAGTTGGACTAGAAAAAAATAATTTAGATTTTTAAATAATAAATGTTATCTGTTATGTGATCACTTCTAAGATATTACTTTGCCGGTTCGCAAAGTGCACCACTTCATTCTTAAACATTTTATTAACAAATTATTATAAAATACATAAAATAGTTTGCAGGACATTGTAATTTGCCAGCAACTTCAGCCTCCGGTCAGGACAGGACATTACGCCAAGTTTATTTTACTGTAGCCACTAAAATGTGCAGTAAAAACCCGCCCACTCGATATGTAGGACCACTCATATTCCTGACCTCTGCCCTCGGATAAAGAATCGGCGAGACAGCATCCTTTATTACAAACCCGACTCCAACTGCGTCAGCAAAAAACTTATTCTTATTTTTTTATCGATAACGCCCAAAACACAGTGGCCGTTGTGAAATCGCATCTGCCGTTGCCGGAGGATCAGGTTACCCAAAATGTTTTATTGCAACTGAATCATACGGTTCGATGCATCATCAGATTGCAACCGAATTGTCAATGTTCGAAATTCATATCAGGATTTTATTTGTTTTATGATATCTGTCCGCAGTGCACCAGTTACGCGCTGGCCGCTATCCAGCTCTCGGATTGCGAAGAAAATTATACGACAACCAAGTAAACATAGCCTTAACCCATCCGAGATAACTGCCGCTGTCATAAGAAAAAGCTCGTAATACAGAAAACCTATTTCGAGAAACGTCGCAGTCGCGCTGACCATTTTCATTTTAAAGTTGAGAATATAAAATGTTTCATAATTTTTAAACTTGGCATGATGCAGGTATAAAGTAAAACAAAACTTGCATACTCTAGCATCAGATAGCTTGCATTGTTAAGTAAGTATAAAGTAATATGACTTCACAATAACTCAGAGAGCAACGATAAGGATAATTTATTGTTTGAATGTGCTGCTTTGTGTCAATTACATTGATACATCTGGCGCATCAACATTACTCATCCGATATACCACTTTCTGCTTTCCAATAAGAAGTAGGAAAGTCAAATATCATTTCATTATTGTTGTATATGTCGGGGCCGGATGGTTTATTGGCCTCGGGTCGTTTAACTTATTTAGTTTTATTGTGCTTAAGCCGTTTATCGTATTAAGACAGCCCGGTTGTTACATTATCTTTCTTTCCGTGGGGTGTTTTGATATGCGCTTCAATCAATTTAGATATTTCCTCTTTGCGTAGGTTTTAAACATTTTGAAGTTTGAAATTGACAATACAATGTCCTTCGCCTACGAATGCATTAGGCCTAACAATGTTATTTAAGGCTATAGGTCTTCTATTAGTTAATGCACAAAAGCAACATGTTTCATAGACATTTGAGTAGAATTGAGGCCTTGATTCTTCGGCCCACGCGCAGTAATGCGCTTTGTTTAAACAGATAAACGGAACGTACCTATTTATCTATCAATTCATTTTATACATTGTATTGTATGTAACGACGTGATGTTCTTTAGACACTGACTTTATGTCCACACTTAACACTAAATGGTATAACGTTATGTATAGTTGAAGTCCTCTAGATATAAAATCGTTGATTTATATCTATTTATCTCGACACGCCACTCTGGACGCTTCACATATTAGCTAGCTTCACATTATCAATTTTTACGACTTTCTCAAGAATATTAGCTGATAGCTGTAGACAGTGGTTTGTTTTTAACTCATTAATCTTTTTTAGACGGATGCTTGACCTATGACCTCCAGTATCAATTACTGGAGAACTAATCAAAAAGTTCCCACAAAATCAGGTCTAGTTAAAAATACTGCAGGTCAAAGTTATTTGATACGAATGGACGAGCGATATAACCGTCTCTATGCAATGGTTCAATATTATACAGAACTTTATTTCAATTTACATGCGTCTTATGCTTATATGTATGGTGAAATCGATGTACCTATTAAACTTTAAAGGACTTTGCAATCGTTTATTTTTAACTGGTTCCCTGGAATTGGACCACAATTCTTCCCATGGGAATGGGCAGCTACTTTCTGGATCACTAATAACTAGTCATCGGAATAGGCTGAATAACCTAAGCTTTGAAGAACAAAGTCGAAATGTGGAGACTCCTTATGACAATTTTTTTTTTACGGTTTCTGGACATCACTAAAAATGTTAGTACTTAAAACTTGCGTAAAACTTGTCTTGAAATGGACGTATTGTCATAATTCCCAAACGGTCAATAAGTTGGGGATTATAGTTGTTATTCAGTAATAACAATTATTCAATAATAACAACTATATTCCCCAAATTATTGACCGTTTGGGAATTATGACAATACGTCCATTTCAAGACAAGTTTAGTTCTGCAGTGAAAAGTTCATTTATTTATATACTTTTTATTATGGACTAAGAAGTAAGAAACTCTTGTGTGTGGGTGAAATTTTGTGCCACGATTTAATAAACTCCATCAACATCTACTTTTAAAATAAATAATACTGCTATTCTTTATATTCTAACATAATATTAGTTGAAACAATATTTCACAATTAAAAGTTCTTTTTCACATACAATTTTAATTTTGGAATATTTTTTAGCACTCTAACTTTATTTGCAATAACTGACTTAGCAATATACGGTTATAAACTTAAATGCCAATGAATACTAGATGTAAAGAGAAAGTGGCTTACCTATGATATTTGAGACTACAAATTTAATATTTTTACATAAACGCTTTTACAACAAAGTCTCAGCTGATATTCAAAATCTATCACTGGAGAAGTCCAAGACTTTTGAATGAGAAAGCTTAAAAAACCAGACTGCTTAGTGTTTAGTAGAGCAAAATCCATGGAATTCGTTTGCTTAAGTGAAAAGTAAAACAGTAAAATGTAAAACCCTGGTTTTATAAACAAAACTTAATCATAATTTCTCTTTTTTGTAAAGATATATTAAAAGCATGCAACGCCTGATACAAACTCCAGCCAATATTTTGAACTCTTCAGAAAACAAAATGTAACTGTCATCCGTGAACTGCACAAACAAAACATGCGACATAGTAAAATGATCGGCTCGAAAATGTCCTAATTATGAGCAACATAGCATTGTTATTTAAAATCAATGCAATAACATTAAGCTCGGGCAGGGACTTCAACCCGCATATCTTAAGACGTGGGTGATCATTGACCAGTATGGTACAGTAGACAGCACATGCGGCTGGACATGTTGATCTTGAAAGCGCCGCGCCGTTTTCGTAGCGGCAGGGGTATCCAAGCGCATCTGTACCTAAATAAATAAATAAAATATGTTTTGTTTGAAGGGATTCGAACTCGGAACGCGAATTTTACCATTCGGCTACAGTAGAGTTGTTTAGCTCAAATGAACATAAAATCTTAATGAACGAACATTCACCGGCCCGGAAAGATTCTATTGTGGAGAGTTCCCTAAAATGCACACGACACAAAATCAATACGACAATGATGGATGGTGTGAATTTTAATTAAGCCAGGATCATCCCGGCACGACAAAATGGGAATATAATGGCGGACATCGCAGAAAATTTACACAAGAATTAGTTTTCAAACCATTAATCTGTTTTAGTTCTAGATGATCAATTTCAGTTGCGAGACAGGTGGAGATTAGATGCTGCTTCAAATCTTATTAGGCTACTTCATAGGCATTCGTTAACAGCTCATATGTGTCCCCACCGAGGGGCTCGAGCCTACCCTGATACTAGGGTGAATAGGCCTTAGTCGACCACGCTGGCCCAGTGCGGATTGGTCAACTTCACACACAACCTTAGAATTTCTTCGCAGGTGTGTGCAGGTTTCCTCACGATGTTTTCCTTCACCGTAAGAGCGTCGAATAAACGTACATATGAATTCGAAAATCGAAAACACATTGGTACGTGCCAAGGTTTGAACCATCGAACTTCGGAACGGAAGTCAACGGGCCTAGCCACTTGGCCACCGACGCTCTCTCTCTCTCGCTCTCGAATCTAATCTTCATAGGCATTAGGAAGATTATATTGAATCAATCGTAATTATTTACCTACTTTATTAGAATAGATCACTGAAATAACACCAGCTGTTAATAAGCTCAAGACGTCGTTGACTTGTAATTCCCAAGAACGAACTTCGCAACTATGATGATGGCGAGTCGTCATCGTAGACAACATCATTTCAGCTTAAGGACATTAAGGACATCCGCTGTTGGGCTAAGGCCTCCCTCAAAGATTTCCACGATCGGTCTTGGGCTGCCCGCATCCAGCGGTTTCCCGCAATCCTCACCAGATCGATTTTCACGTTTTGGAGGACCTGCCCACGAATTTCATATATTTTTTTCTGTGTTACACAAAAAGTGTTAAGCTTTGATGATTTATCATCTTGTAACTTATTCGATTTAAGATACCTTTTCATAATTTGACGAGCAACAAATATCAAATTAATCCACCTCCCAAGTCGCACAACGTATCATCAAATTTATCATTCTTTAACGAGTGCTTGTACCGTCAGCATTATATAAAGAAAGCGAAAACGAAATGCCGCCCTTAGGCCTTATGTCGGGTGCGTACGCGTCGCTTGTCAATTTGACAGCCCTGTGCCCTTTGGCCGCCCCCTGTCGCGTGAGGATGAATAACCATGAAATTACTCGTAAACCATACATTAGTGAGGCCGTTAACAAAACCCTATAAACTATCAAACAAGAGATGTGCTGTCGTTGAAATGGTTGGTAAATTAAACAAAATTATAGTTAAATTGACTGTAAAAGATCTTACAATTATTAAATTTGTCTGATGTATTAATGTATTAATGATGTATTAAGCTCAAAAATTTTACAAACTAAGAATCTTTATATACTTTTTCCTGACGAAATAAGGCAATTTACCCTGGTAAAAGCAGTCATGTCCTTCTCCGTAATCCAATAAATATATTGTAAAATTTTAACACAATATTTAATATTCTGTTGTTAGTTTAAAATAAGTTCGCAAGTAACTAACCAAGTAAAGATCAGCTGAAAAAAAAAATTTTGTTAGGTACGTAATGTTTCCTTTTTTTTTTCAATTTATTAATTATATTAAGAAAATTTACACGTGATATAGGTAGTGGTATAATTTATGGTACCTAGCACGGGTATACCTCTATGGGTTTAACTGTGCCACAGAGTCGTCTAGATACATAATATAATATATTATATTGATACAGTAAGTAAGTAGGTACATGACAATATTTTGTAGTTGAAACAGTACATTAAGAGACAAACAATCCTTGTGCCACATAAAAAGTATATAATAAATTTCCATACACAAGAGATCTTTTTACATTAAGACAGTAGGTAAATAATATTTCATTTAAATATATAAAGGCCATTTCAAAGTCATACGTTAACGATTAATTTCGTTATTAATTTATTGAATGAATTTTAAGTTGTCAAAAGGCGTCTTCGTGAGGTTCCCTGTGACCCAAGAGCCAGGGATCGGAACCGGTTTTTCATACACTTGTTAAATCACGCTAGTTCAAACCCTATCCGACTATAGCTCTAACTAAGATCACTAAGGGTAGGTTTAGTCCTGGGGGAACATAATATGCAAAGCAACCGGCAGCCCTGGCCTTCGTCTGCCGCCAAAACAATTACTTTAATAATTACAAAACCGATTGAAACCGGTTTCATTTCGTTCTTTATAAAAAACCGGGTAACCAGAATATTTTTGGTTTGTTTCATTAAGTTACATCTATTGCCGGTTAATTGGGGAACGGAATTATATCTGTTTTTCGAACGATATTAACAGAGATTTCAAAACCGGTTTCGATCCCTGCCAAGAGCTGGTAGTTACTTTGCCCAAAAAATAAGCATTGGCATCCAAAGGGGGAATGGTGGAAACTATGCCTCGTGGAGAAGCATTGGAAGACGTTTTTTTATATGTAGATGCATGTTATATTTATCAAGGTATTTACTTGCAATCATGGTCTAAGAAAACAAGGTCTAACCATTAGACCACGTGACTGACACGAGCCTACGTAATTTCTACGTCATCTTGCCTATTCATCCTTGTCGAATGCGTGTAATAGACAAGGATGAACAGCGCAAAATGACTTAGGCTTGTGTCAGTCACGTGGTCTAACGGTTAGACCTTGTTTTCTTGGACCATGCTTGTAATGAATACTTAAATAAACTGTATCTTAAGGACAGCATTTATACAAGCAATAGCGTAGGAAGATGTTGGATTGATGCAGACATTTATTTACCCTGGAAAGTCAGTCAGGTCATTTATTATTTAAATACTGGTCCTACCTACTGGACGCTGAGTTTACGAGCTAGAAAACTTGAAGTAGAGCACCTGTAACCCGTAAAATCTAGGTAATAACGTCAAACTAGCTAATAAGAAAACATAATTTATGAAACCTTTATTCGTTAGTATTAGTAGTGACGTAAAAATCCAGGTTAAAATTGTTTTTGCTTCTAGTATTATTTTTGTGTTAATAAAGAGTTTTGCACGGTAGAAAATACTATTTTAAAAATAACAAAAAATAATTGCGTTAGCTCTTACCTTACGTCTCTACGAGGGGCTTGAGCCTGCCTACGAATTAGGGTGAATTGGTATTAAGTCGACAACACTGGCATAGTTGTTGCGGGTTTAATGGTCAACTTCATTTCATACAAATACACACATACAACCTTTAAATTTCTTCGCAGATGACGTGTACAGGTTTCCTCATGATATTTTTCTTTACCCTATCTAATAGCTTCAAATAAACGTTCGTAATGTATTTGAAAATTGGAAGCACTTTGGTTTGAGCTGAAGATTGTATCCGCTCCTCCCGAATGGAAAACAACCCAAGTCACCACCGGGCCATCAACAACGGGCCAATGGGCGACGCTCTATAAAAAAAGGCTGAATATTGCCCGGAAATAAAGTTTAAATTATCCACTTTTGTACAGTAGCCAGCACATGCGGCTGGCGACGACCTTGAGAGCACCCGTAATTCATAGCTGTAGGGGTGAATTTCGTAGTGCGAATGTCCAACCGCATATCACTTTTCACGGCTTTTTTCTTTTTTTTTCTTTTTTTAATTGACCTATGCCTGAGTCGAAAAAGTACGACGGATCAAGCTTCACCGGACTATGCTGGCTTCTGTACTTCTGGTCCCTATTCAGGTGTCCATTACCTCACGTCAACACAGATCAGCCGGTAGAGGGATGCTTTCCGCGCTAACGGGAGCGGGAAATGAGTTCGCACGTCGTCGTCGTCCGTCACACGACAGACACTCCGTCATAATAACTATCGGTCACTGGACCGTGAACACGCGTAATAGGAAGCTGAAAATATTGAAATTGTTGTTGTAAAGAGAAGTTTTATACACAGTATAAATGTTGGCTAGCAAATACTGACATGCTTTCTCAAAAAAGCTCTTCTAGGAAGGAAAGACATTCTCCGATTTCTTCCCAGAGGAATATATTCTATGGCGGCAGTGGGAGGCGAGCGGAATGCCCGCCGTGAAGAAAAACAAAAGACAAACGTCATAGAAGGCTCCAATTGAAATTACGGTTCCTTTCTATCTGCCATCTATATAATAAAACTGTAGAGGTCAAATGTCTGTACATAGAAAAAAAAGACGAAATCCGAGTCAGGAGCATGTAAGAAGTGAAATAGAACATATCCAGACAATTTTCCTTTTTTTTGTTTCTCTGTCTGTTTGTACGGGCTAATATACTTATACTTTGAATCCTGAAAAATTAAAGAGTTCCCGTGGGATAGTTAAAAAGTTAAAAATTACTACGGAAAAGTCGGAAAACAACGCGGGCGGAGCCGCGAGCAGGCAGCTAGTACAAAATAAATACATAGTCACTTTAAAAGATACCTACATTTTTAGAAAGAAGTAAATTTTGTCTATTGAAAATTTGCTCAGTCAGATCCATTGATCTCTTTTGATTTGAAGATTGTCAGGTCCATTGACCGACTATTAGTTTTAACAAACCGTCACTGTTGCCTATAGGTACTCAAAGCTTTTGAGTAGGTACAGCTCTTATAAGACCTTTCTTAAAAAATAAAATATTTAAAGGTTTATTAATGTCTTTCTTACCTACTTATACACGGTTTTAGACACTATAAGTATGTTTTTACACAACTCGTTTATTGCTTATAGAATACGCTAACTTCCTTATAAAAAACAAGCAACAGAAAAGTCCTTCAAGACGTATAAAAATATTCCATGTTTATTTTTATTGTGGGTAATAACGTTAGGTAACACATGCTTATGAGTGTAGATGCAAATGTAGTATTCATTGAAGGTTTATTTCGAGTATTATATTTATTTCCTTAACAAAACAGTCAATGTACAGCGAAGGAGCTCGATTTTACTGACGAATTTGTTAAAAACCCTTGAGAGAGCTTTTGATTTACTGCAGCTGCGATCGGTCATGTTTAGGTTATGTTTTGTGTTTGTTAGCAATATAGTCTGGTGTGTTTTTTTATGAATTGTAAGTACCTAGTCCATGTGTTTTTAAAAAAGGGTAAGTGATGACTAATGTGCCGGCGTATTTTTACGATACGATTTTCTAAATAATAAAACAATACAGTATGAATTGACTTTTAAAGAATTATGGACATTAATTTTATGATTGTAAAAATAATATTGACAAGTAATTGAAAAAAGAAAAACCCTAAAAAGCTTCCCGCACCGCGAGTGTAAATACTTATAAGTACTCGTAATTTTCCACAAGAACGAGATATTTTCAAGCGGTAAAAAAAGTATCCTATACAACAGTCCAGGGAGTAGGTAAACTATGTTCATTCCGAATTGCATTCAGATTTGTATAGTAAATGTTCTTTGTTCATTCGTTCGTGAAAGCGAAACAAATATTGGTTGGTGCTAACAAAAAATGTGCAGGCGCTTTCACGGTCAATAAAATATTAGTGATTACGACAAGTGCAAGGTAAGCTGAACACACACACCACGATTGTGTCTTATTTGATGGACATAAGAACGGTGCAAAGTCCATAGTGTTCAGTTTGATTGAGTGTAGGTACTACATGTTCTCTGTTCAAATAAATCCATATGGCATATTCAGAGGCGTTAACACCACTTTGTTACGTAATTGCCACTATCCATATGCGTGGCACATACGTGGCACCCAATCTACCCACGACATGTCACGTCCACAACACTATCCCATAAACTGTGTCAAATTATAGAACCCTTTGAACTCGCCGTGGACATAATCGCATTCGAAAATAAAGAGTAAAAAAACAACGTCCTGAATGCGAGACATGTGTCCACATGTTCGTAAGAGACAAACCGTGTAAAATCGTGATAAAGTGAGCGCGGGCCGGTACCACTGTACTGATGTCGTTTTGTTGTCGCTTCTGAAATACATTCCGACAAGGATCTAAATCACTTGCCTGTACTCTTACAGAACAAACAAGGATTATGATGCGCTTACCCAGAAAACGCCTATTCTAACCGAGCCTACTCAATTTAAAAACCAAAGTATAACAAGGTAACTGATTAGACTATAATTTTGGACTGAGATAGGTTGGTTTATAGAAGAGTACCGCCAATTCTTCTACAAAATGTTCGTAATAGGTTACATTCGATACCTTTCTATGTGAGTATAAATAAGCTATGGCTCGGTCAGAAAAATAGAAAAAGCTCGCCATGTTGCGAAAATTCAAATGAAACAAAAATATTAACAGCCATGGTTGCAACATAGACTATAAATAACATTGAATCAAAAAATCAAAAAACCCCCGTCTCAAAACCGTTACCTATTGATCTTTTCAACAACTAGAAATGAGCTGATTATCTTCAAATGGCTGAAGATATTTTCTTGGTTCATAGCTAAGAACACATTCGATTGTGACACCTTGCAAACAAAAAAACTAGATCGAAATCAGAACATCCGTTTAGGATCTACGGTGCCACAGACAGACAGACAAAAACACACTTCAAACTTATAACACCTCTCTTTTTCATCGGGGCTTAAAAAGAATATGTAACACCCCCAAACCAAGATTTACTTACTTTTGTAAAGGTAGCCGTTCGAACCAAGCGTCAGCGACACTGACGCTACGATACGAAAAAGGATAATGGACTCTAAAGTGATGTATTTAAGGTGTACTTTGGAGGCATGCGACAGTGTCGCGAGTGACGCGGCGTTACCGGTGTCTGTGTCGTCGCGCCAACTCACTTTTGAGTAAATTCATTCTTACCTCCATCACCGTAAGTCCATTATTATTTGCCATGTCGCAGCGTCAGTGTCACTGACGCTCGGTTCGAACGGCTACTTCGCATATAAGGACAGTTTTGGTGGTAGGAGGGTGTAATGTCTTAGATGACAACCGTTTTAATTATCGTCTAGAAAGTGAAACTCGGCTATTTGGAGACGGGTGCGGACAAGGGTGTATCGAATTCGTCGCGGTCGTGATTGTGTTTCTAATTGCCTTCATTTATAAACTATTAAATAATGTCGTACTATTAATAAATCATACGCAGTTTCAAAGGAAATACACATTAAATTTATATCAACGTTTGATCGACGGTTTTTCCAAATAGCTCTTTTTAGAATGAGACACGCAGCTCAAGTGTGTTACGAGGTCATACGAACGTTTTTTTTGTTATATTTTAAACTAGCGACCCGCCCCGGCTCCGCACGGGAAAATGGTTATTGTGGGTTATCCTTCAGTATATTATGCATGTATTATACATATAAACCCTCCTCTTGAATCCCTCTATCTATTAAAAAAAACCGCATCAAAATCCGTTGCGTAGTTTTAAAGATTTAAGCGTACAAAGGAACATAGGGACATAGGGACATAGGGACATAGGGACATAGGGACATAGGGACAGAGAAAGCGACTTTGTTTTATACTATGTAGTGATTTTACCACTTGTAATGTAAGTTCCTACATATTTTCAAAATGTATCACATCACGTACCCAATAGTACTGTAAATATTCACAAGATAGCTGAACTAACTGACCAAAGACGCAGGTACACTGAAAATTAAAAAATATATTTTAAATCGAAGCGAATAATGTAAAACGCTCAGCTCAGGAAGGGAAGGATTCCTTTGTTATACAGACAAGAGCACTACCAGAAATACACTAACAGACGATATTAGATAGATATAAAAAAAATCATACATAATAATTTATACTTACGTTCTGTGATCTAGGTACTCCAACCTTAAAGCAATTTTCTAGACCGCCACATCTTTATTTTCGTAAAATAGACGCAAATTACCTATTAATTCCTTTAAAAATATGTCGTTGAATAGTTCCAAATCAAATTCTATACAATACATGTTTTCAGACTTATCCAACTGGTTGCCTGCAAGAAATTGCTACCCAAAAAATAAGGCCGCCAATTGTATAACATTTTCTGTTTTATTATATATCGACTGTGGCATAGGTATCTGTATGAATTTTAGTTTCGTGCAGTAAAAAATTGATCATTCACTCATCCATTCATTTCAAAACATAACTTTATGGCATGTCATTCCTCTCTTTCTCTCTCTATCGCTCTCTAGCTCAACCTTGCAGAAACCATCATGTCAAGGAAATAACCACTCATGCCGTGAAACTCTGTTTGCACCGGCTCGCCAAGCCACCGCCGCCGCGCCGCCGCCGCCGCCGTCGCCATCTCAAGATAAACAAATGCATGGTGTCCAGACAGCCACTTGAGTGTGACTCCCACGACACCAACTGTTTCTATGTCAACATAGTACGACTGTTTTCTTTATCGTTTCAAGTTTATCATAACAATTCTGTGATGCAGTTGGGTACTGTTGGGTATTTCATTTTTACCTGTGACGGAAGAATAATAATATTTGATTTACGAATATAGTATTAATAATTATTATGGTGAATATCTTTTGCTTAAAATTTTAAGGTCTTATGATCTTTTTTGTTTCAAGCCCTTTTTTTTGCTAGTTGCAATTATTTTCTAACACTTGTATTCGCTTTGTAGTAGATTACCTGTTTAAAATTAGGAACTCCAAGCTCTACATACCTCTGGACATCGTAACGTGGCGACGAGAGATTGATTTCTTAACCCATGGGTAATTTATCAACAACAGCAGTTTTTCAACCGCTGGTATTATTGCACTGAAGAATTTCTACTTAGCAGACAACTCTTCTAAAACAAACACTATTTACTTTTATTTACTATTATTATCACCATCATCATCATTTCAGCCAGTAGACGTCCACAGCTGGACAAAGGCGGAGCCCAAAGATCTCCACGACGATCGGTCCCGCGCTGCCCGCATCCAGCGGCTTTCCGCGACCCTCACCAGATCGTCGGTCCACCTGCCGGTCTACTGTTATTATAAATCTGCTTTATTTATTTTTATCTCCAAGCACTTCGATAAAAAACTCACTATTTCCCTATATGACATTTTGATACCAAGACTATCCTAAATCAACACGATTGTATATCCTCCCCAAGCGACCACAGCCATCTCTCATTGCAGAACTGACGTGGACCAAATGTGGTAAATATTACTCGAGTGTTTGTTCAATAAGCACCCTAGGGTGGTCTGTGTAATGTTTATTTTGCAATGTTTATTTTTGTTACTAACACATGATAGTATAGGTACTTACAGTATAATATGGTAACTGTATTTTAATTTTATTTTGCACCATAATAAGAAAATTTTAGATAACTGAATCATAACGATGAAATGGTATTTGATTAGTAAATGTATGAATAATAGCTCCATTATCGATATTAAATGATGTGCTTAATGAGGTTACATTCTGTAATCACTAGAAACCTGATTGATAATAATTTACTAGCAACGGCACGTAGTTCCTCATTCTTACCTTGAACTTTACCAAAGACAGACAAACTTAGTTCATAGAGGTAATTTGCGTGAAAATTAATTTAATTTATATTTTCAAATGTATTGTATGTTGTACAATTTATAATAAACATAAATCAATCTTTTATATTTCCAGATGCACAAGGTGCTGGTTCTACTCGCTCTATTGAGCATAGCCTACGGGTACCCAACGGCAAAAATAGATACCAACGAGAATAATGACAATATGGTTGAAAAGATATATAGAGCACCACAAACCTCGAACCCTAAGGAAGTGAAAAGCGCAAATGAAGAAATTACTGATGCTGAAGTAGATCATATGTTGGAAGAACTCGAAAAATACCTTAACGCAACAGACAGCGAAGAACTAACAACAGGTGCTAATGATGATGATGATAGTGATGAATTAAGTGATGCCGCAATAGAAGCTGTTATGGACGAATTTTCTAAACTCCTACTCCTAATGACAGATGATGCACCTGCCGAAGTTCAAGACTTTATTGTAGAAGAAGTTTTCAAGAAACTGGACGAGTTACTGACCAATTTTAAACAAAACGAAATAACTAATTCTGTCAGGGAAAATAAGGATGTTACTAAGAAAATATCCGAAAATGAAAGTGACCAAACTGAAGTTCCAAACACTACTCCTGAGCCTAGAACCACAGAAATGACTCCAGATGTCGTTGTTTCGTAGAAGACGACGAAACGCGTTATGCTTCCAGGTAGGTAAGGATTTAATAGTTAGTAAGTATTAGCAGTAGATTGATTTAAGAATTCAATAAACTTTTTCTTACATTGAACTAATTACTTGTACAAAATAGTAATAATAATAATAAAATCTTTAATTAATCAAATAAACATCGCGTGCGTGTGTGTGTGTGTGTGTGTATAAAATGTAATGAAATGACCAATGAGGGGATATCATTTTAATTAGTTCATATCCACGTTATTATTTTAATCATCATCATCATAATCAGCCTTTACAATATGTCTACTGCTGTACTGTTAAGAGTAGTTAGGGCATTGCGATTCCGTCCTCTATTCAACGAACCCACCACGTCCAAAGTAAATGAAATCAAATAAATATATATATATTGCAATTGATTTATAGGCCTTAATTGAAAATTTTAGTACAGTCTGTATTTAATATCTGCTTTTGAGGCTGCTTTCTCAAAGGCCTGTCCCAATACTGAAATATTATCTTACGATGCCCGCGTCTAGTGTCTTTTTTAAGATTGTCCTACTAAATATTGTTTTATTTATTTTTATCCTTTCTTTTCAGTCATCACCAAAAGTGGCTGCTATTCTTAGAGCTGCCATGTAAATATTTATCATCAGCTGGATATGAAACATATCTTAAAACCTGAACAATATCGTCGCCTTCATTTGAATCTTTTTTTAATAAATAAAGTATACTGGCATACACATTTTTTTGTTAATTTATCCTGATCACAAAGCTTTTGATATTCTAAGTAGGCTTGGGGCTAACCAAGGAACATTTGCCTGAAAGTATTATCTGTAGTGTATAATCTTATATATAAAATTCTCGTGTCACAGTGTTCGTTCCCATACTCCTCCGAAACGGCTAGACCGATTCTTATGAAATTTTGTGAGCGTATTCAGTAGGTCTGAGAATCGGCTACTATCTATTTATTTATTTTTTTTAATCTTCAGAGCGGGCGGAGCCGCGGGGCGAACAGCTAGTACACTATATAATTCAAGGCAGGACGTGGCAGGACTGAATTCGAATAGTAGGTACCTATCTTTTGGATTTGGATTAAATGCAAAATATTTTATTAAATAATTTTTTTATAAAACTCAATGGTGTGATATGTATAACTTCCCAGAAAATGGACCAAGATATTATCTCCTTAGCTACGCTTCTTGTCCTTTCACCTGGACTTGAGAGGGCTTTATGAAGGCTATTGACGACGCTGCGCTGTTCGTATAGCTAGTTGGGCCGAGACGATTTAAATTTGAGTTTGCTGTCGACTCGAAAATAAAAAGATAAGCTGTAGGTCTTCAGACGTAAGAAAACTTGAAAGAGCTTGAACAAGGTCATCCATCGTAAACAATTTTGCATGAAATGCCGTTATTTAGCAGAGGCCGTCTTTCATAAAGATTATAACGAGTATTAACGAGTACCTTTTCTGTACAGAGAACTTATCTTTCTCTGTGACTCTCCTGTAGGTATCCTACAAATTAACCCTGTCGACTTTACAGTAGTAGGTGGTGGTAGGCTACAATAATATTGTAAGATATATCAACTAAAGCAGTGCTTGTGGTATGGTCAAGTCAAGAGCTCTTAACACTCTTTTTATTCTGTGCTCTATCTAAGGTAATCATTATTATGATATATTATACTTAGTAGAATACAAGAAGGTACCTACACAAATTGATATATTAATTAAACTATTAACATTTTGTAAAGGAGCCTGGGGTTGGTTATTCGCGCTACGAAATTCACCTCTACCGCTACGGAATACGGGTGCTCTCAAAGTCAACATGTCCAGCCGCATGTGCTGGCTACTGTAGTTTGCATCGTACAAGGATCATACCTGCGAAGCACGTGTCCAACAACCTTGCTCTTACCGTACAATACTGAGGTACCTACTTAATACAACAGTGGGTAAAACAAAATGGTAAATCTGTGCTTTATACAAATTTTTTTATCGTTATCTAAATCACAAAAAAAATTATGTCCTCCCCATACTGAGATGCCTTCGGTTTCTTTCGATTGTGTAATGATAACATCTGGAAATAATGACCGGGAAGGAACCAAAGCTTCCATTAAACCACTTAAGGCATTAAAATGGAACAAATCACAAACAAACAATATCCCAAAAAAAATGACATACGCACTTTTGTTATTTCTTAATTGACTTACGCAGGTACGTGCCTTCCAAATTCGGAATGATCTTTCCCTTCGAAATCGGACAACCAGGTGATTCAGCCTGCAACTGGGAAAAGTCTCAAAAAGTGATTTTCGATCGACACTGTCCTACCTGATTCGAACCCGGAACCTAAGTATGAGAGGGAAACATATTTTTCTACAATACTACGAGGACATTTTTAAAAAATTTACCAGTTCGTCTCGTCTCGTATGCTTGTGTTTGTGTCGCATATTGGACGTATCAAGGATCACAAGACAGGTAATCCGTTGCCTCTATGTGCAACAAAAAGAGGTCAAGACAAACCAACTAAAACGACTGTTTATTATTTACTAGCTTTTCTCCACTCGTCTTCGCCTGCCGGGTTATAGTTTTTTCCCACAAACCATGAATATTTTTTTAAATTTTCGGCTTCACTAAGTCGTTTATGTCCACGTTAATTAACTTTTTAATAAAATGCAATTAGTTTCTAATCAGCCTAAAAAAATAAGGCACGTATTTAACGCGGCGACAAAGTAATCTAAATTGGGGATATAAAAAAAATTAAAATGGGTACTAAAAATAATGGGTTGGCGACTATTATGTATGAGCTATCATTTTAAATATGAAGTATGTAGCTACTAAATAAATGAATTCCAAGGTAGTATTTAAATTTAAACTGGCATCGAGTATTTTGTTTTGGCAACTATTATTTTTTACTACTATTTTAAGCAGAAACATATGACAGATAAAAACAACAAATAGGTACCTATTTAAATATGGCTTCAAAAACATTTTTTGCGACATTCTAAGAGCTCTAAAAAAGTTTAAACCAGGATGCACAGTTATTATCTTATCTTTTTAGGTGTACTTTACGGCTACGTAAAAATCAATGCCCAAACGACCTTTTTCAGATGGAAACCAACAGTTGACAATTACAAATGACACCTCACTAAAATTATTAGTCGCCAAGTAATTATTTATACCTACTACCTTGCCTATATTTTCATTCGACTTGCTTATTATTTTTGCTACCTTATACACTTATACATACTTACATAGTAGCTGCCATTATTTGATTTTTATGATAAATAAAGCCAAACAATTTAAATGGTAGCAAATTATTTTTTTAAATGCTAACAGTTTGTCGCCGTTTCGGTTTTCAGTAGCCTCGAAAATAATAAAAATAACATACAAACATTAAGTCATATTTTATAATACTTGATAATTTAGTTAATTTTATTTAGAGGAAAACCAATACGAAAATGTACAGAAGCCCGCACAAGCGGCTAAATACTCGCGCTACGAGATTCACCCGTACATCTACGGAATACGGACAATTTCAAGGTAAACATGTCCAGCCGCATGTGCTGGCTACTGTACAACCACGATGATTGGTGACTATTATATTCACCTGCATCGTTAATTTAGTTACCAAGAATTTTATAAACAACGCAATAAATTAATGGCAATTTAATACTTTTTAGATCGCAGTATAAAAGGCATTAACACAAACAAATTCTTTTCATTTAGTCGCCCTCCACTCAGTAGGATCGTTTCTTGTTAAAATGGTACGTAAACAAAGACGTATTTTATTATTTATTTTTTCTAAATATAGAGCGGCATGTGTAACTGTCTTTACTAGAAACTGGTTTCGAACCTTGGTTTCAAAAGTGGCTGAAAGGAAACTAATACATACTTAAGTAGGTATAGTCTATATACGAATATTTATTAATGCAAAATTTTACTAATAGGATTGAGATTCAATTTTACAAAGAGAATAAACTTCATCACGCAGACAACTTAATTTTTACCACGTCCTGTAATTTCCACTGGAAAAAAATATATAGAAAAGTAACTTCAAACATTGTAGAACATTTAATTCTTTTTTTTACTCTAACCTACTTAGATCAATCGATTTTCTTCACACCGTCGTCACCGATATTTTCCCTTTTTTCGCAGATTTTCAAAACGTTGGCAGTGCTCGCCCTTTTAGCGCTGTCGTGTGCAGAAGAAGACAACATTGACGAATTTATCAAAGAAGTGTTCGAAACTCCAGGAGCAGCGGCGGCGTCGTCATCGGCGCCGCCCGCGAGTGGACTTGACAGTAGCCAAGGTAAGATTATAGATAATCATGATTAAGGATGTGTAGACAGTGCAGAGTGCCGAGTGCGAGTTTTGCAACCAAAGTAAACGCGCTCGAAATCGAGAGCGTAATCGCAATTTTGTATGGAATTGAAACTACGCCACCTGTGGACAGTTAGCCGAACTAAAATTTCTCCATCACTACATAGTATAAAACAAAGTCGCTTTTTCTGTCCCTATGTCCCTATGTATGCTTAAATCTTTAAAACTACGCAACGGATTTTGATGCGGTTTTTTTAATAGATAGAATAATTCAAGAGGAAGGTTTATATGTATAATACATGCATAATATGCTTAAGGATAACCCACAATAACCATTTTCCTGTGCGGAGCCGGGGCGGGTCGCTAGTACTATATAATACGTTGTCGATATCGAGCGCGTTTCGTGAGTAAAAAACTCGCACTTGGCACTCAGTTCCCGGGAATATTTTGCCGTTCCCAGGAATATTCCCAATGAAATTTCCTGTTCAAGCTGGCTAGATGTGGTAGACCGGGTTAGTGTTTTCCAGAGTTAGGTACTTAACACTTAATCAGGCATAGTACGATTTATCGACCACCTAGGTAATTGGAGTTTTATAGTGATTTTTGTTTTTTTTTAATTGATAAAACCTTTATTTGATTACCAATATTTGTATCTTTCGTATGAAGCTAAACATTCTTAACTAAACATTTCATTTTAGGAAAAATCATTATTCAAAGAAAGTGGTCATATATGCCCTATGCCCGTCTGGCAGTGGTATGACATGGACACTGTTTCCATTATACATAATAAATGATTTTGAAATGAAAATATAACTGTAATTTTTTTTAATAAAAATAACATTCTACTTTTTTAAACATAAATAACAAAAATAACATACTACGTTTAAACAATAAACAATATTCATTGCCTGTTATCAGTAAAGAGATCAAAGTTCAAACTATGCAGTTCCTAATTATAAATATGGATAATGGAAATAAATTATGAAACGTCAGAGAGCTCCTCAACAGGCATAGTGCATAATACGACCACTTTTTTTTACCTTATTTTATTATTTATTAGAAACAGATCTTAGGTATAATACTGCACAGGTAAAAATTAAGACCACACCATATTTAAAAATATGTTTTAATGCCAGTGCACACGGGGCCTGTTTAAGGGTTAAAGACCCAACCGACCCTACAGATCTCACTGACTCGTCCTAGTTGGCCTCAAACGGAAAGTAGCATTCTTTCTTAGTGTGGGTATATTCCCGCCCGGGAAGGCCACATCAGTAATCATGATTAAATGTGGATATCCAAGTTTAGCCTTACATAGAATAGAAGCGAGGGGCATCTGCGTTTTGCAAAATCAAAAGTTCTTTATTAGAAGTAAGATTTACGAAATCATTTTTCGATGCCAAAGGCCAGAGCTAATAAGTAGCAAGGACCACAGACTGTCCATTTTTGACCGCCGTGGCGTTCGTCGTGGCGTGGAGAAGAACGGTCAGAAGGCGCTAGCCGTGGCCCGCGACACCTAGATGCTTTGCTACATGACTAGATTTGATTCTGTGCTTTCGCTCCCCCGCGAGTCCAGAGAAGCTTGATTGGTCGTACTTTTTCGACACAAGCATCATCATCATCATCTCAGCCGTAAGACGTCCACTGCTGGACAAAAGCCTTCCCCAAGGATCTCCACAGTGATCGGTCCTGCGCTGCCCGCATCCAGCGGCTTCCCGCGACCCTCACCAGACAAGACACGACTTGGTACGACAAGAGCGATGGAGAGGGCTATGCTTGGAGTTTCCTTGCGTGATCGAATCAGATATGATGAGATACGCAGGCGACACAAGCATACCACAATAAAAAAATAAACATACTTAGGTACTCGAATAGCGGACCAGGATCGCATTTCTCCCGCCTCTGAGGATTTAGGCTTTGAAACTAGTCGTCTTGTACGACTCCCACAGGAAGGGAATGACCCCGTAACCCAGTTGGTAGTTACGTTTGCCTTCGAAGTACAGTGTCGCGTATTCGAATCAAAATAGTCTTTAATAGTCATTTATTAGTATCCTACCAATATTATAAACACGAAAGTTTGTAGGTAAGTATGGACAGATGTAGGTATGTTTGTTACTCTTTCACGCAAAAAGTACTGAATGGATTTGAATGAAACTTTACAGTAGGCTAATCTAGCTTATACATCAGAATAAAACATGGGCTACTTTTTACCGCGGGAAAATACCTCATTCCTACGGGAAAAACGGGTAACGCGGGCGGAGCCACGGGGCGCGGAAAGCTAATTATTTATACAATACAATACAAATATTCTTTATTGACACCAATACAGAAAACACATAAATAATACACTTCTGTGTAGGTTATGTGTTGTGTATTTTATTTAAATGCATTATTTAAAGGCATTATTAAAAGGCAGGTATCGCATACCTAAATTTATTTTTTCTGTTCACTTTTTGTACAGCTGACCAAGGACCTTGCGATGCGAAGATAGCCAAGTGCGTGCGTTACTACCTGTGTGACTATCAATACAAGAGCAGCGACAAAGAAATCTCAGAGTTAGTTCAAACGTAAGTTTGTTTCAGTTTCAGTACCTACTTATGGAGATAGATAAAAAAATGTGTATTTTTCACGCAAAGAAAGCCCGACCAGAAAAATAAAAAACCTCTCTGAAACTAATTTTTATAATGGAAATTGTTACCATAAATATAAAGATATGCATATTGTGGCACCCCTAGAACAGATTACTATTTATTAAAATAAACAAACATGCGGTAAATACAAAACAAGCCCACGAAACTGCATATACTTACGTACTTAATTACGTTCATTCATGGTCCAAGAAAACAAGGTCTAACCATTAGACCACGTGACTGACACGAGCCTACGTAATTTCTACGTCATTTTGCGGTATTCGTCCTTGTCGAATGCGTGCAATAGACAAGGATGAACAGCGCAAAATGACGTAGGCTTGTGTCAGTCACGTGGTAAAAGAAAATCAGTCTCAAACTGTAAAAGATAGGTCTGTAGCTATATTAATCTGTTGTATAGTTACTAAAGCCCGACCAGAGAAATAAAAATCTTCGCCATATTGCGGAATTTCAAGGGAACTAATTTTATAAGGGGAATTGTTGCCATAAACACAAAAATATACACGTGGCGCCCCCAAGGCAGGCTTTTTATTTCTTTGGTCAGGCTTTAAATACCTACCTTTTTACTGTTTCAGGAGTGCCGACAGTTATTGCCCATCGTACCTAGATGTTTGTTGTTTACTCGAAGCAGTTCTCAATCAACCATCAAGATAAATATAAGCATCTATTAAAATGACAAAAAGTAATGCAGAATTGCAGATAAAGGGCAAATATAAAGCTAAAAAACCTCTAATTGTTTTAAAAATTAAAATTAAACTATAAGTATTATAAACTGTTATTTTTCTGTGCTAGTTATGTGTTACCTGAATATTATCATTCATAACCATAGTTATATTTCAATGTAAAACGGGTTTATAAAGCAAACCTAACTCTGTCTGTTTGTTACGCTTTCACGCTAAAACGACTGAATCGATTTCGATATATTTTTATCGCAATTTTCTAAAGTAATTGCAATATATAATAATAGTAATATAAAGTATTTTTTTTCCATAATTGCATCTTCAAAGTTTCAACCTCAAGCCACTTACTTTAATAAAAAAATTAATAAAAATCGATACATTGAGAGTTGGCATTTTGAGAAGTTGGTATTTTAAGAAATTGGCATTATAAGAAGTTGGCATTCTGAGAAATTGTCATTTTGCGAGCGGTTGGCATTTTGCGAAGTTGGCATTATGAAATGAGACGCGGAAAGTTAGTACCTACCTATAAAATATTTTTCTGTTATGTACCTATAAGTCTAATATGGTAAGGAAAAAAGATTGAGTAGGTAGACTTGAGGCAGATCTATCTAGATCTGCAAGAATTTGTTTATAGCCTCGTAAAAATACCATAAAAGGGCCAAAACAATCCAAATCTAGAGTAAAGTTCGTTTTCGTTCAACGACAACGGCAGTGCAAAAAAAATTACTACATTTCTATTGGCCCAAGCCTATAAAATGTAGTTAATTTTCCCTTGTGATGTGTGTCAGAGACGTACCTATGCCCAGCAGCAGACAGCAATTAATTTAATATTATATCACTGTAGCAATATATTGTTAATTATAAAAATAAGTTATGTTTAATTTCAACTTCTAACCCGAATCTCAGTTTTTGGAAAAAAACACTTCTACCAACCATTAAATAAAATATAAGTCCAACTCAAAGGTGGATGACCCTTGTTTGCTGCTTGTTGCTTGCTTGAAAATTAAAATTCCTGACGATGGTTTGGCTGTATTGGCTCCAATTTCTATGCCTACCTGATTGCGATTAGTAAAAAAAGTTAAATGACTTTGACAACTGAATTGACAATTTATCTACATAACCTAAAAACCTGTTGTTTTTAAGAATCTTGTTTATTTACTTATTGAAACAATGAACTACCTCTGGAGAAGGCTCGCTCGTCCTAAAACCTTAGTACTACCTGTTAAAACAGAAATCAATGTGAACATTGCACGAACTATCGCTTTTCGACAAAACGTAAACACAATCACAACAGTATCGAGTTTACCAACAAAAAGTGTGATTTTCAATACAATTCGGAGTAAATCGAAGAAGGTAAGCATTCTTTATAATTTATACGTACAGTGAAATTAATTAGAATAATAAAAAACTCGAAATTTTCTTCGTTTTTGACATTATGATGATGCAACCAGAAATGCAACCAAAGTCCTAGAGGACAGAAAGTTCTCTATTTGATATCCTTATTTTTTGTTTTAGGCTAAATATGAATCGGATGATGAAGAAGATATACAAGAAGATGATTCTTCACTATCAAAGGACTCCAAAATAGTAAAATTTAGTTCAACCTCACTGCGGACGGATTTGATACTGAAATCAGCGCTTGGCATTGCTAGAAAGTAAGCATTTGTAATAATTTAATTTAAAGTTTGAAAAACTTAGTTGTTCGTCTTTGTAATAGTTTAATATTTTTACTGTTTCAGTAAAATAGAACAACAATTCTATGAAAGTAAAATCAGAGTAAATGGGAAGAAAATATTGAAAAAAAGTACTTCTGTAAGTAAATCGGAAATTTTAATTTTAGTCTCAGTTATATCACATTGCTTTAATAAGGTTTGGCCATTCATATAATGTTTAGCAAGATTAGGAGTTTATCATCCCTGAAAATCTTTTACTTTGATTGCATTACAATTTTTGCAAGAAAAATTGGGTTGCACACTTATTATTTAATAAATAACTTTATTTCAGGTAAAATTAGGTGATGAAATTGATATAATAAAGATGGTTAGCCCTAAGAACCCAGATCATTTGTATGTTTATAGAGTAGAAATAATAAATGTAGCCGCCAAGGAAGAAACAATTGCCGTTACAGCTAGGAGATTCAAGAACCTACTCATTGAAAATTATGAAGTAGACCCTTATAAAGGACATGTTTCTAGTGAAGAATAACTTTATTTTACGGTTTTAAAAATATTCTACGGAATTATTATGCATGAGATTTGAAAGCTTTGCCAGAGTTTTTAAATAAAGCATTATAGGTTTGTATACTTAACTTACTATTTTGAGTAATTTTTGTTATGTACTAAGTAGACAAATAAAATGTATTTTGTTAATTTAAAAATATTTTATTTACAGTAGTAAATCAACATGATTCTGCTATGCATATAAATCTGTAGTTAACATTTTATAAATCTAAGTCTATATCACAATCAGAACTTTCAAATATTGAGATCTGGGAACTTTGTGTTGATGCTTTTTTAGTCATTGATGAATTATTAGAATCACTATTTATCTTAACCAATCTCGTAGGGGATTCTAAAGGCTTTTCCATCTTTTCTTCATATTTACTTAAATCATGATTTTTTACAAATTGAAACTGCTTTAGTTTACTTACTGTTGTAGTGCTTACACTATCAGTAGATTGGTTTAAATCTTTTTTTGTAGATTTATCAAGTTCTATACTTTTGTTTGGTTCTTCTTTGATTTTAGTAAATTGTCTTTCTTTACTTTTATTTAGTTCAACCTTAACATTTGATTTCCCTTGATTAATATTTTCTAAACTATTATTCTGCTTAATATTCTTATGACTGATTCTATTCACTGAAATGTCATTTTGAGTGCTATGTTTAGCATTGAAAACATTTTCATTTGTATCCTGTATTTCTTCTCGATCACTATCAAATTTAAGATCAATACCTAGTTCAGCAAAGAAATCATTTACACTTGGCACAGCATTTAACATATTCTTCGTAATATTTTCAACATCGCTATCTTCACTTCCAGATTTGTCATCATTTTGATTTTTTATATTATTAGTCTTAATTTTTGTATTACTATTCCTTTTGGGTTTTTTTAGAGCACTAGTATCAATAGTAACCTCTTTTCTTTTCCTTTTAGTTTTTAAGACTATTGGAGGTTTCTTATCACTTTTATTTAATGTTGCGTGTTTCTTCAATGTAACAGCCAATTTATCACTAACCCCAGCGTTTCTCTCACAATCCATTCTAAAATCATCCTTACCAACCAAGAAACTAAGTTCATCATCATTCTGGACGGGTTTCTTATTATTAAAATAAGAGCTAGTTACTAAAGAAGCAGATAAGGGAATGTTTTCATCTGATACATCATCAAACTTAGCAAAGAGTTTAGGATTTCCTCTATCAACATCGTCATCTAACGTCTTACTATCAACTTGAAGCAATTTTCCATAGTGCAAAAGCTCTTGCCTCCAAATTTGTGTTAAATTGAGTCTGGTTAGCAGTTTTTTAGCCAGGCAAAGGTAGTCAAAGTCGGGGTATTTTTGGAAGGTAGAGTGTAGGGCATCTTCAGTGTCTCGTAGAGTACAGTCTTGCATGGAGAGGTCCACCAACGACACAGCGACGATGGCGTCGACTGGCAGGATGGTCGTACGGTACATAAGCCTGCAGTGCGCTTGCGATAACCTAAAAACAGTTTTTATTTATTTACTGTTAACAGACGACTGTTACCGACGTCCGTTGGGGCAAAAAGGTTCTTGAATGGCGACCGCGCGCCGGAAGACGTAACGTGGGCAGGCCCCCCACAAGGTGGAGCGACGATCTGGTGAGGGTCGCGGGAAGCCGCTGGATGCGGGCAGCGCGGGACCGATCGTTGTGGAGATCTTTAGGGGAGGCCTTAGTCCAGCAGTGGACGTCTACAGGCTGAAATGATGATGATGATGACTGGTAACAGCTCATATATGTCACCGAGGGGCTCGAGCCTACCCTGAAATCAGGGTGAATGAATAGGCCTTAGTCAACCACGCTGGCACAATGCGAGTTGGTCAACTTCTCACACAACTTTTGAATTTCTTCCAAGTGTGTGCAGGTTTCTTCACGATGTTTTCCTTCACCGTAAAAATCGAAAACACATTGGTACGTGCCGAGGCTTGAACCCGCGAACTTCTGAATGGAAGACAACGGCCTTAGCCACTTGGCCACCGACACGCTCCATTTTATTTATTTAATATGTGTTTATTATAATTTTTTGAATGGCGATTTCATTAGTAAACTTAGGTCAATATTCCTGAATCAAAATTGGATTGACTTCATTCTTCCTGTTGATATCGTATGAGACGACTTAAAGTACAGTAGCTAGCACATGCGGCTGGACACTCGAACTACGAAATTCACCCAGGAATAAAGGCTGCCACACACCGGATACGTCTGCAGCACGACGCGTTGCGTCTGCAGCACCGCGCAACAGACGCCGTTCACACAGTATCGCAGACGCACGCAGACGCATGCAGCAGCGCGGTGTCAGTGTCAATAGGAAATCCCGTGTAATACAACCTTAGACAACGTTTACGTCCGCCTTCGCGCGTGAAACGTTCCCGATCCGCTGCCGCGCGCGCCAATTCGGTCACAAATATTACAAATTTTAAGGAAAATGATCTAAAATGCACGATATTTTTTACGCAACTGACGTTTATTGATTTGTTACCATGGTAACCCATGTCAGTTTGTGTTGTATTCGTGCCGTGCGTCTGATGCACGCAGACGTGCTGCATTGCGTCTGCGACACTTTCAGTGTGAACGTCGTATTTCAGGTTAATACATTACAGATCGTGTCGCACGCAGATGCAACGCAATGCGTATCCGGTGTGTGGCAACCTTAAATGCGCTCTCAGGGTCAAAGTATCCAGGCGTATGTGCTGGTTACTATACATTGTACAAGTAACAGTCAGCAACATTCATCAGTTTAAGTTGTAACCATCGCCTGCCTGCCTGCGCTGCTGAATCACCTGATTTTCCGGCTACTATTTACGGATGTAAAGTCTGGCAAAAAAGTCGTGAAGCGGAAGTGGCGCCCCTATTAATTTCAAGACTTTTTAGAAATAGTTGAACAGTAGGTACCAACAGTAGTTAGGTAGTAGGTATTAACAGTAGGTACCAACCTGACGAGGCTGTCTAGCATCCGGACGGTGGTTCTGGAGGGGTCCCTGTGTTCCGCCTTCCGTTGCAGCATGTAGTACGCCTGTAGGATAGTGTTAGCCGACGCAGTCATCTGTGTTTCGAGAGGACCCACTAAGCTTATGTACATCTGAAAAAGATTATAATCTATTCTATTACTTTAATAAAACTGAAGATTCGGCGTGTCTGTACATTGATTTGTTTTTTAAAAAACTGATTGTAGGTAGGTGTGTAGCTGAACACAAAAATACAAGTTTTGAAAAAAATGTCCGTCTGCCTGTTTGTAGACGCTAATTTCCGGGTTATAATATCACTTTCTAATTAACCCGAAAAAGAGGGGTGTTATAAGTTTCACTTGTGTGTCTGTCTGTCTTGGCATGGCATCGTAGCTCCTAAACAGATGCGCCGATTTTGATCTATTTTTTATTTTTTGCAAGGTGCCACATTCGAGTGTTCTTAGCTATGACCCAAGAAAATATCTTCAGCCATTTGAAGATTATCAGCTCTTTCCTAGTTGTTGAAAGGATCTAGTAACGGTTTTGTAGCGGGTGTATTTTACATTTTTACATTTAACGTTATAATACTTAATACTACAGTTTAGTTCGACCATGCAAATCACGCTAGTTTTTATTTAATCTCCGTATTACCAAAGTTTTGAGTGTGAAAAGATTAACTAGGTGTGACTAGGTACAAGTATTGTAGATAGATCATTTTAGAATTTTAAATAATTTTTACATGGGACAGCTTTACGTGCCTTCCGAAGCACGAAATCGTCTTTCTTTTCGTAATCTGTAACAATATTAGGATATGGTTATGAGTTTTATTCCTACCTGTAGTTTCTCAATGCTCCATTGCTTGCTATCGGCGCCAGAGTCTCCGAACAAGATGTAGGATGAAACCAGCTTATCCCACGTGCGATTCTTGGTATCCAGCAGAATAAAGATTAGGTCAAACCTGGAATAATTGTTTATTATGTTTAGTCTAAAAAAAAGCGGCCAAGTGCGAGTCGGAATCGCCCATGAAGGGTTCCGTAGCAGCCAGTAACATAATATAAAAGTTTTTGTACTGAGTTTGATCGATGTTTTAATAATAGTGAAAGGTAAATTGCGGTTTACGATTTACGACGTATTAAAAAAAAACTACTTACTAGATCTCGTTCCAATTTTCGTTGGAAGATTTCATGGTGATGCACATCATATATTTTGTTTAGTTTTATCATTCTCTTATTTTAGAAGTTAGAGGGGGGGGGACACACATTTTTCCACTTTGGAAGCGTCTCTCGCGTAAACTATTCAGTTTAGAAAAAAATGTTATTAGGAACCTAAATATCATTTTTAAAGACCTATCCATAGATACCCCACACGTATGGGTTTGTTGAAAAAATTTTTTTTTAGTTTCAGTTCGATGTATGGGGGCCCCCTAAATTTATTGATTTATTTCTATTTTTGTAAGAAAATCTTAATGCGGTTCACAGAATACATCTACTTACCAAGTTTCAACAGTATAGGTATTATAGTTTCGGAATAAAGTGGCTGTGACATACGGACGGACAGACGGACAGACAGACAGACAGACATGACGAATCTATAAGGGTTCCGTTTTTTGCTATTTGGCTACGGAACCCTAAAAAGCAGGATTAATATTATTATTATTCTAGATTTTACTATCATCATCATTTCAGCATGAAGACGTCCACTGCTGGACAAAGGCCTCCCCCCAAGGATCTCCACAACGATCGGTCCTGCTTGGCCCGCATCCAGCGGCTTCCCGCGACCCTCACCAGATCGTCGGTCCACCTCGTGGGGGGCCTGCTCACACTAAAGAAAGAAAGAAAGAAAGAATACTACTACGTCTTCCGGCGCGCGGTCGCCATTCAAGAACCTTTCTGCCCCAACTGAATTTCGGATCAGGAAACCGAAAGTAGTAATAATAATAAAGTGCGGCCAGCTTTATCTAAGGCTGCCACGCCAACTTGGTCGTATTACCTGCTGAGTAAGGGCGAGCCGAGCGTGACGTTGGCGGCGAGCGGCGCGTCGGTGTGGTAGCTGCCTTTAGGGTTACACGCGCCCAGCACGGCGCAACGAGTGTTCAGCTTGCACACTATACCTGCCTGCGACAATTACACTATCTATTAAACTGTTGCCGGCACTACACTCTCGACAAAACTCGAGAGCCGAAAGGGATGCAGATATGCGCAAGAGATTTGCATCTCATCCGGCTTAATACAATAAAAGCCACTTAAACAGCGGTGAGACCAGCTTTACTATTGGCCGACAAGACAACTAAGGCTCATGAACAAAAACTGCACGCAACCAGGCCTGTTTGATTCCCGGCTATTGGCTGCTCGCTGCAGGTACACCCGCGGTCCGTCCGGATGATATAATAACTATCAGTCAGAAGGTCAGAAGAGGTGAGCAATACGTAAATTGGCGCTGCGCGATCTGAATTGCACTTTGCTTTTAATTTAAATTTTCATCCCAAGTAAATCTTCTGCTCCTCTGTATTCTGTGACGCAACCTACCTAGCGTATGCTAGGATATTGTTTTGTGAACGCACTATAAGCAATTATGTTTTTGTGATTGCAGTTTATTATATTATTAAGTTATACTAATAGGTACATGTACGAGTATCATTATGTGAAATAAGCGCCTGAACATCGGTTTGTTGGCGAGAAGTTTAGTTCAAAAATGTAACTTTTGATTAAAAAAGTGTCTTTCAGGTGTCAATGACATTATGTCCGGATCAATATGAAACAAACGTGTATGTGTTTTGATTGGGTGTTACCTTAGCGATGGAGATGGTCTGCTGCTCCATGGCCTCGTGTATGGCGGTCCTGTCCCGCGCGCGCAGCTGGCCGATCTCTGTGGTAGTGTTACCTTAGCGATGGAGATGGTCTGCTGCTCCATGGCCTCGTGTATGGCGGTCCTGTCCCGCGCGCGCAGCTGGCCGATCTCTGTGGTAGTGTTACCTTAGCGATGGAGATGGTCTGCTGCTCCATGGCCTCGTGTATGGCGGTCCTGTCCCGCGCGCGCAGCTGGCCGATCTCTGTGGTAGTGTTACCTTAGCGATGGAGATGGTCTGCTGCTCCATGGCCTCGTGTATGGCGGTCCTGTCGTGCGCGCGCAGCTGGCCGATCTCTGTGGTAGTGTTACCTTAGCGATGGAGATGGTCTGCTGCTCCATGGCCTCGTGTATGGCGGTCCTGTCCCGCGCGCGCAGCTGGCCGATCTCTGTGGTAGTGTTACCTTAGCGATGGAGATGGTCTGCTGCTCCATGGCCTCGTGTATGGCGGTCCTGTCCCGCGCGCGCAGCTGGCCGATCTCTGTGGTAGTGTTACCTTAGCGATGGAGATGGTCTGCTGCTCCATGGCCTCGTGTATGGCGGTCCTGTCGTGCGCGCGCAGCTGGCCGATCTCTGTGGTAGTGTTACCTTAGCGATGGAGATGGTCTGCTGCTCCATGGCCTCGTGTATGGCGGTCCTGTCGTGCGCGCGCAGCTGGCCGATCTCTGTGGTAGTGTTACCTTAGCGATGGAGATGGTCTGCTGCTCCATGGCCTCGTGTATGGCGGTCCTGTCGTGCGCGCGCAGCTGGCCGATCTCTGTGGTAGTGTTACCTTAGCGATGGAGATGGTCTGCTGCTCCATGGCCTCGTGTATGGCGGTCCTGTCCCGCGCGCGCAGCTGGCCGATCTCTGTGGTAGTGTTACCTTAGCGATGGAGATGGTCTGCTGCTCCATGGCCTCGTGTATGGCGGTCCTGTCGTGCGCGCGCAGCTGGCCGATCTCTGTGGTAGTGTTACCTTAGCGATGGAGATGGTCTGCTGCTCCATGGCCTCGTGTATGGCGGTCCTGTCGTGCGCGCGCAGCTGGCCGATCTCTGTGGTAGTGTTACCTTAGCGATGGAGATGGTCTGCTGCTCCATGGCCTCGTGTATGGCGGTCCTGTCGTGCGCGCGCAGCTGGCCGATCTCTGTGGTAGTGTTACCTTAGCGATGGAGATGGTCTGCTGCTCCATGGCCTCGTGTATGGCGGTCCTGTCGTGCGCGCGCAGTTGGCCGATCTCGTCGATGCAGCACACGCCGCCGTCTGACAGAACTAACGCGCCGGCTTCCAAGTGCCATTCGCCATCTTCCTGGAAATATCGAGTTAAGTCACAAATTACGTCGACGTTTGAGTGGTTAAATGTTAGTGATTTTTGAACAAACATACTAAACGATGATTTCCTTCACCGTAAGATCGTCGAATAAAATAACATAAGGATTCGAAAATCGAAAACACATTAATGAATAAGTGCCGGGGTTTGAACTTCCGAATGGAAGGCCACCGACACTCTAGTGGGAACGTAAATGAACTGACTAACTTTCCCGCTCCGCCCGCTTTAGCAGTTTTTCCTGTGGAAATGAGGTATTATCCCGCGGTAAAAGGTAGCCTATGTATTATTCTATAGGAACTCAAAACAAATTTGTATGTAGAAGTTTACATGCATTTTTAAAGACTTTTACGATGTTTAGCGTAATAAATCGAATGTAGTTTTACAGTACCAATGAGTAGTAAAGGTTGATACCAATTTTGCAAGGAAAGAACAAAGCGTTGTGCAGAAAAGAGCAAAATTAAAATGCTCAAGCCATAATCCTCCCCAACCTGTAGCTATATCTTCGGAACTACAACGCGACCAGTGTTTTTTCTTTACTGAGCAATGAATAGCAATCTGATACTAACTTTTTGGATATAAACTAAGTCGAAAGACCCCACCGTTTGGCTACACGAGAGGGGAGGATTATGGCTTGAACATCAAGCTACAATCCTCCCCAAACTATAGCTATATCTCAGGAATGATAATGTTACCAACTTTCTTACAACGATACCAACTAGAGCTACAATCCTCCCCAAACTATAGCTATATCTCAGGAATGATAATGATACCAACTTTCTTACAACGATACCAACTAGTACCAAAGGAGTAGTAAGTTTTAGCATTGTCAGAATGGCATTTCATTAAGGTTTAATAGGGGAGGATTATACCTTGAGGGACATTCGTCTGGGACCTTGGCAAGCCGCGGGCGTGACAGTAGGATATGTAATAGCGATGGTAATAGCATACCCGTAGCGCGGCGCAAGTGAGGCCGGCGCGAGTGCTGCCGGCGCCCGATGTGAACACAGAGCGAGCGCTCAGCTCCGCACCGAACCGGAGCAACTGAGACTTGCCCGTACCTGGCAACAACAACTCTAACATCAATCAGACGCCTTGTGATTCTATACAAAAAAAACCAAGCTTTAACTGTTACAAAAGAACTAACCATACTTGACCTTGATGATGAGTGTTCATAATATTTTTACAAATCCATTACAATATACAAATAAATAACACTAAATTAAAAAAATTAATAACCCCCCACACAAAACCGTTACTTGATCCTTTCAACAACTAGAAAAGAGCTGATAATCTTCAAATGGCTGAAGATATTTTCTTGGATCATAGCTAAGAACACTCTCGATTGTGACACCTTGCAAACAAAAAAATTGATCAAAATGGGCGCATCCGTTTAGGAGCTACGATGCAACAGACAGACAGACAGACACACACGTCAAACTTATAACATCCCTCTTTTTCAAAGGGGGTTAATAAAAAGTCTTCTCAAGCGACCTTGAGTGAACTAAATGAAACTGGACATTTTGTCAACTCTTGGCGGGCAGATTTACAAGAGTAGCGGTCTAAAATTGACTTTGGTATTTCATTGGATTGAAATCGGGATCGATATTGATTTCAAGAGGGGTGGTGAGGGTCGCGGGACGCCCCTGGATGCGGGCAGCGCAAAAACGATTGTTGTAGAGGTATTAGAATAATAAAGTAAAATATCTACCAGAATCTGATGGCAAAAAAAAATTATGCTAACAAGGCTTTTTCGACATTTTCACCACTTTTTAAAGGAAATTCGAAGCCAAACCAAAAACAATTCCTCGAAATTTCAGTTGACAGATGAAATTTTTATTGTTTCCATATGAAAATCGCTATCTTTTAAACTTTAAAAAAGCCTTGTTAGCGTCAATTGTTTTTTCCTTTTTGTCATCAGATTCTGGTAAACCTAACACCTTTACGGTTTACCTCCGCGAAAATCTAAGATTTGGTCGAATTATAAAACAAATCTGAAGAGTAGAGAAATAAGAGTACTAACCTGGATCCCCAACCAGCAGCAAATGGCACTGCCCTCGCACCTTCGTCGCATGTTTATCTTCTTGTGTTTTATTTGCGCTATCGTCTGCCGCGTGGTCCGTCCCCGTTATTACTGTTAGGAGCACTGCTAGCTTTACTAAGTGGAGACCGTATACCTGAAGTTTAAAATAGGAGGCTTTTGAAATAGTTTTTGGACAAAGGAAAGTTTAGTTTATACGTTATACCCCAAGAAATTTAATTTGACGGCTCCATAGCCTAGTTGGTAGTACGCACGCCTTCGAAGCACAGGTTCGCGGGTTCGAACCTGCCCAAGGCTAACATTCATAGACTAGCACGTGTATGTATTGTCTGTGTATTGTATATTTATGTATTTTTTCTACATACCATAATATGTGTGTGTTTATCAGATATCTGACTGATACCTACCCATCATTAATACAGGCTCTGCCAGTTTGAGGTCAGATTCCAAATTAGAATATCCTCACAAATTTACATATTATCTATTCTCATAAAGGAATGAATGAAAACCGCTGATGGTTTGCACGAAACGTAGAGCTTTGATTAACAAAAAACCCAGAAAAGTCATACCTGCGGACAAACAGCCTTCAATATCTGATCCCGCCCCTTCAAAGGGCATTGCTCAAACTTCGCCCAGTACTCTTTGAAGCAATCCTTGATATCCGGCGCGGTAGCAACTACCGCCGACCGCTGGGCGTTGCTCACTTCAAGGTAGTTCGCTTGCAGAACCAATTCTACTTCAGACTTCTTATTTAAGGCACAGGGTCGCCAGCGACGACGGACTGTGCCACTGAAAATTTAATTAAGGCGCATCCATTTTAATGATACTCGGAAACCATAGACGCGGGGCTAGAGGGGGCAGTGAGACGATCTAGCGGATATCGCCCGCCCGCTTTTTATATAAAGGTTGCATAATGAACAACTAAGTTATACTCTTTAATTACACTAATATAATAAAGGCGAAAGTTTGCGAGTGTGTGAATGTATATGTTCGTTCGTTCTTCAAGTTTAAACGGCTGGATGATTTTAATAAAATTTGGTATGGAGTTAGCTGACACCCTGGACTGGATTAACACATAGGCTACGTTTTACTGCGGGAAAGTACCTCATTCCCACGGAACAACCAGTTAACGCGGCCGGAGCCGCATTATAAGCTAGTGATAAATAATTTTAAATTGTTATTGCTCTCGGTCACACAGGTTCCCACATTTGTGATGCAAAATTGAAACTTACCTCATATCATAAAGGTCCATTTTGAGTTGTATGATTTTTATACCCAAAGATGCCAGGAGAAAATTTGCTACCAAGCAAGAAGGCCTGATGTTATTTATATTGTTGAACTGCTTTCTGTCTATTCTAAGTATTTGTTCATTACTTTTGATATTTGTGCAATAAATTTTAAGAAAAGTTTAATGAATTTTGTCCATTCAGAAGACAGCGCCTTACCAGATGTTAACATCATCTCCGGGCTTACAGCTATCAACCAAATCATCTTCTAGCACCACCCATAAGGAGCCAGGAATGGTTCCTATACTTAACTTGTTTACTTGTTCCTGAAATTTTTTAAGTAATCCAATGTAATAAAGCAATTATCACCATATTATAATGAAATGAAGTCAAAGGGAAAACTGTAAAAAGATGACGTATGAGTGATGAAGGAATTCCAAAATTTAATGACTTAATTTAGACGAGAAAGAAATTTTAATGGAAAATGAGGTGGAAATTAGGTTGAAAAGCACCTCTTTACAGATTTATTCAAATGTATAATACCAAGATTCTGTTATTTGTAAAGGAAATGAACATTTTATTTACTTACTTATTTCATGGCTCTTAAATATTAAATTCTAAACTCATTTAAAAAATTCTTACCTGTATTTTGATTTCTTGATAATCCTTGCAATGTTCCCTTGATACCAGATTGACTTGTGTAAATATGGAAGACTTGCATCGCATCTCTTCGTTACCACATTGAGAAGGCGCTTTCAGAATATATCTGTTTTCAAAGTGTGCTTCGACATTGTTCTCATACTTACACTTTACACACACATACTTCCTCTGGTACTCTAGCATTTTTGACTGAGTTACTCTTACTATTGTACCTGAAAATACGTTAAAATCTATGTTATGTACAGAAGCCAGTGCATACAGTTGACATTCGCAATATGAAATTCACCCCTACCGCTACAGGATAGTGGCACTCAAGGTCGACATGTCCAGCCGCAAGTGCTGGCTACATAAACTTTGAAATCCAACTATCAAATCGACAATCAAAGTTTAATTTGTGTATAGAACAGGACTGAGGATTTTTCTTTTAATTAGATTATATATAATGTTTGTTTGGGGCTTTCGCTCTTAGTACACATTATTTTGTATATTTACGGGTCTTAACACGATAATTTTAAATAGGTACCTATGTTTTATGATACAATACCTAATTTATATCAATTTGACACCTTTGCATCACAATTTTAAGTTTATTTTAATAACATTTCACAATTTACAAGCATTTAAAGTGCAGTAGCCAGCACATGCAGTTGGACTTGTTGACCTTAAGAGCGCCAATATTCTGTAGCAATAAGGGTGAATTTTGTACTGCAAATTACCAGCTGCATGTGCTGGCTTCTTTACAATTAGTTAAGTGGATTATGTTTCTTTTGTATTAGCTACAGGATTTTTATTTAACTTTCAAGAGAACTTACCCATAACTTTTAAAAAACATCCCACATCAACATTCTTAGGGAATACAGTCCGATGTAACTCAGGACAGACTGGCAGGCCGTAGAACCTAGCATGGACATTCCTTTTCAAGAAATAATAGGGCAATTTAGTCACTACTTCCTTATATTCATCAAGTTCAAGTATATTTTGTTGTGCCTTTATAATATCTGAATTGCATGCTGGCAAACTCTCAACAGGGCTGCATAGTACTTTATCGCCAACATCAGGATATGTCTCAAACAGTTTCAGAAAACTGAAAGAATACAAAAATATGAAAAATGAGTAAATTTGTATTTTTGGATGGAAGAGGATGGAAGAAATAGAGAGGTTACACTTACTCGATTTTGATGCTAAAATAACCTAAATTGTCGTTTTCTGATAAAATTTCTATGCAATCTTGTAAATGATACTTGAGTAAATATTCAAGAATCATTTTTTGAATCACTCTAGAGAAATATTGCGAATTATTATCTTTTTTTTTTTTTTTTAGTTTCATTCTCCCTTATGGGAAAGGCAAAGGGATCTAAGCCCATACAGCCTAGTCTTTAGTAATTTCTTGCATTATGCATTATCCAAGTTTAATGTCCTCATCTTCAGTCATTATTTCTTCAGTTTCATTTCGTCGTCTTTAGTCATTTCTTGCATCTATGTTAAACTTCTTCAGTAGTTTCATTTCTTGTTACGGGATCATTGGAATGCAAGGATGGTTCTTACATTCCAATGATACTGAAGTTTAACGCGGGTTATCAAACCAGAAACAGCTAACCACTCATTATTTCTCACTTTCATTGAATAGTTCTTCTTTAACGACACATTATCGCACTAATTCCACCATATTAACACCACAATTACCATGAAAAACTATTTTACTAAAGGACGAAACAATGAACCCGCCATTTCCTCTCGATTCCCGCGTAAAACTAAAACCTCGCGAATTATTATCATATCACATTGCCGAAGCACAAAAAAAAACAATAACAAACCTTTTTTTTAATTATTTGACACTTTTGTGTACAGGCAAAGCCTTTAAGTCGTGCAGCCGTTGACTTTAGTATTTTTATTTTTTTCCATTGAAATTCCGCAATATGGCGAGGTTTTTTTATTTCTTTGGTCAGGCAGGATCACAGTATAAATGCAGGATTTAATTTAGTTTTCTCATTTATTAGCTTTCAAATTTTCAGCTAAGGATGTTTAAGGGCATGTAAGGCATGTTAAGGGTATTCCTCGTCCTGTACCTAGGTGTAATATTTTATAGCGCGCCCCGCGCCGCCCGCCACCGTAATTTGTCTTGCTTGGGTACTTAAGTAGAGGTTGGAAACAGTTGTAGTTGGAACCATCAGCATGTGACAAAAGCATCAGGCTGCGGCGTTTTTCTTTTCTTGCGTGCGACAACGGGGACCGCTTTCCTTCTTTTTTGCACTGGGTGTTTTAAGAAATAAAATACAAGAAGTAAACGTAATAACTATTTTATTTACACTTAAATTAAATTAGTTGTACTGTATTCAACACATCTGGAAGGATCTGTAGGGAAAAGTTCTTGGCATTTCGTCATGAGCCTCTTCAAGGCTTGAATGTACTTTCTTTGGGTTTCATCGTTCATCACATGGGCAACATTTTTGGAAAAGATCTTCTCTCGTCCTGTTCGGGCGTGAATTCCCACCATGGTCACTCCAATAGGCCAAGGCGCATTGCCGATAGCCATTTGTAGATAAGCGTCACTTGCCTGTGGAGGAAAAACGTTACGTTTTATTACTAGTCCACTGGGGTTCTTCCTTGATCTTGTGGTGGTTACTTACTCATACTCTTTTGGCTATATATCTTAGTAGCCTTGAAAAAATTGGGCTAGATCAATTCTAAATCAGAAACTAAACTACTTAAGGTTGCCTGGTAGAAATTGCTACTCAGCAATAAGGCCGCCTACATGTACACTTTCGTTCTTTTTTTGTGAATTTACTGATTCTATTATTTCTAGTGTGCAATAAAGTATATTCTATTCTATTCTAAACGATTCAGGTAGTTTTCTTATATATACAAAGAAATCAAGGTCAATAACTACAAAAGCCTATGAGATTCCACTGCTGATCACTTGGTCGACGGAACAGTAGGTTATAAAAGTGAAAGCAATCAGCCATAGGAAGAGATGCTCAGGTTGTGTTTCTCAATGTCGAGAATCACTTAGTTGGTTTACAATCCTTGTCCTATGGCACTTCGTGAGAAGTCTCCACCCCTTGCTCCCCCCTCCTCTTTCCTCCAAACCGATCCCCTTTACCGATTACAATCCTTACCATGATATAATTCCTTTCCAACAAATGCTTGGTGATCTCCATTAGGCTGTCACAGATGTCTTCTGGGAGCGATCTCTTCTTCAGTTTCCTTGTTAAAGGTTTCAAGTAAACTTGCGTCTGCGTGAACGTGGCGCGCGCCATCTTGTGTTTCACTGTTTGCTTCTCAGCGGCTGTCGCTGAGTTTAGTTGAGCTCCCCACATTTTTAGAAGGAACTGAAAATAAATCGAAGTTGTTAGTGCCCCTATTAAAGGCTCCAGCGGACCGGATGCGTATGCGTTAGCGTATGCGTAGACTTGCACGTATCATTGAGTTGTAATGTATGGAATTGTATAAGACATAACAGACCGCTTGCGTAACGATGCGTACGTCCACGTTACGCAAGCGCTCTGTTATGTCTTATACAATTCCATACATTACAACTCAATGATACGTGCAAGTCTACGCATACGCTAACGCATACGCATCCGGTCTGCTGGAGCCATTATTTTTTTTTGTAATTTGTGCAAGACCTGAACGTATGTACACTCAAAGTGACATTTGTTGAAAAATAAATAAACTACAGTCTCTCATTGGTTACATTGAGTTGTTATTCCTGTGTGAATATAATTTTTCTACAGTAAAAAGTAGTTTATACATTGATCCAGTCTACATACTAAATCTTATCAAAATATATCAAACCATTTTCATATGAAGAGGTAGCAAACTCATGTTCCAACATACAAACATCTACAAATTACCTGTAATAAAGTCATGATGACTTGCATGTCGTGATTTCTGTCCCCTTGGCCCATCGTCTTTGCCATCTCTTGAATAAACTCGTACGTCACAGAGTCATCTAACGCATCCTCTTTCAACTGCTTTTCACTTTCGGTCTGGAACGTAAATCAAATGAAATAGGGAATCAGATGGCTATGCTTTTAGAAAATCAAAGGTCTAGTCTACTTTCTATCTATCTTGAATATTAATTGACAGTTCATATAAGTCCCCACTGAGGGTCTTGAGGCTACTCTACAGGGTGAATAGGCCTTAGTCGACCATGCTGGTCCAGTGCAGGTTTGTCAACTTCACACACAACCCTTGTATTACTTTGCAGGTGTGAAGTTTTGTCCTCAAGATGTTTTCATTAACCCTAAGATGGTTGAATTAACGTACTTAATATGAATTCGAAAATCGAAAACACATTGGAACGCGCCGAATTTCGAACCCGCGAACTTCTGAATGAAAGGCCCTAGCCCCTTGGCCACCGACACTCCCTAATATTAATTTACACACAAAACTTCTTATATTCTTTCATACTTCTAAAGTATTGATGAAGTAGTTTGAAAAATTAATTTTAATGTAATTAGTGATTGATTACATACTCAGTAATCCCAATAAATAAATGACTGACATAATAATATTTACCTGTGTTCCTAATTCTAAAATTTCATTGAGGTAAGCTTGATCCACTTTGTCCATTGCCTCTTGGAAGTCATTTCTGAATCCCTGAAAACAAAAGGTTATAATTTAGAATGTTTTACAAGAGATGGATTTACCTTAAACTGACTGCATAATAACTTACAAAAGGCTCCACTTTATGACACACATAGAACATAGTATTCTTGAAGTTTTATTGCAGAAGTAATACCATTGAAGGTCTTTTGGTAAATATTGATAGGAAAGTACAGTCCCAAAACTATTAAGAATATTTTATTATACTAAACATTTCATATTTTATCTTACCCTATTAGCTTCAGGCTCTTGAATCTCTATTCTTCTCAGCCGCCTAAATGCTTGTAGTTCACTTTCTGCATACAGCAGTATTGGATGCCCTCGCTCTCTCAACCGCTTGATAACTTCTGCTCGGGGCAACGCTGCACTTTCTGATTGCTCAGATTCCGTTGAATCGGATTTGTTTGCTGTGAATATATTTATGTATTGTTTGTACCAGTGTCATTATTAAGATAACTAATAAAAAAGGACTCTTGGGAATATCATTGAAATAATTGGTCAGAGAGTGGTAAACTTCACTGAATCTCTGACCCACTTAAGTAAACAAATTAATTTTCTTTTTGTCTTAAAATACAAACAGTTTATCTACAAATAAATGACGAGTGATTCGTTCGTTCCTTAAGACCGTTGAATCTTTGACCGTAAACCGAATATTGTACCAAAAAGGGTACCTACAGAATAAAATTTGAAAAATCTTGAAAACACTAACCTGAATTTGATTCTTCATTGACCTTTTCACTCTCCTCAGGCTCCTTGTTTTGAGGACCATATTTCTTGAAGTATTCTTCCCGTTCTTTAGCCAGAAGTTCTCCTCTTTTGAAATACTTCTTATCCTTATTCTGAAATGAACACGAGACGAGAAAAGTTGACAACAACATTGTTCTTGTTAACAGCAACGTATTTGAAATAAATACTTACCAAAATATTCTTCTCTTCTAGAAGCTTCCGTTTCCTAGCTATTTCAGCTTTCAGAATATCCATAGCAGTTAGAAATCAGCAAAAATTCTTTAAATAAATAACTCCACAACCACAACACAACAAACAACCAACACTTGACATTTAGTTTTAGTTGACATTCAATTTTGTTTTTCTTGGGGGTTTTACCACCGTTTCTATGTACTATATTTATACTGTGGTTTTACGCGAGAATCGAGAAAAAATGGGGGGTTTAATTTTTCGTCCTTTGAAAAAATGGTAATTGTTGTATTAATATGGTGAAATTACTGCGATAATGTGCAGTTAACGAAGAATTATTCAATGAAAGTGAGAAATAATGGGTGGTTAGCTAGCTGTTTCTGGTTTGATACCCTGCGTTAAACTCCGATATCATTGGAATGTAAACCACCCTTGCATTTCAACGATCCCGTGACTAGACTTAAGACTACCTACTGAAGACGTTCCATACGGATACAAGAAATGACTAGAGAAAAGATGACAAAATGAATAGAACTGAAGATCTCCTATTATTACTAAAGACTAGGCTGTATGGACTTTGAACCCTTTGCCTTTTCCATAAGGGAAAAATAAAAACTTAAAATAAAAAATTGTTCTTCTTTTTTATAAATGAAAAGGTAGAGAAAATAGTGTTTAGAAAGCCCAATTTTGTATAATTTACAATTAATTTAATAGAGAGCTCAATGAAATAAATAAATCAATAGTTTAAAAAACACAAATAACACGTTTTTATAAATGCACGTAAAAACAAAAAAAAATTATGAATCTTTCAAGTTTTCTCTATTTTTGGACTAATTTTTATGCTTTTTAATTATAATATTTGATTGTAAAAGCGTGGGGCGCTGGAACAGGAAAGACTTTCTTGTTAACAAATACTTACTTACTTACTTCCTGACTTCCTGGCGAAAGCTGTATGAGGTCGCACAAGAGCATAACGTTTATGCCGCCAAAGGGAACCAAAGATATCTCGTCCACGAACAAGAACTCTACATTTTGCCACTGTTGACGCATTACTCTTATGAACTTCATTTCCTGAAAGAAGAGGCGTTCAAAATTCAATTTAATTTAAAATAAAAATTCAAAAATATTGGTGAATGTCGTCTCTCCTCGCTGCTGGCGAATGTTTTGTCTGAATTCGACAAGCTGGTACTTTGAACAGACTGTTTAATGTAGGGCCACCTACTAGTCGTGCTGCAACTCCAGTTAGAGCGCCAATCTGTGTAACCTGCTTCCCGTAACATCGCTTAATTTGATTTCTCAGCAAGTTATACAAAAAGTCTTTCCTTTTCCAGCGCCCCACACTTTTACAATTAAATATTATAATTAAAAAGCACAAAGTTTAGAGCCCGTCCCCATGTACCTATACGGCGCGGCGCCGTAGACATGGGGACGGGCTCTAACACTTCAGCCCAGAAATTGAGAAAACTTGGACGATTCATAATTTATTTTTTTGTTTTTACGTGCATTTATAAAAGCGTGATTTTTTGTGTTTTCTAAACTATTATTTTATTTTATACTTTTTGGTCTTTGATAACGAAATATTTTTAACATTTATCACTTTATTTTAAGTAGGCGAATGAGCCTGAGTTTGGGATCCTTTATTATTCAGACCCTGGTTAAGTGGTCACCTTACCTTGCCAATGTATAGGTCTTATTTAGACAAATCAAATATGCCCAAATTCGGGGGTTCACTAGTAGCCGTTGAAGAGTTCTACTATCCACCTTCCGGCTCCAGCATCAGATCAGCTTGTTTGTGTCAAATTATTGCGTTGTCATCGGAATTACATATACCATATACATTAAAATTTGTAAACTCGAGGAGCTTACTTGAAGAGTTTCACTATCTACCTATGGGATGCTTCATCTGACCCTGGTTAAGTGGTCACCTCACCTCGCCAATATAAAGATCTTATTAGACAAATCAAATGAGCCCAAATTCGGGGGATTTACTAGCCGTTGCCGTTGGAGTTGCGTTAGCCGTTGGAGTTCCACTATCCACCTTCCGGCTCCAGCATCAGATCAGCTTGTTTGTATCAAATTATTGCGTTGTCATCGGAATTACACATACATTGCAATTTTCATTACGACCCTTGGAAGATGCTTACTTGAAGAGTTTCACTATCTACCTTTGGGATCCTTCATCAGACCCTGGTTAAGTGGTTACCTCACCTCGCCAATATAAAGGTCTTAATAAAGTGGCTGTGACATACCTACGGACGGACAGACAGACAGATAGACATGACCAATCTATAAGGGTTCCGTTTTTTGCCATTGGGTTACGGAACCCCAAAAATCAATTCAGAACCTAAGCATGTAAAAGCGAAATAAAATAAATACAAAAATGTGTACTTTCAGGTTAATGTACTTCTAATTTGTTAAATATTATTAGTAGAAAGAACGTAAAGTTGTTGAGTAAAATAAAATTACAATACAAAAAAATTTCTTTTGAAGCAATGGATGACTGAAACTTGAATTATGTATCATAATATAAAGTAGCCAATTATTAAATACAATCAATTATTATTATACAAAAGATCTAATTAAGATTATCTGTTACAGATTATAGGCAGATAATACATAAATAACGTAATCAATGATAACTTTGTAAGTCTTTTCCCGCTTTGGATTCAATACAATACTTATAAAACAATAGAATTTTATTTTAAAAATCTATTTTCTATTTGAATAATGGAAGGCATTCTCTTGCGTGGTTTTGTTTTGCTGTTAATTTTAGCCATAGCTAAAGGTAATTTATATAAAAGTGTCATTATTTTGTATTCAGCAATTTGTTGAGTTTTTTTTTTCTTCCCAAAGGATCACCTGATTTACCACGTATCGTTGGAGGATATGAAGCACCTGATACTTATGGGAGATTCCACGTGTCCTTGCAAAGTTTGACCAACGTTCACGTATGTGGTGGGACGATTATTTCCGCACACTACGTCATAACTGCTGCACATTGTGTTTATGGGTAAGTGCTGTCTCATTTTTTTATTTAAGTATTTATGAGTTACAAAGCCGACGTATCGAGCGTAACCACCCAGACAGTTGACACAGTTCACATAGCAGAGTAGGCTCAAATTTCCACTGTCCTGCCCTGTCCAACTGTGTCATTTTCGTTTTGTACTAGTATTATTGAGGCACCCACGAGGCACCTATAACGTCAACGTCTTTAAGTGCCTTCCGAATAGTTCCGAAACACGGAATCATCTTTTTTTTCAGACCATCAAGTCTCAGCTTGCAACGTCATAAATAAACAAACGAGAGAAATTTTTACTAATTACAGTTCCACAGTGTCCCACCGCGGATCGAATCCCCCGTAACATTCAGTGCTATGACAAAAGTTTGTCGCACATTTAACTGTCAAAAAACCCACCATATTGAAATATCCTCCAATAGTATAAGAGAATACGCACGACAAAATTATGTCTGTCACGCGTGGACCGGGCATGTTAGAGGGGCCTGGAACCTCCATATAATGAGACCCGAGAGGCGAGCGAGGCTGTTATACAAGACTAAAGTAGGGGGCGCCTAGAGATGAAACGGGTTTATAAGCTCAAATCTCTGGCGAGTGTGTTATTTTTTAAAACCTGAAGGGCGCTTTACTTCTAGACGATATATCTGACTGGCCTGATAATACCTTATAGTTATACTTTTACATGCCTTTGCTAGAGCGTAAAGAAAACCTATTTTCAGAGCTGAACCAGAATACATCAAAGCTGTAGTTGGAACCACGAATTTGGATAAAGGGGGACAACAATACAATGTGTCTTCAATAATAATTCACGAACAGTTTGACTACAATCTGAAAGCCAATGATATCGCACTTCTAAAGCTATACGGTTTCTTCGACGTTAGAGCCGTTGAGTTTTTGGAACTAAGCGATGATGATTTGGTTGAAGGCGATCCGGTTATTTTATCTGGATTTGGATCTCATGAGGTAAGTCTCCGTGTAAAAGCTACTATTTATTTTAAAAATAGATTTTGATGTATTTGCTCTATCTGTGAAATAACTCCCGCCGCATTTCACAAAGTTGCATTTAAAAACTACGATAGTACAATTCCATGTAGAAAATTTAATGGTTCTGATTTTGATTGATACTGGCTGAGTAATAAAAATCAAATGTAATCAAATGTAATGTAACTAGTAAAATGTAGCTTTGTGTAATGGTCACAATGGTCTAGACTAGAGGGTTGGTTGGTAGCCAAGTGAAGGCCATTAACTTCCATTTGGAATTCGCGGGTTCCAGCCTCGGTACGTGGACTAATTTGTTCTAGATTTTCGATTTCATATGTACAATTCGACGCTTTTATGGTGAAGGAAAACATCGTGAGGAAACCTTCACACACCTGCGAAGTTGTGTGTGAAGTTGACCAACCCGCACTAAGGCCTATTCGCCTTGATTGCAGGTTAGGCTCGAGCCCCTCGATGGCGACATATATGAGACGTTAACAGTAATAATAATAACTCCCGGAGTTGCTTGTTATAAAAGTGTTTAATTGACGGTCTAAAAGTTTGCATGGTTTAAATATTTCAGCCAAACGGCGAAACCGGCCCCTTGATGTACGCTTTAGATTTGACGGTTTTTAGTCAGGAAACTTGTAAATATGCTATGCGGTACACGAGAGAAGTTTATGACGAAATGTTTTGCACTTTTACAAGAATCGGAGAAGGAACGTGTCATGTAAGTGTAGAAATAATAAAGATAGTTAATGGAAAACATTTCCTTATTTATATATAAATATTTAATTTTGCGTTTTAGTTATATAACTAGCTTTCTGCCCCGTGGCTCCGCCCACGTCAACAGTTTTTTTTCGTGGGAATGAGGTATTTTCCCGCGGTAAAAAGTAGCCTATATATGTGTTATTCTGATGTATAAGCTATAGGTACTATTGTAAAGTTTCATTAAAATCCATTCAGTAGTTTTTGCGTGAAAGAGTAACAAACATCTATAGGTGAATGGTACACAATAACACCTACATAATGCTACAGACAAATAAAACTGTCGGTACAAAACAGACGAACGGTACGTCTGCCTTTGAAGCACAGGTTCGCGGTTTCGAATCCCGTCAAGGGCAAACATTTGTGTGATGAGCACCTGTGTTTGCAGTGTCTACCATTATGGACCATATTAAGGCGGTTGGTGCATTGCATATCACATTCAAAATCATCATAAAGATTCATCACAACACATCTATTATGGACCTCTTTTATGTATGTTACAGGGAGATTCAGGTGGGCCGCTTATCAAAGACGGAAAATTGGTTGGCCTAGTTTCTTGGGGAATTCCGTGTGCTGCTGGATTTCCTGACGTTCATACTAGGATAGCTCCTTACATCGCGTGGATTAAAGAAAAGACAGAGAAGACATCTGGAAGTGGTTGCAAGAAGAGTTCGTAATTCCCGATTGTTACTACTACGAGTAGTTCCATTGAACAGTTCCATGTCCTACAAATTTACTTACGTTTGTTTGATCTACAGTAGCCAGTACATGCGGCTGGATACTCGCATTCCGAATATAGATTCTACTGCTACGAAATAACCATACTCAAGATCAAAGTGTCCAACTGCATGTACTCCTGTCCATCATACCCTTATGTAAACAAATGACAAGAAAATAATAACTCAATAATGAATTTATTTTACTTAATCACAGTATAACAAATTATTTAAGTAGTTTTATTCATTTGCTTCTTGACTTTCTTCCACTTTTGAATGCTGCTTATATTTACCTGTAAAAACCAGATACATATATTTTCTAATATGGGTAAATTGCTTGCATAGCGTGTGGGTTTCTAGGTTAACCTACCTCACAGGTGTCGGAATTATAAAACCGCCTTAGGCTTCCGACATGGCTCCAATAACGACTACATCCGTAGCCGGGACCAACGACTTTACGTGCCTTCCGAAGCACGGAATGATCTTTCTTTTCGGTCAATCAGATGATTCAGCCTGCAATGTCCTAAACAAACTGAGGAAAATGTTGTCGAGTCCCCACCTGGATACAAACCCGGAACATCCGTAACGTCAGGCGAGCTTTTGACCACTCGACCACGGAGGCGAAGCGAGATGGGTAAGTAATAATAATCAAGGTACTTAGGTTCTTCCATCTAAACTTTAATATAATTGTTTCTTACCGTGTATTTCTTGGTATCCGATTTGATATCCACTAGCACAGCCATGACGGGTCTACCGTGAGCACATTGAAATGGAGTTTTGCATTCTGACAGAGAGTTCAAAAGATCCACACATTCTTCCTTTGTAAGGCGATCACCGAATTTGATCGCGTATCGGCATGCCTAGAAAATATTTTTAAAATTAATTATTTTCATAATATTGTGCCTATTGTCTATTAATTACTATAGCGATCCGCCCCGGCTCCGCACGGGAAAATGGTTATTGTGGGTTATCCTTCAGTATATTATGCATGTATTATACATATAAACCTTCCTCTTGAATCACTCTATCTATTAAAAAAAACCGCATCAAAATCCGTTGCGTAGTTTTTAAGATTTAAGCGTACAAAGGGAGGGACATAGGAACATAGGGACATAGGGACAGAGAAAGCGACTTTATTTTATACTATGTAGTGATTACTATTTATAACCGTTCTACTTACTTCACTAAACACTAGATCCATGATAGCTTTTGGATACAAAGAAATGCATCCACTTTGCAATTTAATTGCGTTTATTTCTTCAGCAATCAGATTTTTTACGGCTTTTATTACTATATCCACCTGAAAAATAATTTCATTATTCCTTTATGACATTACGTATACTCTAACAAAAATAATTTTACCAAAGTTTATGTTAGGTACTTCTTTGCTTATGTAGAATCGAAAAAACCTTCGGAAAATAAAAATCCATAATTCCACGCTGCTGCTCCAACAACAACTAACCTAACCCAACTTAATTATGAAAAATTGTAGTTATTTTGATTTATTTACCTGTCTAGGGTTTTTACCAAGTATAGCCAGTGGTATGGCGGAAATGACCACCTCATCATTGTTCAATACAATCCATTGCAGTCCTAACTGCATAAACTTATTCGTGTAGTTGTGCAAAAAAACAATTTCTTCTTTTGTAACTTTTAACTTGATATCGTCAAGCCGTATGCTTTTCCAATCATTGCCATCAAAGTATTCTAAATAAATCACAAACTTTACAGTCACTGCATCAAAATATTATATGAATAATGTTTTTTTATTGTCATACCTTTCAGATTGGTTTCTAATCGTATACGCTCGTGTACAGCATGTTGATCAAACAACACCAAGTATTCTATCATTTCTATTGAATGATGTGACCTTTCTGTTATTTTTGCTGCTATAAACTTGTTGTCTAATTGTTTCAACACCTGTAATAAGGATCTGTTAATAATTTAAACTGAAGGTTTACTTACTATAATAGTGTTTTAATGTTATAAATATAAAATTGTACCTTGGCTTGTTTCAGTGAGTCTGCATTGAAAACTAAAGATGCGTTGTCTTTATTGAGCTTATACTTTACTTTTTCAATAGCCTTTGTTGTGAGCTCATTAACATTCTGTACTCCAGGTTCGAATATTTCGCAATTTAATTGTACTTTATGGGCAAAGTCCTTGTAAATCGCCTAGAATTTAAATATTATGAAAAAAATTTTTACCTACATGGCAATGAATAGATCTAAATATTTAATACCTCCTCGTAATAGTCCTCTTCAAGGTTATAGTCACACGCATTTCTGGATTGACATTTTTGGAATATTTGTGACATTCCTGCCGACAAAGTTTTGTTTATTAGTAGGTACCTACATATGAAGGTAGTTGTATAGGTATATTAGCATAAAACAACACTTACCTTTGGGTACGAAACGCAATCGATTTTTAAAGTTAAAATAACCACTGTCTTTCTTTACACAAACATTATCTTTTGTTGGTTGATCTTTCTCTGATATATTATTGATTGGATGTTGGTCTTGGGAAGTTAATTTTCTATTCGATTCATGGACATTTGTGTTGTCTTCTACCTCTTTGATACTGTGTCCAGTATTATCTATGGCGACTTCATTTTGAGTAGCTACCTTAAGCGAAGTATTATCATAAAATTCATCACTTTCTCCATAATTATATGCATTTTTATCATATAATATGGAGTCGATTTCAAAATCATTGTCAAACAATGAATCATTAAACTCTATAGGATTCGTGTCACGATGTTCATAATTACTATTTTCACTTAGCACTGTTTCGCAGATTGTAAGTGGATTGATTTCCTTGTCAACTGAAGTTTGAACAATAATATTATCTTTAGTTTTTTCTTGTGATTTGGATATAAATACCACATTCGTTTCAAGATCATGTTGTTCATTTATGGGATGAAATTTATTAATTGATGCATTGCTCGGACTCAACTTATTGCGGTAATCGTTATCATTATTTTCGTAGTTATATTCAGTGTTTGTATTTTTTTGGCTAAACTGTCCACGTTCAATTTGTTCAGTACTATTTTCTATGTAATCTCTACTTTCTTCTTCGCCGTAACCATTTCTATTATAAACGTTATGTATAGTATAAGTTGATCCGATTCCCGAATTGATTTCATTAATTATCTCATAACTTGATTCAACTGTATAAGTACCATTGTCTTGTATTATTTCATTAAAATACGATGCTCTGTTTTTGTTTTGTATGATTTCAGCCGTATTACTCAAACCATTCCTGTCGTTGCTTTTTGAAAATTCGATTGTAAAGGATTCTTGATGACCATTGAATTGATTTCTGAATTTATGGAATTTATTATTTTGAAACTTATTATTTCGTTTACCTGTGGACCTCTTCTTAAATGCCTGAACAACAAAGTTTTCTGTAGATTGATTTGTTATAAATCTTGCAAGTTTGGCTTTATCTTCTGGTTGATTGCAGTTAAAGCTCAATGCACTGTAATGATGGCTGGCTTTATCAAAAATTTCCGAATAGTTGTGGCTTCTAAATGTTGGTTTAGGTAAAGAAACAATCGGAGAATCTCTGATGGGATCTGTGGAAGTGGGTTTGAGTGCATCGTTTTGTGTGTGTGCAGATGTGTTAATATACGAGCACATATTTTCTGGTGATATATGGGTATCATCGACAACTTCATGATCTGTGGAAGTGGGCTTGAGTGCATCGTTTTGTGTGTGTGCAGATGTGTTAATATACGAGCACATATTTTCTGGAGATTTATGGGTATCATCGACAACTTCATCAACTATCTCTTTAAAAGAGTTTTTAGTTTCCTGTGTTCTTAAAATTGTTTTGATAAGGTCGTATGAAGACTTGTATGGAATACTTTTGGTTTTATTCCAAAACCTGTTGTCAAAAATACTTGGACTGTAAGTGCATGATTTGGGAATGTAATCGTGTATAATTATTTCACCGATTTTTTTGCGAATAGAATAGTTTTTGTTGTCTTTGACTATATTACTATATTGAACTTTTTCATTTATATATATTTTGCGCTTCCGCTGTTTCCTAAAGCTCATCAACTCATTGACTTTGTTTCCTAGAATATCACATCTTCTTTTTACCGAGCCTGTTGGATCATGTTCAAAAAACTTAATCAAATTTTTTGTCTTGCAATTTAGTTTTTCTTTCTTTTTCCGAATAAGCTTAGAACAATTTTTTGTCTTGCTATTTAGTTTTTTTTTCTTTTTCGTAATAAGCTTAGAAGTTTTTTTAGATTCATTTACTTTTCTAGTATTTCCCGTTGTTGTTTTAAGATTTGCTTTCGTAACGATTTTATTGAAATTACTTTTTTTGTGAACTTCTCTATGTTTCCTTAATGGTTTGGATTTTTTAATTTTGGTTCCATGTTGATTTTTCGAGACACTTATTTCGTTTCTTACATTTTGATTATTTTTATCGTTATTATTTTTCTGTTTAGCATCTATATTTATATTACCTTTATTATTTTTAATCTTTTCGTTGTGTACGGAAACTTTGGTACGTTCTTTGTTAACGATATCTTCGTGTGACTTAATTTCTGTAGGTAGTTCCTCTATATTATTAGTTTCGGATAGAGGTGTCACTTCTTTTTGATAAGTTATTTTATTACGTTTACTTTGTTTTTTCTTTTCCAACTGTCGTGTCATCGAATCCAGAATTTTTGTATTTCTTTGTTTGCACTTTCTTTTCGTTATTTTTCCTAGAAGAAAAGTATGTTAGGATAGGTATGATAGAAGAAGTTTGTGATCGAGAACATTTATTAGTTACTAGCTGTCCGCCCGCGGCTATACCATACGCCCGCGTTGTTTTTTTGTTTTTTTTTTGTTTTTACCTTTTAAACCTTCCCTGGACTTTTATGAATATTTCAAGACCAAAATTAGCCAAATCAGTTCAGCCGCTCTCGAGTTTTAAGCAGACTAACGAACAGCAATCCATTTTTATATATTATAAGATTTTACAGTGTAAATAGTATGACGTAACATCATATATAAATACCTTTGATTCCATTTTGCATTTGGGAAACTCTAATTGTCTTTGAATTACTTCCTAATATCTTGTCCACAATTTTCTTAACTTGATCTCTTGTATCGTCTGTTTGGTGTTGGTTAACGACTTGATTTTTAGTTTGCTTCAGATTAGTTATGTCTCCAGCATACAATTTTGCCATTTTTTCGGCAAGTTTATTAATAAGGTCCCAGTCTTTGAATTCCACTACGGTCTGTTTTGATGTTTGGTTGATATCATAATCATAATAAGGACAAGTGAAGAAAATAAAATAAAATGGTATTTCTTTTTGTTTTAATTCATCGTCTTGATTGAATGGGCCCTGAAAAAAAAAGAATACAAAGCTGATTCTTACAACTAAGTCACTACTCAAGTCATACCAATAGTGTTTACCTTAGATTTAACGGCCTTTGTTTTTCGTTGATTTAATTTAAGTGATTTTATCAAATTATCATCAACAATTTTGTGAAGCTTGTTTCTTTGTAAATACTTGCCATTCAAATATATCCAATGTTTTTTATTTACTTCGGTGTCTTTTTTCCCGATAAACGCAGTTACTTTGTAACAATTTTTTTCCACTTTCAATTCTTGTAAATCTTTTCTTTCAATGTCAAACATTGATCTTAATGTCTGATAAATATCACGGTTCTTATGCAGTTGAAAAATAATTTCATTTTTGGCATCATCTCTTAAACTTATGGAGATATAATTGTGAACTAAAGATAGTTGCTCTAAGAAGGCTTTAATTTCATTTAATTCTTTCAGGTGATCGATAGCTTTTTTCTTTATTTTCAAATTGTGTAAAAATCCTTTGATGTCAACCTGTAAGTTTTAATAAATTACATGCATAACATTCACTTTACTAAAAGGTACTCTTGCTATTCAGACCATTTATACATTTATAGCTTTCCGCCACGGGCCCGCCCGCGTTAAATTTTTTCCTGTAGAAATGAAAAATTTTCCCGCGGTAAATGGTAGCCTATGTTCTTTACAAAGGTCTATTCTATCTCTGTGCCAAGTTTGATCAAAATGGGTTCAATCGTTTTGGAGCCTATTTAATGTTAGGAATATTTCCTTATTTATATATAGATACACTAACTATGTATGTATATCAAACTGATTTCCCATACAATTTTATAGTAGGTACCTATTACTTTTTTTACCTTTATATAGGTACCTTTTAACTTTTTGTTGAGTAAGTAGCGGAGCAGTGTCTCACGAAAGTCAGAGAGGTGGGAAAACCGCGTTGAGACGAAAGTATATTTGATACAGACGACTGTTAAATATACTTTGGCATAATAATAATAATTATGGATATTATAATCCTTTAGTCGCAGAATACTAGATTCTCAAAATACCAGATTCTCAGAATTACAGATTATCATAAAACCAGATTCGCAAAATAACTGGTTTTGTACAGTCAACTTAATTCTTTTGTGAGATAAATAAAACTCCTAGATACTTGTCTATATGTTTGGTTAGTTTTATAATTATGTAATAGAATGTTGAGATCCGCAGGCGAACCAGATTCACCAACATAGCCCAAAGAATCGTTAAACTTAAGTGACAATGGTCTCGACGGCAGAAAGATTCACCCGCCGCGCGCCGAAAGACGTACCTAGTGTGGGTGGGTAGGCCCCACGAGGTAGACCGACGATCTGGTGACGGTCGCGGGAAGCCGCAGAATTTGGGCCCAGCAGGAGCGATCATTGTGGAGATTCTTTGAGGGAGGCCTTTGTCCAGCAGTGGACGTCTTTCGGCTGAGATGATGATGATGATTTAGGCAATAAAAAATGTACTAACAGTTGTTCCTTTCGATGGTCTTTGAACACCAAGATCCAAGTTCTCTTTGCCTTTAGAAAAGCTTTTTATCCAAGTTTCCTCTGAATCATGACAACGTGACGTGATTTTCACGTTTTGGGAAACCTCGATGATGCTCGCCAATGATTGTCCTCGATAACCATATTTATTTGGAACAGATTTTAACGTAGACATGTCAACGAATTTACTTGTAGCATGTCTCTGTCCAATCAAGCTAAAGTTATATTTTGACACACCACAGCCATTGTCGATAACTTGTATTGCGTTTTGTTCAACGTTGACACGGATGGCTATGGATGTTGACTCGGCGTCCAACGAATTGTAGACCTAAAAAAATACGATCTAATAACTTAGATACTTACTTATTTGTTTTATATTAAAGAATTCCATAATATTTACCAATTCTTCTACAGCTCTTTTGTAACTGCATATTTGCGTTGATGCACAAAACAACGATTGGATATCGTTTGGAAGTTTTAACATAGCCATTTTGGAAGTAAAAGCAATGGGAGTTCGCAATTCTTTTGTTTGCTTTATCTTATGACAGTTGCGATATCGGCGACTTACAAATTTGGAATACTCTGAAGAAAAAAAGACGACGACAAGATATGGTCCATCTCCTTGCTCAATAAAATAATTAATACGTTAATATTGTCTAGTTCTTTTCTTCTATAGAAGAAATTGAATTAAAATTATTAAATTGAATTATTATTATACTGTAGGTGGTAAAATAGTAAATAGAGTCATAATTTAATGGAGCAATGTTTAATTAAATCGCCATAAAATTGTATGGGCAGTAATAGACGGTATGTAACTCTGTTTTTTTTACGACTGATGATAATGATGATGATCATTTATTTTTCTGGTTTTGGCGCTGGTCTTTGATGGTAAATTGGACATAGTTACGCAAAATGGAACCAACCCGCGACTTTAGTCAAACTGAGTTAAGCATACAGATGGTTTTAAAAACAGCAGTTTTATATATGCAAAAAAGATCCAGGCTGTTTGACGACTCTAACTGTCAGAAATAAAATGTCAACAAGGAACCAACCCACATTCTGCCTGACAAAAAGATCCATGTAGCTTGGTTTTTAGCATTTTTTATATTATTCATTACGCAAACTAGAACCAAACCACATGGTTCAAATTTTCACATGGAACTTATTAAACAAAAAGAACCATGTAACATGGTACCATCTAAACTCCACCATTTTTATTACGCAAACCAGAACCAATCCACATGGTTCATAATAATATAGTTGTGTAACAGATAAAAACCACACTGCGCGGTTTGGTTCTTATTTGCATTAATAAATAAAGCAAAATTTGAACAAAATATGGTCTATTTTTGGTTTTATATTATACTAGCGTTTGCTCCGCGACTTTGCAAGCGTAAATTTTTGGTAATACAACTTCCTTGTCTGGTTTCCATGCTATTCTCGCTTCAAAAATTAAAAATACTTTGCGGGTAAATTGTGAAAGATCAAAAGAGATAGACTTCATCTTGTCAACGAGGAGACAGATATTCAGTGACGTCTCTGTGATCAACGCAGTAAAAACTGGCAGTGATCACCGACTGGTTAGAGGCTCGTTGAATATCAGTGTCAGATTTGAAAGATCTCGTTTGATGAAGTCTACGCTCCGTCCGTTGCCAATCCAAATCCATAACCCCGTACATTACCAGCTCGAACTGCAAAACCAATTTGAATTCCTAGCTAGCAGAATACGAGGGAGTGGACGAATACAATGTGTCAGGTTCGTGGAAGTTGTCCGTACAGCGGGGTCCAAGTTCTTTAAGACCCGCCGCTCAAACAGAACCAAAAAGATTTCGGATTCCACGCTCAGGCTCATGGAAGAAAGACGGAAAACGGTTCTGCAGTTCGCAGATGATGCTTCCTGCAACCGGCGGCTCAATAGACAGTCACAGATTTCAAAGTGTCTGACTCGTGACGTTGGCCACTTTGATACGGATCGTATTAAGGAGGCCATAGAGCGTAACAAAGGCTCTAAGTGTTTGCAAGAGATCTGTCCATGGGGCAAAGTCAACCGACGAAGCTGAATACTGCGGGCGGTAGACCCGTGACATCTAAGCCTGAGCTACAGGAGGGTTTATATGGACAGCTGTACCTACACGACAACACGGACACCTGTCAGCCAAGCTGCAACTCATCCCAGAGCTAGGCTAACCCGACACTACACCGAAGACATCCCGGACCCGGACATCAGCCTGTACGAGATAAGGATGGCTCTCAAACAGTTAAAAAACAATATGGCACCGGGCGATGACGGAATAACTGCTGAGCTTCTGAAGGCAGGTGGTACACCGGTCTTGAAAGCCCTTATAAAATATACAGTTAGATAGAATTGCGGCGTTGTTTCTTCGAGGATGAGCAGGCGTGGCTTAGAAGCGTGGTGGTCCTCTTCTTTAAAAAAGGCGATAAAAAGCTTTTGAAGAACTGCAAACCCATCTCGTTTCTGAGTCATACCTACGAATTGTTTTCGAGAGTCATCACGAATCGTTTCGCGCGCATGATTGACGACTTCCAGCCTCCCGAACAAGCAGGTTTACGAAAAGGCTATAGACCACATCCACATGCTGCCGCAGGTTACACAGAAGATCGAAGAGTATAACCAGCCAATATGCTTAGCGTTCGTGGACTATGAGAAAGTCTTCGATTCGATTGAGATTTGGGCAATGCTGCAGTCTCTTCAGAGGTGCCAAATTGACTACAGGCTAGTAGGCAGGCAGGTTATATCGAGGTGCTGAAGTGTTTGTACGAAAATGCCCCTATGTCAGTTCAGGATCAGAACTCCAGATTAATCCAGCTGCAGCGAGTTGTGAGACAGGGAGACATTATTTTTCTGAAACTGTTCACCGCTGCACTGGAGCATGTCTTTAAGCTTCTGGTCTGTAACCTTGGCATAATGCTCGATGATCTCAATAGAGTTTCTTAACAAGCGGGTCTGAAGATGAACATAGAGAAGACAAAAGTCATGTCGAACTCCCAAGCAGTACCTACCCACTCCAATAAAAGTTGAAGACTCTGCTCTCCAAGTTGTAGACCATTACGTCTACCTGGGACAAAGAGTTCAGTTAGGTAGATCTAACTTCGAGAAGGAGGTCAACAACGTAGTTTCGGTCTTATTCTACTACTTTGAGGGAATACCTGTATTGAATAATAGAACCAACCCCAAAAAAGTGCAAAAAATTGATTTTTGCAGAAAAGAACCAGGGACTTTTTAACAAAAAAAACATACTTAATCAATCATTATGTCACAAAGTTTCAGGCTTTCGTATGCTAACAAAGATATTTAATAATCCACTAAACTTATTTTTTAAAAATATTCGTCATGAAAGTTTCTTCACTCATTTTTACTTTAAACTTAAATATCTCTAAAGTTACCTGGTGTGGGTTGGTTCCATTTTGCGTAACTATGTCCAATTATAGTTAATTTTGTAGAACAGACACTAGGTATTATTAAATGCGAAAACCATTTAAAAAATGTCATTAAATCAATCGGAAAAAAAAGGTCACAGCGGCAACTAGAACTAACAACCTAGTAGGGAACTGGTAGGCAATCGATTAGGTCAACCCTGAACTTGGACTGAAATTGAAATGTTTATAGGGCTGAAACGTCGTCGGTAGTCAAACACACGCGTTCATACATGTGGTACCTACCGACCCTACCGTCACGTCTCGTCCAACTGAAAACAACGTGAAAGCGATAAAAAAAATCTAGCTGCAATAGTTTAACTATGAGTAAATTGAAAATGAAGTTATTGTGTCAAATTTATATTACAACACTCATAATGTTTACCTAAACGAATTACGAAATCAAATATAAGTATTTTTTCTTACTCTACTTTGCCAATCTGTGCCGAAATTTAGAATAATAATTAATTACTAGCCAATTTTGAAAATATTGTTAAAAGTGTGATTAGACTATTTTATTTATAACGTGAAATGAATATGACTGATAACCGGTCAGTCTTGGAGGAGGAAATTAAACTTTTCTGGGAGTATGTAAAACGGTAAGTTTAAGAGCTATAGGAATATATTGCACGCCTAACACCTATCAATCAATAAGTCACCTGTTCATACTTAAATTTCTTTTACAAGCAAGTTATGTCTGTGATGTTATTTTAGGTTATACTCTATATTTATCTGTAAAATTTGCGTGTTCTAACGAAGCTGGGTTTTGTAGTGGTGTGGTTGTGTTAAGGCAGGTACAAGTTCAATTACTTGTGGGAGAAGTATTTTTCTTCCAGTGTAGAAAATAATTATGCACAACACCTACCTTGAAATATTTTCACATTTAAAAATCATTGCATTCTTCAAGCACTCTATCTATTATAAATTGACTTTGCAGAATTCTAAGTGAAAAAGATATTTTATCAGACTAAGTGTAATATGGAGCTTTACGGGAAGACAAAATATTTTAAATATCTATTTTGCATTTTAACCAGCTTGATCAAAGAAAGAGTTATAGCTATCAGTCTATATTTTAAGTGCAATAACCTTCACATAATGAATATAAAGTAACTGTTAGTTTTTCACTACTACTATTACTAGAATTATCTAATTTTGATGTAACAATTTAAACTTACGATATCCTCCATTTTTAAACACTCCGATTTAATTTCAAAACATTCGGAAAGAGCTTTTTTTTCATCATCAAAATCTATCAATTTATTCATAAATCAATGGTAATTTCAAACAATTTAAGTATCGTAGTATGAATTTTTTATAAAGAGACTTTTATGAACCGTACCTACAGTATCGTGCTAGCGGACAATCGATACCAATTCTTAAACGGGTCAAGGGTCGCCCTCTTATATGAAACTATTATAAGGTGTAAACTGCTGTTGCGTGTGTTATTTGACTGGTTGATTGACTTGGCTGGGGTAGAAGAGCTATAAAGAGAAAATTGTATTGTAATTTATTGAAAACTAGCGACCCGCCCCGGCTCCGCACGGGAAAATGGTTATTGTGGGTTATCTTTAAGCATATTATGCATGTATTATACATATAAACCTTCCTCTTGAATCACTCTATCTATTAAAAAAAACCGCATCAAAATCCGTTGCGTAGTTTTAAAGATTTAAGCGTACAAAGGGAGGGACATAGGGAGGGACATAGGGACAGAAAAAGCGACTTTGTTTTATACTATGTAGTGATTAGTGACTCACCGCGGCTCCGCCCGCGTTGAAACAGCTTTTCGTGGCTTTTCCCGTGGGAATGAGGAATATTCACGCGGTAAATGGTAGCCTATCTAAGAACCTTCTACGAAGATTCAGGATACGGGTTAATTTTTATATTGTCGGAACCTGAAATGATACTCTATAACCACCCATTATTGGGATATTATTAGAAATAGAGACCACGTTTGGTTTGGCAGGCCGGTTGGGGATCGTAGTTGTTGATTACACAGGTATATCGAATAGATAGAATCAGGACATTAAAACATAAACAAATTCAAATACGAATAATTTATTCGTCAACAAGAATTTACTATATTAAAGACGAATAAAATTTAAACCACTAAGAATTCCTAGTAAAAACTTTTAAGTTTTTTATTCGGTTTAGATTTTTATTAGCGATTTCTGCTAACTTTTTCAAAAACTGTCCTATGTATTATTTAATCATCTAAAATTTATTTCATATATAAACTTGATTAGTCTGAGCTTAGTTTTTCAACTAGAATTTTAAAACATAAACCATCTTCCGGTTAGTTATGTTATGTTCCACCTTTTCATAATCATCATAATATTCCACAATAATTATGATCGGGACATTCGACTATCTATCTATATCATCTAAATTGTCATGAATATGAAATCAATTTTCATATTCACTGCTTGGTGTCTTTTTTTTTGGTCTATCGAGGTCAGGAAAAGTGGCTTTTAACGTTTACTATTACATTTACACCGAAATAGCCTTCGGTCGAAGGATTTCTTTTAAAACTATAACTTTTTTAGGTACATTTAAAAACCTCCATTTGTCGAGAAATACATTCGTATTCTTTTACTCAAAAATGTTTTAAATAATTGTTGTAAGTGATTCACCAGTTTCTATGATCATTTTACGAACTTTTGTAATCAGCAAGGGAACAAAACCTTGTAATATCTTTCGAATTCCAAAGCTTTGACGAATTTTACTAGTAAACATTATGGGCTATGAGCAGAACCTATTGTTTATCGATAACAATGATGGAGATAACTTCCGATTCTCCAAAATAGGGATGACTCTTCGAGCTATGGGTATAAATACTTAGGGGTTGCAATTTGGTGCACCAGTTGTTTTTGTGATACCGGAGCAGGAACATCAGAAAAAAGTAAGTAAAATATTTGATAATAACAATTTTATTCAAGTTAATTATGTACGAACATTCTTAGATTTTCGCGGTTGTTAACTGCACTAACACACATTTTCACGGGTTTTCTCCAATTTAAAACTCTCAATTTAAAACGAAATCGTGGAGAAAACCCGTGAAAATGTGTGTTAGTTAATTATGTACGTCATGGTTCAATTTTAAATTAATATTTTCTTTCAGATGTTCAAATCTACTGGAATACTATTAGTCCTATCGATAACAGCATACGCAGCTGAAATTTCTGATTCATATGCGTCATTGGATAAAAACGCGCCTTTTACACCTGATATCAAGGAGGAATCCTTACAAACTCATGCAGTTTTTAAGAAAGATTCTAAGCCTGATGAAAAGCACCCCATATACAGAGCGGATAAGAATGAAGGGAGAGCCAGAATACAACCAGTGAGATCTTCAGACTCAATCATGAAACATGAAATGCTTGCAGATCAACCGGCAGCATCTACAGAAGTGAATCGTATTGTAAGTTTAAAACTTATTGCAGTTTTTACTAAAAAATACCATACCGCCTAGTTATTTCAACATCTTTTTCTATTTTCAGGACAACTTGGCAATTCCTAATTACGCATTTGTGCCTGCTCCAGCGGAAATCGCCTACCCCGATGTAGCTTATGCCCCAGCTTACGGATATGACAACAGCTACGCTCCTTCGAACAGGTAATTGTACAATTTGTTATCGCTGGATAAACTCGTTGTCTTTTTTTTTCTTGTCGTGTAGGTTGTAAAATTAGTGATGAACTATGAACTGCATCCGTGTATTATCGATTTTAAGCGCACTTTTTATAACACTATGGTTTATTCATTGTTGTTTTTAGTAAGTTGTAGTAATATTAGTGATCTACAAAAGTAATTTTACTTTATCTAGCTAGACAACTGTTTTTATTTTATTTGTTTTTGTTTCAGCTACGACGTGTATGGCAACAACAATGGTCCTAACAGTTACTTGATGGAACCTGACGTTTCTCCATTTAGCCTTCTTTGGAGCCAAGTCCCTGATTCTAGAGTAAGTGACTTCTTTAATTTCCTGAGTCTTTATTAGCCTGTGATAATTTATTACTAGGTAACTTCTTCCTCTGTAAACATAATCTTTAAAAGTCTTAATCCTAAACTTACATAATACATAGAATCTCTTTATATAAATAAAATATTTCTCTTAGACTTGGCAATTATGATGACTCTCCCATCAACCTCCCCTCTTAGTAATTCCAATGGTTGAAAATATTTCTGTTTGTTTCAGACGCTTGTTAGCTACGCTGGAAGAACCCTCCTCTGGATATTCAATAGCATCTTCGTTTTGCTCATGGGTACCCTGTTAACTGTTGGAGTTTGCTCATACACCAACCTATGCTCAATCCATTTCCATGGTATCGGCCCCATTCATGAGGAAATGCGGTCCCTCATGAACCCTGAGCGACTGGAAAAGATCAGCAATGCGGCTGAGTTTGTGAAGACTGCCATTGATAAATATCAGAAGATAAACCAAGTTTCTGATGGAGTGCAGAGAAGACGTCGTCGTGCAGCAAAATTTTGAATAATACTTTTTGATTTATTGTAAAGAGATCTATTAACCAAAAGTATTTATGAGAAATAAATGAGTTTTAAAAATATTGGTTTTGTGTCCTTTCACGTAATAAAACGTTGTATGGTTAGGCAATTACAAAACAAAATCATTAATGGTATGTCAAATTAATTTATTAAATAAATAAATAGAACTTTAAGTATAATATCGATTAACCTCTAAATCATTTTTATAACTAAGCACTGAATCACAAGAACTGTAACTCTTGAACTCGGTCAATAGCTTCATATACGTAATATTCCATCTCATTGATGTAAGGGATGCTACTCCTGATGGCGCTGAGCTTGCTGGCAATAGGGTCTTCAATGACGAGGGTGCAGTATGGAGTAAAGGCACATAGTCCAACTACGGAACCCATACCAAGGAGAACCAGTTCAACGGGGAGGAGAAACTTGGCTAGTTTCCATATCTTTGTGATGATTTCTTTGAAGATGGCCTTGATGGCTGTCTGTAAGAAAAATATTAAAAGTCACATCAGTATAATATATATTTACCAACGAATCTTATGCCGATTAAATTAATGATCTTGATGTAAGTCCTCACTTCACCATAAATATATATTTTTGACATTATTAGGTTAGATCAACCAAAACAATGTACCTATACAAAAGTAATATAACAAATGATATTTTGGAATTTTGAAGCCCGATCATCTAGCTAGTTGTTTAACTATCTTTGGTACCTATACATATTAGGTTTTGGTACTTACAATAGGACTTGGTAAGTAGTCCCAGATGAGACTAACCAAGGATACGTTAGCTGGATCGTACGCCACTACGGTTTGTACCTCTTGTTCCGAACCAGGCACAACTTGAACTCTACAAAAAAAATATATCCTGAGATTAAATTTAGTTCCAATCGAAAACATTCAATATAATAAAAAAACAACGACAAATACATAAATACCTACCTAATTAGATCACTTTTTTATTCAAGCTCTCAAGTTACTGATTATCAAAAGGTGTAAGTATAAAAATCAAAGGCGTGAAAGTTTGTAAAAAACAATCCATACCATAACATAGAGCGTAACACTACTATTATAAGTACTGGTGTGAAATTTAAACTGTATTAAGAAAATAAAGTTATTTTTAATTGACATATGCCACAGAAAAAAATATAATTTACTAGTGTCGTACCACCGTCCTATACTTAAGTCGGAAAAGTACGACGAACCAAGCTTCACCGGACTTGAAAAAATAGAAAAAAGTATCAAGGTTTGATTAAAAGGATAGTAACTTACTCGTAAGCCGTGTCAGCATCAGCAGCTCTACTCTGTAGAACTCTAATATCACTTCGATGCTGAACAGGGTACACGTAGGATGGTAAGCTTTGTTGTGCTGAAGCTATACCGAAGAAGCATACTGCCGCAATCATTATGTATACACGAGCCATCTAAAAAATATTGAAACTTTATCAGTAAGTCAGCACAAGTTTTTGTGCTCAAAAATGTTTACAACTACACGCCATTTCTGTCACATTTTTAATCATAATTATTTTTTGTATATTAAACTTATTATATACCAATTTTAAGATTAGTACTTATCTCGAAATAAGTATAAAAATAATATTAATATTACCTTGATATTTTTTTCAATAAAGTTCTTCCTTCACTATAGTTTACCGTAGAACGCTGATTTGAAATAATGTTTCGCTTCCAGAGACGTGCCATAAAATAGAGCATTTAATCACTTTAATTTACTAAGTAAGTAATATGCAACTAAGTCATTACTAACATTCCACTTTCTACTTTACGCAACAATTAAATTAAAAAACTATGTGGTATTACTATTCATAAAATAAATCTTTTGACATATTGAATTACTAAGCAAACATAAGAAAAACAATTCTCTGCTCACCCTGTTGAGGAAAGGAGCGAGTCTTTATACATATACAAACAAAACACCTAAAACTTTTACTAAAAAAATCACTGAAAAAGAAGTTACTATATGGAAAAGAGAAAATTATACCTATGTTCAGAACAGAATAGAATAGAATAGAATATAGGTACCTACTTTATTGCACACTAGAAACAAGAGGATAAGTAAATTCACAAAAAAGAACGAAAGTGTACATGTAGGCGGCCTTATTGCTGAGTAGAAATTTCTGCCTTTTTACCTTTTCAAAACAAACGAAAGAGATCATCTTATAACGAAGCGCGGCTTTTCCAACCACTGATTTTTTTGCAAAGAAAAATTACAATAGACTAGGATGAATAGTCTTTATGATATTGGCTACAGCGAAAGATCGAATTTAATAAAAAAAAAAAACTATTCAAAGCACGCGGGAAAAGTAAGACCACAGTAAGACAAATATTTTTGAAGTATAACAATGTCTTGTAAGTTTTTTATTAATTCATTCGCTTATTGTTTTGATATATTATAGTAATAAAAATGTATCTTGTTTTAGCTGCCATACTTATTGACAAAATAATGTACTGGCGCGCAGGAAATTGGGTTAAATATGACCAAGGAATTTCAAACGCCATTTTACGAGTGCATTGCGATCAGCTAATAATATCAACAGACAGTAAAATATTGGAATCTCTTAACATTAATGGGAGAATAAAAGGATTTTACAAAGGTGATGTTTTGATTTTGGTTACAAGTGCCTCTACTTCAGAGATAAGAAAAATTAAACTCAGGGTAAAAGGAAATTTTAAAACGTGCCTGGACATTCTTGGACAATACTTCCCAGTAGTGTGTCACGGGTCTACGCAAAGTATTGATATTATTACAAGCAAGTTCAGAAACATAGATGAAGTAGTGAAAAGTGCGGTGGAGGCGATTGGGAAAGGTAAATAAATAGGTAACTCTTAATCGCCTACGTAAGATTTATTTAAATTAAATTAACATAGGTATTAGGTACGTAGGTTTTCTGGATTTAATTTTTAATGAAACGAAATATTTTTATCAAGCATTTAATTGGTCGTACAGCTGTTTTTTAATCCCAATAAAGCCACTAATATTATATGTGGGAAAGCTTGTACTTGTCTTCCACGCTAAGTATGGTCAATATAGTCTATTGTTTTATCGCTGGAAAAAAAAGATTTACACAGGAAAAAAACGAAAAAATACTTAGCCGCGATGACCGTACATACATACTCGTAGTAGACGCCGCCGCGCCGCCGCCACGCTCTAATATTGGAAAAAAAACTTTGTAACTATGATTTCGGGATCGAATCCTTGCGGATAATATGTTTGTGCCAAGATTCATCAAAATCGGTTCAGTAGTTTCGGAGCCTTTTCAATTCTTAGGAATATTTCAGTTATTTTTGTATACCTTGGGTTACATTATTGGAGATTAGTAATGTTCCAATTTTTTTTTGAGAATACACGCAGCAGCATAGTTTTTTAGCAACAAATAATCAAATCTTTCCTCTTTATAATAATACTAGCGACCCGCCCCGGCTCCGCACGGGAAAATGGTTATTGTGGGTTATCCTTAAGTATATTATGCATGTATTATACATATAAACCTTCCTCTTGAATCACTCTATCTATTAAAAAAAACCGAATCAAAATCCGTTGCGTAGTTTTAAAGATTTAAGCATACATAGGGACATAGGAACAGAGAAAGCCTTTATACTATGTAGTGATTAGTATAAATTATTACTCAGACTTTTCAAACAAAAACGCTTGAACTTAGTATTTCAGAATATTATTTTTTTCAGGGGACGGTTCTACACAAACGTTACCTGAAAATTACAAAAACTTTGTAAAGCTGTGTCTACTTGACCCCACGTTTCCACAGCTCGTGCGAGAAACGCAAAACATTCTTGACCAGTTTTGAGTATTTATTCTATAAGAAAAACATAATTATCTGATTCTGTCACTTCACTCTATCTATATCGTTTCTGAGTTGATAACAGTTTATAATGTAGCTTCAATTGATATTTCTGTAATATATCTTTTTTATCTCATTTATGAAAACTATTGATTTGTTATTACATTTATGAAACATTAAAAGCGAAAAGTCAATATTGATTTACTGATCTAGATCTAAGTAATAAGGGTCATCCATAAATTACGTCACACGAATTCATGATTTTTTACCCCTCCTTATTGTGACTTCACATATTTTGGAAATTTACATTTAGAAATGTAACCTGTTCATAGTAACTGTTGATAGAGATTTTTTTGTCACAGTTTGTATTCATTCAAGTTTCATTTTCTTTTATAAAATCAGTTTTTGTAAAGGTCATTTCATTAAAATATCATTTTTGAAATGTGTTAATAGTTTTCACAGGATGTCTAGGAATTTTTAAATTAAGTTTATTTAAGCCGTACTAGACAATTATTTGTAAAATGTTTTGACCTTTTTGCATTTCTATTTCAAAGAAAGAATTAAAATATGAGTCACTGTATTGTAGCCGTTTCCTTTATCACCTTCTGACTAAGCCATCTTTAGTAAAATATTTCAAATTAATTAAGCTCATATACTAATTTGATGGATGGAATTAAGCAAGGAATAAAATAAGTGCAAATTTTATAAAATACTTTATATTCAATGCAACAGTCGACGATAAAAGTTGACTTCAATAATTGTTGTAAAAAAAGCAATCAAAAAAGGTAAGTTTTCTATAGAACCTTCCTATATTTTCTTTGAAAATTTTTATTTGTTTTTTGTTTACTACAAACCTAACTCAAAAATATTATCACTTTTATTATTCACCAAAGTTTAAATACGAAACATTTTAGGTTGTACTACGTCATAATGCGTTTTATTTTTTTAAACTGCATTGGTGATTTACAATTCTGGTCATGAAATTTTTGTTAATTAAATTGTGTGTTTTTGTTCATTCCAGATGCATATTCTTTACAAACTGATTGCGCTTAGCGTCGTGTTTGGTTTAGTTTTCACTAGCCCGGCGCCTAAAATAACTGCAGACGCATTCGATGTAAGTAAACCAATCTACCAGTCCAGTCACCAAACCAAAGGTACGACCCGTCGAAAGTATCTGCGCACCTCTCTGGAATGTGCTTCCTCTCGCGCTCCCCCGCACCTCTCCCCGTTTTCGCCTATCAACGCAAGAGCCGACGCATGACGTCACTAAGCCAGGTGCGCAGATATTTCCGACGGGTTGTATATGCAGGACTGGTCGTTGTGGAGGTCCTTAGTTTCCTCAAGATCAGTCACGTGGTCTAACTGTAAGACCTTGTTTTTTTGGACCATAGTTTCCTCTTAAGAAGGCCTCCTGACCTGACCTTGAGGATAAAAATTGTTCTATAAAACCAGATAGTGGATGTCATTTGATAAAATCAACGATATCCTCTTTGATGTATACACGAAATTCTGGCGAGGTGACAAATAAGTACTCGTATGTTCTTATGACTTTAACAGATTAATTTTATCTAATTGCGCTCTTGCCCGCCACGAATCATTGCGTTTATTTTTATTATTCCTAACAATGTGAGCCGAAAATTATAAAAGACGATGTCGATATTCAATATTCAAAAATATGTCTTCATTGTACGGTCTCCTGCGTAGAAAACGGACCCAACTATAGTAAGCGGCGGGTAGTCACAGTTTATGACAGGGGGGTCCGTTTTCTTTGCAGGAGACTATACTGAAATTAAATTTTCTACAATTTAACCTTATCATGTTTTAGGATCTGGCATACGACTCCTCTTGGTATCCCGTTGCTGATGTGGTACAGGCGCCTAGTGTAGTCGTAGTACCCAGCGCTGTAGAAGCCGTAGCTTCGAAACTGCCAAAACTCGAAGTTGTTTCAGTGCTACTCAGTTTACTTCCCAAAATCATAGGACTTAAAATCGTAAGTATTATTTGTAACTTTAATTTTGTTTTTTTTTGCCTGAGGAGTTCAGTTCTAAACATCGATTGTAGATAAAATGGCACATCCCGTGTCTTTCTTCCCGGACATAAATTTTAATATTGGCTTTTTTCCAAAACATCTACAAATATCTCCAGAAGCATCCAGATTAATATTATGTACACAATTAATTGACGGGTTATCTCTTGTAATCATCTAATTAAATCTTTGTTAAATCTCATTGTAATCATCAAATTATAGTCGTAAGAAAGAAAGAAAGAAAGAAAGAAATATTATTTATTCGAAGTAAGATTTTACAAATCATTTTTCGACGTCGAGGCGGGTTCACAATTTGGCTGTCTTCTGTGGAGAAGAACCCGCCGGAAGAAACTCCACAGGCGTTGCATCTTTTCAAACTATTTTACAAAAAATATTATTTTATACAATTTGATTCATATAACAAAGAGTGCAAACGAAGTATGCAATTAGAGGAAGGCAACCAGTCAAAGTAGAAAAACTAAATTATGTAACCAAAAAACAACCGGCAATCGACTAGAGCAGCACCACGGGTTTGACGCATGGGTTTTTTTGACACACGTTCACGGGTTTGACGCATGGGTCAGCCACCGCCGGGCTCAACCATATTAGAGGGAACCCAACGACCCCGTATTGGATATTTTCAAATTTACTTATTAATCAAGCACTCATATAAGCTGAACCAACACCTATTAAACTCTCTTATCCTTTTCCAGAAAGCAATCAAAATCGCGCTAGTCACTGCCAAATGGTTAGTAGCCAAAACCATTAAAAAAGCTTTGGTGATCATCAAATGGCTGGCTCCCAAGACAATCTTCATGGCAATCGGTGGTATTGCCACTTTCGCGTTTTGTAAGTTGACTAGCTTATGCAGTGTGGCTTACAACAGCCCAGTGGTTTATGACTATGTGCCTTCGGAGTACAGAACATTAGTGACTCCTGAAAGGTTAAACGTCGCTCAACAATATTTAACCTCAGCTTTACAGCAGTTTGCGAAGCATTGAGGATTTTTAGTGTTATTTATTTTAGTATTTATTGAATTAAATTAAATTGTTCTTGAAATTATATTGCCTTTAATTGAAATGTCTTCTTTTTCTTGTGGTAGATAGATAGCTTAAAACTTTATTGGCACACAAAACACAGGTAGTGCTACCACAGCAGCACAAACATAAATAAAGAAAAAAAAGGAAAAAGATGAAACATACAAACTACACAAGCAAACATACATGTTAACAGCTGTCAACCCGCACTGGGCCAGCGTGGTCGACTAAGCCCTATTCACCCTGATTTCAGGGTAGGCTCGAGCCCCTCGGTGGGGACATAATAAACATACATATAATTAACAAATTATACATAACAGAGAAATTATAAAACAACAAACAAGAACAAACAAACAGATAGAACGGGTTAACGCCATGTCGATAAGTCAAACGATTTAAACAGTGGGTGCAGTGGGGCATCTCTTTTGGTGGCAAGACTACATTGGCCTAATCAAAACATCCGTTAATAACAAGAGTATCCTTATTTTTAATTGACGGCCTTATTTTTAACTTGACGGCCTCGTAGCCTAGTTGGTAGTACGTCTACCTACGAAGCACAAGATCGCGGGTTCGAATCCCGCCCAGGGCAAACATTCGTGTGATGAGCACTTGTGTTTGCCTTGTGTCTGGATGTTGTATATTTATATATATAATATTATATCAGCTGTCTGACATCCATAGAACAGGCTCTGACTAGTTTGGGGTCAGATGGCCCATATATTATTATACTTTTTATAAAAATTTAAATTGCGATTTTAAATTAATTTCCTTTGCAGTCATTCAACACTATTTTCCATATGCTATGCTTTTGCTGTTATTGTTGCCCAGTTGCTTTAAAATTGCTTGAACAGATGTGTATTTTATCGGAAAATTAATTATAATGTTGTGATAAAATGTATTTGAGACCAAGGTAGTTAGGATAGATGGTACACGTAAATTTAAAAAAAGCTATTTTAATCTATCGAATCGTATTATCAGTTTATTACAAAAACAAACAAAAAACCAACACAAATAACCCTTAACAATTTTATATGTACCTATACCCAAACCAAACATATACATAGAAAGAGGCAATAACAATTACGTCATTTTTACTAGTGAGTAAGGAAATTGGTAAGGCTTGGATGATCATCTAGTGTTATGATGATGATGACACATAGCTACATCACGAGCAGACTGTTTCTTAGAAAATTACCTATACGTACGTGTATTGATGTAATTAGTAATACTTACAGGTTATTACATCACTATCTAGCTTGTATTTTTAACTTTAGATTCATACAAAAAAAAATCAAAATCTGATTTATTCCTATCCAATGTCAACAAATACTGATGCGCTGCGTGATTTAACTGTCTAATCTAACTAAACAATGTCTGAAATCTCCAACCTGCATGTTAATTGTCCAGCTGCATTGAATTTATTGGAAGGTATAAGGCAGAACTAAGTTAAAAATATATTTACAGTATCAAATCGTTTCATTTGCTTACGTTTATTTCACGTGTGTCCATTGTATGTTATATTCATGCAGTATGCACGTGATAAAAATAATATCATATAATTTTGTGTTTGTTATGATTATACGGTCAACACGTCAAGGTGAAAATATCATAAATACGAGTAGGTACCTATTTCACTGTGTTTGTATAATATTCTACTATCTGCAAACAGTGGTAATTGGTATCTTTATACTTAAGAATTTGTAAACAACGCCATTTTACTACGGTCAAAACTATCTATGGTTGATCTCGATCGTAACTATGTACTTCTTGCTTTTTAAAAAAATTATAATATTATGTCAAAAAATTACCAAGGTACTGGGTACCTCTAACTACCGTTGGTGCATTACCATTAATATTATTTCTTTCAATTTGAAAACATTGAAATCAAGGTAGGATCAAGGCCCTCTAAGGGATAGAGGATAGAGGATTTGAGTTTAAAGAAACAAATTTTTATTATAATATCAACATTATTTAATTCAATAAATAATTCCAGTAAAATAATAAAATATTTTATTCCTCAATACACTATTTGAGTCTCATACAGATTAGTAGCACCATCTTGCAATTGCCTAGCTGCATACAGTAGGGTGTCTCCAATTTCTAGGACTGGTTTGGGAATGTTATTGATACTGCATTTTCCGGTTAACTTGCAAAATCCAAACACGCTAACTGCTCCAATGACAATTATTATTATAGAGAAGATATGCTTGAATCCCCAAATAAGTAAATTTGCGGTTAAGGCGATAGCTCCCTGTGAACAAAAACACAAACTTATTTTTGGGTTTTGTAAATATCTGAAAATGGTTTAAATATGCAGAACAAAAAAAAAGTCGGTACCTATACATTATACATATATAACGCATGGGTAACATTATTAAATAAAACTATGTGCCATTGAGTTTATGATACATACAGTCAACAAGTGTTAATTAAGTAGAATATCAGTTTTATTATTGTTCTATAATGTGAATGACAAGAAAAACTCATTTTTAACTTAAATTAACTTTTACTTAATTGTGAATTCACTTTTGTGAATAAGAAAAATCTTGCTACATCTTTTGTATTGTTTTCTAGGTAGGTAAAACAATTTTATACGAACGCCATGCAAGTTTAAATTGAAAATAAAACCTTTTATCTAATCAAACATTCCAAATTATAATCTGCACTGTATAAAATATGTTTGTGTAAATTAGTTTAGTTAGTAATTAGGAGTACTTCATTACTAACAAAACCCTACTGAGCCAAGACAGGAGGAAGAAACTTACCAATTTGAAACCGATGACTGACCAGGCTGACTTCAATAGAAACCCTAGTGACCTTGTAATAGACTACTAAGAGACCTTAAAAAATAAAAACAAACATTTAGCACTTACTAACTAATCAAAGAAAACTTGTAGGTAATGTAACATGTCTTTAAAAATAACATGATGAAAACATCTACGCTGCATCTACATATCAATGTTTATACGTTCGTTTAAAAATAATATTCAAATACTTTACAACCTAGATTTTAATTTCAAGCTCCTAATTACATATCGCTAGGTATATTTAAATCTTTCGTTTCGTTGTTTGTTACACAATAGGTTCTAACTACTGGATGAACTGTAATGAAAGTTGGCACACATTTACGTTAGATTCTACTAGAATAGAACATAGGATAGTTTTTATCTCAAAAACATCTCATTTTTACTGGTATAACCAAAATTTATCGTATGAAAGCGAATTTGCTTACGACGAGGTGGCGCCAATTTGTAAGAAATTCGAAATCTACGCAAAAGCTATGAGTAGTTTGTAATCTTTTTGTTATAATGCCAAATACTTACGGAGATTCAATCAGTCTCGTTTCTTTATGAATAGCAAGGGGCACTACATTCTGAAACAATTTGACCAATTTGTAATAGGAGCATGTAATAAAGTGTACCTTCTTATCTAAACAATGTGCCTTTGTTTAATTCGTTCTGTTTATCAGAGTATTTTTTATTGCCCACTATGATAAGACTACAAAAATACATTAGGACGCAGCTGACGCAAACTGTGGATTTAACAGCAGTGTAGCAGCTACACTATGAGTCAGGATCATCCAGAGAATATACCTAACTATATTGTTCAAATACAATATTTAAAAAAAGTAAAACGACAACGAACATTACCTTGTTCAGTTAGGCAAAAGATTAGGTAAATTAAAAATTTTGTTTTTCTGAATGATATTTTTGACTAAGTGCCGATTTCACCAACCAACATAACCAAGACATGATGTTTAAACGCCCATTTGACATTTAATTTTCGATTAATGCACAACGGCCGCTTAAACGCTAACCAACGGTTATGTTGGTTGGTGAAATCGGCACTTTGTAAAATATATTTCCCGTTGGTATGACGTATTTCCCATAA